>NW_024121599.1:2636659-3236659 GCF_016745375.1 Pimephales promelas
AGGAGTATTCTGGAATTGAGGGTCAACCACAACAATGTAACTCTCCTTGACTTACTACTTACAAATGCAGGCCGCGTGTACAGCAATCGCTAATGTATGGTGCTTCTCCAGCAAAAAATACATTCGAAGGTATTGTTAGCTGGGCAACAAGAATTGAGTCATGAAAAACAAATACATGGTGAGGTAGCTGTGTTAGAATGTCATGAAAATCCCTCATTGAAGGAGAATTCAGAAAGCCACACGGTGGCAAACTGAGCAGATTCTGTAATTCCTGTCACAAAACAGGTCATACAGAGGAAAAGTGCTGGTCGTTGGGCAGAGGCAGACCTCCTCTCTATTTCAAAAAAACGCAGATGACCACCCTCTGATGCACAAACCAGCGCCCTGCAAGGAACCAAAGCTCAAATGCATCTAAAACCCTCACTGAGCTAACAACTTTGGTCACTCAAGGCCTTCAGCTATTAGCGTCATTTGCTAGTCGGGTAGTAGCCCAATAAGCAAATAGCTTAATAGTTTTAACATCTAAATTTAACAAATCTGTAACATTTTCTTTCCAGAGACCAGAAATAATAATTTCATTTATATTCTTAAATTCGAATATACATTATATTGTAATCGCCAAGCAGGCATTAATTGTAGAAGTGTGAAATTAATCCTTACAGTTCGATTTCGTTGACCTAATACCCTGTGCCAAAAGGGTTAATTCTTAAGTGTGGCACAGGTAATTGCCAACCAACCAAGAAAGTGAATTTACAAGGAGGGATCCTCCTCTAAGGTTTACTTCTGCAATTCCTCGGAGGACGGACGCCGGGACGGCAGATCTCCATGATTGTTTGAACACAACCTGGCGTCAAATTGGCGTCAGTCCACAGTGTCATCAGCAGCGCTAAAAGGATCTGTCCTTATGTTGTTGAAGTTTGGTTATTCAATAAATTCATAATAAATAATAATAAAGATAAAGACTATACTGTTGAAATATCTGAGATGTGTGGTTTATATAAACTGCAAAGGTAAAGTATAAATTAAAATGATTGTGACCGATGTGAAGGGGGAGGAGAATTGACACGTGCGTCACGTTTAGTCAGTAATAACAGTTCCCGCGACGCGTAGGATGCACCTGTGTATCCTCGCTTATGACTCCTCAGGAAGCCTCACTCCTCGATCCTCGACTCCTCATGGTGCAATTAGAGAATTGAGATGTCCTTCAAGATGGCTGAGCTCGATCGGTTTCTGGGTCATAGGAGGGAGGACGGAGGAGCGAGGAGACGAGGAGGGATATTGAGAAGCACCCTAGGTTTTTAAGAATATAGAAATATCTTGCACACAAAAGGGTGTGTCTTTGAGTTAATCACCTTCTACCTTTTGTCTGAATGCAAACTCTCCTTCCCCCAGTAAGCATGGTGGGGGGATTCAGTCCATTGTAGTTTGGTGATTGGATCAGGTCAATTTGGTGATTAGATCAGGTAAAGTTTGGCTCAATTTAAGGGAAATGCACAAGAGTTCAGGGCTGCTTTCTGTATTCAGATCAGCCTGTGATGTTGTGTCTTCAAGGCTCAGCTCATGTAATATGTTGGGTAAAGTTCCTTTGTCCTAAAACAATTGATGGTTTGCTCTGATTATTTTGTGGAACTGTAATAATACATTTACCTGACATAATAAATTGTTATACTTGACTATTCTAACAGACTTTGACTTTATTTTCATTAGAGTTAAAAGGAATAGTCGAACATTAATGTATTAAATGATGCACAGATATCTTTGATAAACCCTTTTCATTTTATGGAGTCAGATGAAACGAGTTAATACATATTAAGATTAAATGTGTTGCATTTAATTAAAATTCACTTTGCTTGGAAAAGACGGAACACGCTTGAAACCTTCACCACGAATCGAACCCCACCATTTGGACCGATTTCGTGCCCCCTTTTTACACTTACATTGTTGTTTTTTCTTTAATATAAGTCACATATTTTGCCAAGAAAATCATAAAAAAGAGGCCTGTCTGTTTAGAAAACCATTTATTTACCACATTAGAAAAAAGCAGAAATCCAATAGATATCTTCATAGCAAGACAATTTAATGTGATGATAGTAATCAAAACTGTAAAAAGCACTTGTTTGACACCTAATTGAAAAGAATAATGTTCCGCACTATTTGTGACGGTTCAGCCTTTGGCATGATGCACTAGGCCCCGGATCCTGCGCGTCAGGGCTTGGATGAAGGTGTGACGGGAACGGGTTTTACTATACAGACCTCGACCTCCAGCAACTTCCTCTGGAGCGGCTCACTGAAGCTGTTCGCTACATCACTCTGTAACTACAAAACAATACCAAGCAGACATTTGTCTCTTATCCTCACCAAGGCATCATTGTGGAATATTTACAATTTAAAATAACTTTTCTAATTCAATATATTTTTAAATGCAACATTCCTGTGATTGTGAAGATGAATTTTCAGCATCATTACTCAGATCCTTCAGAAAATATTCTAATATGCTGAATTGCTGCTTAACTTCTGCAGGGAACCTGTGGCTCAACAACAAAAATATACGCACATCCGGGAACTTTACTGTCTAGACTCCCCATAGACTTCAATACAAAATAACTGCAAAAACCAACGTCCGTACACAGCCGACAGGCGTAAATAACTTAATAAATCACTTATATAAAACATGTCAAGTAATTATATGTCCACCTTCCTGCCATAGAGCGTGAAAGATAATTTTTTTTATGCCCGTAATCAACTAGCCCAGGCTACCTGCCATCATCATCATAAATTCATAATATATACATTAAGGTTTTTTACTTTAAAAAATGAAATAAAATCATTCAGGGGCTTACCTGGGGCCTGTTTCAGAAAGGAGGTTAAGTGAAAACTCTGAGTATGTTAACCCTGAAATGAGGGAAACTCTGGGTTTTCCGTTTCAGAAAGGGGGGTATATCAAACCCAAGAAAGCAGAGTAAGTCAAGCCTGTTTCTGAAAGAGAGGTAACTTATACTCAGAGTCAGTTACCATGGTAACTTACTCTGTGAACCTAACCTGGTCGGGAGCAGGTTTTCTTCAGTAAACCCAGAGTTTCTTGCGGTCTCCTCCCCTTTTTAAAGAGGAAGTGCTGTTTAAACACCAACAATAATACTAAAATGTATTTACACATTCTTTAAGCAATTATATTGTTTGTCCATGGTTTAATTGACTAAATCTGTTTTGCAGCATTTGCCAAAAAATAAAAGGATTAAAACATTTACTAAACTTTTATTTGATTACCACTGTTTTGGATAATATATTTCTATTAAATCATTGAAAAAATTGTAATAAAATTTTATAAGTTATTAATGATAAAAAATAAGATGTCAATCATAATTAAATCAATTATTGAAGTTAGTTGATATTATGTTTTATTGAACAAATGTTTAATTTATTTAACTGTCATTTTAACTGATGATAATAATAACCGTAATTTAATAATGCAGTTTATATATTTAATAATTGTTTAATACCATAAACCGTGATATTTTCTGAGACGGTTCTCATACTGTGAAAGTTTCATACGTTACAACCCCACATGGGGGAGTCCCCCACCCCACCCCGCTGTTAAACAAGTTACTCAGCAACTTTTACTCATGTTTTAAATTAACTACTTTTTACTTGAGTAGATTTTTAGACTGGTATTTTTACTTTTACTTAAGTAAAAATGTATCAAAGTAATAGTAGACTACTTTAGGTTGAATAACATTCTTCCAGTTTCACCTCTTGATATTATAACAGTTACTCTAAAGTTATTAATTATTAACTACAAATGACATCTTCAACGGTGTAGTTAGATTAATGTAATAATTACTATCTCTAGAAAGTATTGGTCTACATATAGGCTACTAATTGCTAAATCCCATAGACAACCTCAACCACTTGAACAATACAAGGAGGAGAGACAAGAAACTGCACTTTTAATTCTTTCAAATCAACAATATAAAATTGCATGAATTATTCTTGAATTGATCAAAGTGTGTAGAGGGAGAAGGTTACATAAAAATTGTACCTTTTAAAAATGTATGTTAAATCCACTATTGTTTTATACAGAATTGGTCTATAGTTTATGCAAATGTAATTGCATCATATTTTATTTTAAATTACAGAAGAATTAAGAGTAATCCCTTTAATTAAATTACAATATTTAGATACTTGGTAATTAATTACACCCAACACCTCTTTTTGTCCGGCGCTGTTGCCATGGTGACTCATAATATCTGCGCTCCATTGATAATGGCTTTTTATAGTTGTGGTGCACGCGCTTAACTCAGAGTCAGTCAACTCAGAGTTGATTGATCTAACTCATTTCAGCTGTTCTGTAACCCAAAACTCAGAGTTTCCCATCTCAGGGTAAGTCAACTCTGAGTTCAAGTTTTAATTCAGAGTTGGTTGAACCTCCTTATTGAAACGGGCCCCTGGTGACTCGATGAGGTACAAATAAATGTCCGGGTAAGACACCTCTGGCCACTGGGTGGGGTTGTTACACCAATTTGACGCTGGGAGAATAAAGGGACGTGTTTTTAAATTGGCCAAATTAAGTTTGTGTATGTATCTTTCACGCTCTATGGCTGGCAGGGTGGACATGTAATTACTTGACATGTTTTATATAAGTAATTTCTTAAGTTATTTACGCCTATCGGCTGTGTACGGACGTTGTTTTTTGCTGTTATTTTGTATTGAAGTCTATGGGGAGTCTAGTTTGTTTTCCCCAAAAGTGGGCGTGAACCTATTCAGAGACATTCTATGATGCAGCGCCGGTTGTGCGTATATGGCTCGCCAGTTTGCACCCTTCACCAACATTATGATCATTTAAAACTTAGATCACATGACTCCTGCAAAGTACCTGTTCAATATCTTGCTGGCTCACTCTTGACACACTCAAACCTCTGCTGGCACTAGGATCTACACAGAAAGAAATATTGGTCAGAAATGTAATAAACAAGTCTTTCATGCAGTTAAAAACAACCTAAAACTGAACTTTGAAGAAGGATAGTTAACAGGACAGGACAGCTGACCTCTGTAACCTGGCAGAAGCGAGTCTTTGGGGTCCGTGGGAGTGCAGTAGAGCAAGTAGAACTCTAGGTGGCGCCAAATCACAAACAGGCACGTCTCGATGATGTCTTCAGAGAAATGTCAAGAAAAACATGCAACTGCTGTCCACTTTCCAGGTGTCAGATTAGAAAAAATAAACTTAAGAAGATATTTTTTAAAAAGCAAATTGGAGCATCTATAGATGTATTAGGCAATCTTTATGTGTTAGGATACAGGAACAGAGGGCAAGAAGTTTGGCTCTGTTGTTGACCAGCTGGACGAGCCTGCGCTTGGCAAGCACGTTTCTCTGCACAGATGGGATCTTTTCCACTCCACCAGAACCAGACACCAGACCCTGACACAGCTTTGCACACAAAACAATATGTTAGGCATAGGTTATGTCTTTCAAATTCTGAACCTTTTAGTCAAACAAGCAGAGATGGCGATGTGCAGCATCTTTGCATGTATACCTACCTCCTTCAGTTCCTCAGGAGGAAGCTGTTCCACTCGCTCTAGCTTGTTCAGGCTCTGTCTGTGGCTGTCATGGTATCGGAAGAAGTCAGTGGCGCTGTTCTTTAGTAGGAGCAGAACCAATCCCAAACTGGGCACCCGCGCAGAGGGAACGGACACATCTGATTCACAGGAAAGAGCACAGTTAGGTTTACAGAAGCCAGCCAGTATTTTCTCAACATAGACAGACACTACACAGTCACAAAGACCAACCTGCTGGTTCACTCGCTGATGGGCTGAACAGGCAGAGAGAGAACTGGGCTTCAGCTGAGCTTTGCAGCAGTAGTGTCTGGCAGTACTCCATAATATTAGCACAAATCTGAGAAATCACACAATACAGAGTGAAACACCTAAAGGCTGAGACAAACTACTCAACTATGCCCATTTTGCCCTGATCTGCAGTCTTTTGATTCTAGTTGCGTGACAGATTTCACTTTTCACTTTTTTCAATCGCACTCCCACACGCAAGATTATCTACCCCTCCTGCCCGCTTCCGCCAAAATTATGTTTGCATCCCGATCCCCCCGGGTTATTGTCCTTCTATGGAGCAGGAATAGCAATGCTTTTGCGGTGTTAACTCCACAGTTATGTAAACATAGTGGCATTGACTGAATGAACAGCATATTCAATGACACCACAAATATGCTGAAGGGGTGGTCAAAATCCCTTGCCTCTTCAGCATATATATATATCATAATATCCTCTTGAATGATTATGTATTTCTTTTATAAAATCAATAATTAAGTATATTCATTGTTACTTAATCATTTATCGACATATACATTTATTCTTTGTACTTTTGCTTGTGAAATAATATTCTTAAATGCATGCTGATGTAAGTCACCAGCTTCTTTTAGGTGCACAACGCCATTTGTCTCTTTCTCTGGTCTCAGGAGAAAGGTTTGTGGATCCTAAAGGCGTCGTGAACACATATGTCCAACACATATGATACTTCTCTGTACAGATGGTCAAGCTATATTGAGCATTGCTTTATTGAACTTTAATTGTTATATTAAACTGTATTCTTTCTATTATATTTGCTTTCTGAGAAGCAAATGTTATCTGTTTTTCTCCCAAACGAGTGAATGTTTTACCATTATGTTTTGGTACACTTAACTGATAATAAGACGCTCAGACTCTCTTCAGCCTTGATGGGAGCTCCTATTTGCTAGTGTCCTATGTTAATACAGTAACAGTGAAAATAATAGGGAAATAGGGATTTGGTTTATGTTTGAGTGTTAAAACATAAAGGGGTCATTGAAGCCAACAGTTTAAGGCACTATTTCTTTGTTGAAGTCTTACTCAACAGTTAGACAAAGGTTTAGTGCTAGTCTTCTTAGTTGCAGGTTAAGGAACTGCCATTATTGGAGATTGAATGAGTTGTTGTTCTGGACACACTGGCGCCAGCAACCCAAATCTGTGACCTGGAAGGTCATGACGTGCCTCATCGATGGAGATATGTTTCGTCTATCTGTATATGTGTGGAAAATTACTGTGTTTATCTATTTCTTAGCCAATGAGAATCATTCAAAGTGTAAGCAATGACGTAGCTTAGACCTTGGAAACAGTATAACTGCTGTGATTGTTGTAACTGTTAGGGGGCGGCCTACGAACTCCTGAGTGAGTCTTGAAGCTGACTTCTGCTGATGAAATGGCAAACTATGTTCAGTAAAACTTTCTTTAATTTTTATAATTCCGACTCCGGGTCTTCATTCTTCATATCTGGTTCTGGGTCTTTTAACTGTTAACCCCTAACAGTTTGGTGGAGGATGCGCGGGCAATTATTCTCGGTGACACCCCTGGCAAATCAACAAACAAGGTAGTAAGCTTTTGTTAATTGTTAGGGCTGTCTGATTGGAAGAGATTTTGAAGGAGGTCGGGAGAGTCTTCACTCCGATGAGCGAGTGAAGAAGTTAATTATACTAAAGTTTAAAGTATAAAATGAAGTCGCTGATAGCATTGTTTAAGGTTTAAAGTTAACAAGAGCAGACAGCGCAAGTGAAGCGTGCTTTGTGGGGGCCCCACTGGGCCTGGGCATTGTTGATGTAGCAACACCCCAGCAAAGTGCGTCCCTGGAATGGGTTTAAGTTCCAGGGCACCGCGAACCTACTCTATCTCTTCCATCTCAGATAGGGGTACCCCGAATTTAGTGGATTAGGCAGTTAGGGATACTAACAAAAACAGGGTTGTTTGCCAGGGATGCATCAGGAACGATTCCGGGGAAAAAAATAAATAAAAAGTTGGGACCCAAATTGGCGTGGACCAGTATATGTAACTGTGATTTTGTAGTATACTTTGCAGTTTCATCACGCAGAAGCCAAGCTGAGTTGTTCAAAGATTGCCGCCTCCATTTCTGCAATAACTTCAGGTGAGTATGAACTATGATTAAGATATGGCAGAAAAATTGGATAACTTAATCAGTAATCTGAACAGTCCTTAAACAAATAGTGCGACAGAAGAGAGCAAATGCTGTAAACAGCTGTGCTCTGAAGCCCTCACTTTGAAGAAATTTGCAGAAATTATTAAGTAAATGGTAGTCAGGATTTTGAGTCTGATTGGAAATTTAAACGACAACTTGACTGGTTATAAAGAAACTGAAAGATGAAATTGTTTAGCCTCATATTGCTAATGATCATTACAAAAAGCAAGTAGAATAAATTCTGGGGCGGGAATAATTTCCCTAAGCAAGTGATTAAAGTTAAACTGAAACTTTGTGAAAACAACTTAGAAATATTTTGAGCATTTCGATGCAGCTTCTGAAAATTAATGTTCTGTCAATAATAATGATGAAGATTATGATTGGGCTATTGTGATTAAATCCGCCACTGGCGGACTGTAAAAGAATACAGAGAACTGCTTATCAGTGGCTCTGTGTGCATTCCTGAATGGGTCACACACTGCTTCAAGAGTGTGCAGTAAGTTGGAGCAGATAGAGAGTGTTTTAATTGTGGTCAGCAGGATCATTTAACGCGTAACTGTAAATGCCCACAGAGAAGGTGTTTCAAAATGTGACAGACAACACATTTCTGGTATTAATGTGGGTTTGGAAGTAGATCTGTGTTTAAATGACTGCATTAACATTTTTCATCTGAGAAATGAGAGATAAAAACCAGGTCAAGAGATTGAAGTTTTTAAAAAGTGAGTCCTTTTGAAGAAAAGATCTATAATAGTAATTTTTAAAAGTGAATTGATGAATAGGCCTACAGTTTGATGTAAAATGAATGACTCCAACAAATGTAAGTTGCAAAATATATCAAAGTAACTAAAAGGATGATTGCGTTTTAATTAAACATTTTAAAAAGGTTTTAGATGATCTAGAGAGACTAATCGCACAGATGATTTACAATAACTGCAAAAGTATCACAAGCAGAGAGTGCTTGCCTCGTCAAAGTTAGTGTGAATCCTAATTGGAGATTGATAAACTCCAAGAGAAAACTTAAGTCAAATATTAAGCAATGGTTGAGAACTTGATGATTAAAATTGAGATTGAGAAATGAGAAACGTTATTGAGAACTAGAATAATTATTTTTATTTAAGAACAAATAAGCAGAAGCTGTACTTTATTGGCAGTTGTTGAATGTTGATTAAACAAACAACTTGAGAAGTTGACAATGAAAGAACTAGAAGCTGATGTTTAGCTTTCAAAAGATAAGTTTGTTTTGGGCTGTAATGAAACAGTTTGCTTATCTGAATCTGATGTGTACTGTGGCTGAAAACTGCCAGTGCAACAGAGACTCAATCTGAGAGGAAATTAGTAATGCCTAATTCCCTGATGTGGGCAAAAGACAAATGTAAATAATGTTAATTTGAAACCGTATGTAATTTCTGGCAAAGATGCCTTAAGTTGGAATAGAGTTAAACGATGGGATAAAGTTTGATGTTAGAAGTTTATGAGCGTGCAGTACCAGTCCTGAATACCTCACAGTCTCTCTCTCATTCAATGTCAGCTAAAGATGTTATCCGAGCCTGTGTCATTAGTGATAATAAGCTATTTGTATTAAAACACAGTGTTTCAGTTGAAGATCATAGACACAGAGATGTTAAGAGAAATCATTGCCATTCAGTGGCAATTTGTATTTTAAATGTTTTAAAAGTAAAACTGAAGAACTTTAAAGAAGTCATTAAAATAATAATAGACGAAACGAAGATACATCTTTGACTAGGTTAATTGTGAACCAATAACTTCTTTGTCTGAAGATCTTAGTCCCCACCATGAAACGGGGGCGGGGCTGATGGCTCCGCCTACAGATGAAGTGCATTGAATGTACGGTTGTGATCTAAATCCACTGAGTAGCTAGTTGCTGCTTTTAAGATGGTTAATGGATTTAAGTTATTGAATACTGTTGTGATTAACCTGTCTCCCTGTGTTACAACTATTAGGCAATCCGAATGGCCCTGGTGACTCTTGAATATTTTTCCTAAGCTCCAGAAACAACAGATTTTGTTGAAGAAAACGGTTTTGAGAAAATGGCGGTTACCATGTGTGCACGAGTGGTCATCTCGATGACGGGTAAGACCTTCTTTGGCCAAATAGGAGGCAACCTAAGGCAGGGGGATCACGCAGACACTGGGCATCTCCTGATGGAGGTGTTTATGTGAGGTTGGGTATGAGAGTGGACGGGTGTCTGCGAGGCCAACAGCATCCTGTATCGTTAGGGGGGATGGAGCTGTGAGGAGTCACGGCAGTCTGCCCCAGGAACGTAAGTCCCTCTATCCCACTCACCAGAAACCGCATTCACTGCATGGCTTGTTTCTCATTGTGACAAGCTCTATGTATGCCAGGGGACCACACCCTGATGGAGATTATAGATAAAGAGCTAACAGGAAGGGGGCTTCGGGGTTCAGTCAGGGCCATGAAGTGATTCCCATTTGTTGTTGTGGAGACAGTAACAAAACCTTTGGATGTCGGTTGCCTTATGGGCAAGGAAAATTATAGTGTTGATTTAGAACTAATATGTCTAACACAATTTTGACTCCTGGAGGTCGTTAGATGTGGTGGTGACTAAAGATGAAGACAGCTTTTGTAGATTTAAGAAAAGTCTGGATAACAAAGGTGAATGGTCAAAGGATACTGTAATGAGTTTAAATGTTGTCTAAGTTACAGTCTTAGGAGGCTGTTAAAAAGATTATTTTGTTATAGTGAGAGAGACTTGAGTGGTGGAAGGGATGGAAACTGTGTCCGTCTTTCTGTTTTGGCCTGCTAAAGGAAGCTTAAACAAAATAATGTTAATGAACCAAAACAACCCAGCTGACTGTCTAAAGGTAAATGAATAATAGCAGGCATGCTTTGAAACTGGTTTAGAGACCATAAACAATTAAATAAAAGCTACAAGAAAAAAAAAATGTTGATTACTAAACTGTAAAAAAATATTGTTGGTTTAACTTAAAAAAGTAAGTAACCTGGGTTGCCTTAAAATTTGAAGTTGATTGAACTGGAAAAAAGTGAGTTAATACAATGAAGGAGATTAATTTAATCATCAGAAATTTAAATTAATAAGTTCTCAACTAAATAAATTATTATAAAGTTGATTTGACAAAAGAAAATATGTTGTGATAACAAATCTTGAAAATATTTTTTTCAGTGAATGTGTGTATTTTTGGTGACGGCACGTTACATGTGTTAGTTTGGGGGCTATTATTTCCTGATTTTGAGGATTTTGTGTCATTAACCTCTGGAATGAGTGTTTTAACATTACAGATGGGTTAAGTGGAATGACAAACTTTTAAAAAGTTGACATTTCTGAGTCAATCTGATGAAAAGACAATACAGAACATGGGACGAGCTTTAATTGGAGTGGTTTTCCAGCTCTGTCTGCTATTGGTAATTATAAATACTTTTGTCATTTATGATATTGTTCTGAATTACTCTCTGGATTAGTATGTTAAATAAACTGGAATTGTAAAGTTGAAGATTGCCGTCCATTATGGGGTAAAAACTCTTCTCTAAATTCAACTGAGGGTCTACATTTAAATAGACGACTATATGGGATCTTAATGATAAACGTAAATAAAAGAAATTATAGACTTGACGGCAGAGAGACAAAGTGACCCATTGGCTGAGTCACTATCCAAATTATCCAGAGTGAGCTCCCTCATTTTTTTATGAAAGGTCGGTGGGCGAACAAAGGAGGAGTGAATATAACTTCTTCAGAAGTTTTTATTTCTCAATCCATTGAATGGATGTTTGACATTAGATGTCTAAGAAAACTACAATTTAGTTAATGAAGGTTAAATGAGAAAGCAGCTTTATGGCTGTCTTAGAGGTTGCGATGCGAGTAAGATAATATTTTCGTTTCTGTAAAACTGTAAAGATAAGTGGGACTGAGACGATACTGTTAATATTTTTAGACTTCTATTTTTCTAATATTCTTTAGACTAACCATTTGATATACAAATAT
The DNA here is from genome assembly GCF_016745375.1 of Pimephales promelas. Next base: position 2,648,626 of record NW_024121599.1, read on the forward strand.
TGTGAAAAGCAGTTATAAGGAAAAATAAAGTTGAAATTAATGATAAGAAACCAAGGGTATTGAAGAATTAATAAAGTAATTTCCCTAACGAGAGAACTCTAAGTGTCACTAGGCTGACAGCGGTGAGAGACTTGTTGGAAGAGGGAAGTGAAAAACAAAAAGGTTGTTTTGTGAGATATGTTTGTGTGGATTGTAAGCAAACAATTATACTGGTTAGATGAGGAGTGTAGGTAAATAGGTAAAGATGGAAGAAATGTAGGTTAAATTAAGTTTAAACGGTATGAAATGTTTCAGAATAAAAATAAGGCATTGTATGATTAACAGGGTTTAACGTGATATAAAGATAAGGAATGGACAAAAGCTTTATTAAGCAGAATGGGGAAAATTCTGTATTTTAGTGGTAAAATAATAATTAAACTGATGATGCGGATTTGTTTTATTTTATTACTATTTTTGAAACAATAATAATAAAACAGGTGTCAGATGTTATACAATTAAACTGATACATGCTTTGTGACCGTAAACTGATTGATAATTTCAGTAAAGACTTAAAAGTGCTTGAATCGATTATCAGTAATCTTATTAATATTTTATTTTTTGTTGTTATATTTTTGTTAGACAACCATTGTGTTTTGAACCTAAAGGGTCTATAAAGGGGGTCGTGAAAATAATGGATTAACTATCCAACATTGTTTATGATAAAAGGATTTGAAAATTATGGTTTTAAATAAATTAATAAATAATAGGGCTCATATTCTGGTATTCATGATTATAGACAATGTCCTTATTTAGGATCTGACTAGTGACTGCGGGTCTAGCCCATGCTAGGAATACAGCAACAGTGATTGTTTATTTAGCCCGGCTTCCAGAGGATAAATATGTACTTGTTTCGTAATCAGTTATGTGTTTTATAAAAATGTTAACCTGACTGATAAATTAAGGAAGGATGACATTGATGTCCTGTTGTGAGTGGAAGGTGGGAGAGCCTCTTAATGGGGACTGGAATTTTTAGTATCCAGCATGTCCGTGACGAGGTGAAGAGACAAGTGTGACCCGTCAGGGGATCATGCGTCACCACTCCCCCTTCCGTAGTGACCTCACTGGTTAGACCAGACGTGGCGGTATTGGACCCCACATTGGTCTAAAACGGGGGACTGAAGGGGTGGTCAAAATCCCTTGCCTCTTCAGCATATATATATATCATAATATCCTCTTGAATGATTATGTATTTCTTTTATAAAATCAATAATTAAGTATATTCATTGTTACTTAATCATTTATCGACATATACATTTATTCTTTGTACTTTTGCTTGTGAAATAATATTCTTAAATGCATGCTGATGTAAGTCACCAGCTTCTTTTAGGTGCACAACGCCATTTGTCTCTTTCTCTGGTCTCAGGAGAAAGGTTTGTGGATCCTAAAGGCGTCGTGAACACATATGTCCAACACATATGATACTTCTCTGTACAGATGGTCAAGCTATATTGAGCATTGCTTTATTGAACTTTAATTGTTATATTAAACTGTATTCTTTCTATTATATTTGCTTTCTGAGAAGCAAATGTTATCTGTTTTTCTCCCAAACGAGTGAATGTTTTACCATTATGTTTTGGTACACTTAACTGATAATAAGACGCTCAGACTCTCTTCAGCCTTGATGGGAGCTCCTATTTGCTAGTGTCCTATGTTAATACAGTAACAGTGAAAATAATAGGGAAATAGGGATTTGGTTTATGTTTGAGTGTTAAAACATAAAGGGGTCATTGAAGCCAACAGTTTAAGGCACTATTTCTTTGTTGAAGTCTTACTCAACAGTTAGACAAAGGTTTAGTGCTAGTCTTCTTAGTTGCAGGTTAAGGAACTGCCATTATTGGAGATTGAATGAGTTGTTGTTCTGGACACACTGGCGCCAGCAACCCAAATCTGTGACCTGGAAGGTCATGACGTGCCTCATCGATGGAGATATGTTTCGTCTATCTGTATATGTGTGGAAAATTACTGTGTTTATCTATTTCTTAGCCAATGAGAATCATTCAAAGTGTAAGCAATGACGTAGCTTAGACCTTGGAAACAGTATAACTGCTGTGATTGTTGTAACTGTAAGGGGGCGGCCTACGAACTCCTGAGTGAGTCTTGAAGCTGACTTCTGCTGATGAAATGGCAAACTATGTTCAGTAAAACTTTCTTTAATTTTTATAATTCCGACTCCGGGTCTTCATTCTTCATATCTGGTTCTGGGTCTTTTAACTGTTAACCCCTAACAATGCAAATAAGAACATTAACTCAGGGTTTAAGAATATACAGAGTAAAATATTAGCATATGAAAACCCAGAATTAATTGGTAACCCCGGGTAAATTATGAGCAGTGTGAAATGTGATGCAATGTAACCCAGGGATCTTTAGAATGACCCATGGTCAACTATTTCAAGTGTGAAAAGCCTTATAGTGTATGCTGGGCACAGACACATATTGCACATATTGTTATAATTTATCATGAGACTCTCCATGCAGGTCGAAGCACATGAGTGTTTACAAAGTCAGCAACTTTAAGATGCTACAGAGAAGTAAGTGGGCTCTATGTTTGCTGTGACATCACCTGTTGCATGGCAACCTCCATTTCCTCTCTCTTTTCTGCAAGGTCTCCAGGGGAAACAGTGTCCTCAATCTGCTTCAGGTAGCGAGCGCGATCAGTGCCCACCAGCCGCACGAGCAGAGACAACGACTGACGCTGAAGGAGGGAGAAAGAGGAAACGTCACTCATGTTGTAACCTTCACACATTTACAGAATTTTCAGCTTTAATGATGTCATCTAGGAGTATAACGACTTGCTTGTTTTCCCAATGGCATTGATTATGAATCCTGACGATGCATATGCATCAATCTTGAAACATGGATTTTTAAAATAGAATAACTGATTTAAAATGCTAAGAATCAAAATTAATCACAATTTGATACCGATTCAATGCTTTAAAATATATAAAACATTAGATGACTGCATGCACACATTAATGGAGACGTTGTGAACATTTTTCTCATTCACAAGAAGGTTTTTCTTCAAAAAGTTAGTTTAGAAATCGGTTTAGTAAAGTGCATAAAATTCAAGGGTATAGTCTCTCCATGGAAGCTTTGTGTTTAATGAACCTGGAAGACTAATAATGTTGTGTAGCCTATATATTAACACTATCCAACACAATGGTTAAAGGGTTAGTTCACCCAAAAATGAAAATTAAGTCATTAATTACTCACCCCCATGCTGTACCAACCCCGTAAGACCTTCGTTCGTCTTCGGAACACAAATGAAGATATTTTTGATTAAATTTGAGAGCTGTATAACTACCACATTGGCTGCCTAAGGGACTGCCTCTTGACGGCCCAGAAAGTCAATGAAGAAAATGTTTAAATATCCCAAGTGACTACCGTGGCTCAACTATATGTTTATCAAGCGACGCGAATACTTTTTGTGCGAAAAAACAAACAAAAATAACGACTTTATTCGACTATTTCTTTTCTTCCTTGTAGGCCAGAAACGAGATTTCCTTAGATTTCCACGACGCATGCGCGAGAATTGCGATCTGCTTTACACTACTTCAGATCGCAATTCTCGTGCATGCGTCGTGGAAATCTAAGGAAATCTCGTTTCTGGCGAACGAAGGTCTTACGGGGTTGGTACAGCATGGGGGTGAGTAATTAATGACTTAATTTTCATTTTTGGGTGAACTAACCCTTTAACACTATCTAACAATACATTTAAAGCCTTTTTAAATCTCAGCATATATAAATTTCTACATGTCATTTTTTAGAACCTATTAAAATAAAGTGATGTAGAATCATTACTAACATGAACAGTAACATCTAATGGACAAAAGGTTTGTTTGTTTTCCCCCTACTCTCCGACACCCTGAAGGTCGCGGTGTAATTCGCACATCAGAGGGAAGCATTTAAATGCACTTAAAAAAATGCAGAATTGAATCATTAATTGAATCACATCGAATATTATTGTGAATCATCTGGAATCGTTCTGAATTTGCGAAAATTGTTCTTGAATTGAATAGAAAACCTATAAATCATAAATTGAAAGAATTCATTCAACCCAAAAATTCACAGCCCTAATGTCATCATAATAAACTGTGACTGGTCTTCTTCCTTACAGTTGTCTTGCATATACTTAATACATTGAAGAGTCAACTAGTTATTATTTTTCCCCCTTTTTTTTGAAATTCTTTTTTTAATATTTCACCTGGAATCTGCCGATGTGCCCCTGTAATTCCATAAGGACGGCACTGTTTATTTCCTGTCCCATCTCGAGGGCTCCTGAAACCCAATTTGACATGCACAGCATTAGTCATGAATCAGTTTGTGGAGCATTTCAAACAGCTGTAGTGTTGCAGCACCTGGCAGTGCAGTCTTGCTGATGATGGCAGTGAGGAGAGAGAGTTCCTGTAGGGCACCCATGCTCATATCTTGACCATGCAGAATTGAATGAATGACATCAGAGTGAACAATGAGCCACTGGAGCACCTATAAACGAAAACACACCGTATGTTTATGAAGCATTTAAAACTATTGATTTTAGAGGACATTCGGTACTTATGGAAAGGAAAATAGGGGAGGGTCATGTTCTTTTTAAATTTCTATTCATCAAAGAATCCTGGAAAAATGTATCGTCATTTCCACATAAATATTAAGCAGCACAACTGTGACAAGAAATGTTTCCTGAGCACCAAATAAGCTTATTATTATATTAGATGATAATATAAAAGATGTAATTAGGGATGCACCGAAATTTCAGCCACAGGTTTTTGGTCGAAAAAGAAAAACGGGCTAAAATATGAGCTGAAAACATATGCCACCAAATTCAGGTTTCACTCTCACTTTAGCTGTTATCACTGCGTGGTGTGACGCTCAGTTGCTCACGGCCCATGCGAACGCTCTACCCATGTACCACTTATCCTCATCAGAAAAGCTAAATCCGCACAAATAACGTGCCGTTACTTTTTCTGAGTAGACTTGTTTCTGTTTGCAAATAGCCCTATACTGTGCTGTAACATAGTGTGGTATAGCTGTGCTAGGTAACACTGGTTTAAGTATGCAGTAAGATGTAGTACTCCATACAAGTACATACTTATCCAATCGCTAGCTAAACTCTGTTAGCATATAGGAGAGCGATTTAGCCTGTTTCTGAGAACATCATTACATGGACGTTTAAGTACCTGTGCTGCCCCCTGCTGGTGCTGTGTGGTGGTGGAGGTCAAGATGACCTGCATCAATCTGAGAGTAGGTAGCAGGATCTGTCTGTATCTCTCTAGAGGATTAGGAATAAACCCTGATGGATCTCTCTGCCCAAACACTCTGAAAGAGAAATGAAGAGAGTAAGAAGGCAGGGTAGAGAAAGTCAAATGTTCATCTATAGATACTTGGACTCTAGTTTGTAGAGTACCTGAGTGCATCGTTTTGAGGGAGCATGTGAAACACCTGACACTCCACCAGCTGACTGACCAGCCCACATCGCAAAAGCTCCATCGCACCCTGGGCTGTCTTAGCCACACGGGTCAGCAGCGCAATTTTGGACTCATAGATGTACAGTGGTTTTAGTAGTGGAGGCTGAGGTGTGAGCAGAGTTTGCAAGGCGGCATCATCTTGTTTCAAGCTCTCAACCAGCACACGCAGGTAACCGCTGTTACACAGGTACACCAGCCACTGGCACTGTCTGTCTATAGACAACACTCTGTCCAACACTGCCAAAGCCAGCATCTGAAAAAGATCATGTCCTCGAGTCAACTCAATAGACTTTTGGAGGTCTTCCTCTCGTTCCTCTTTGACCAAGCAAGATGATGATGAGATTATTTGCTCTTACCCTGCCGATCTCATGGCCGTCACAAGCATCTCTGCACACCACTTCCATAAGTGCAGTGCCATAGCTCTCAATAATGGCTAGGTTCTCTCTCTGCAGCTTGGAGAAACAATCTTCAGGGGCAGTCAAACGCTCCCACATGGATGTACCTGCAAATTCAGTATTATATTATAATATTTGTATTTATTATTTAGTATATTAGCATGCATTACATAATATTGTTATGAAAATGTTAAAGACATTTTCATAGGCAGATGCAGTGTGAACATGATCTCAATTTATATAAAAAATTACTATTTATATATATAAATGAAGCCTCAAAATTGTAGGTAGCTAAATAATGCTACCTTCTGAGTCAATCATGATGGCCAAAAATGCTGTCTAAGAGTGTATGTGTATATGAATAAAATATCCTATACAGTATGTTCTTATATACCTGTCTGCAGTGTCTCAGGCTCGTCAGGTTTCTGGGCAATTTGCAGGTAGTAGAGAAGGGCGCCATAAAGGTGAGCCCGTAGACGCTGGAAACCTCCACCTTGATGTAAACAAACACCAGGGCGTAATACAAGAAGGTTAACCATTTAACCTCTAACATGAGGGAATTAATTTACCAAAAACAGCTGATTAGCCTTAATGTGACCTTTCTGACCTGTGCACAAGATAAAATCCAGCAGCTTCCTCAGAATGAGGTGAAGAGCGGAGTTAGCGATCGAAGCAAATCCTGATCCAGAACCACCCTCTGGCCCCGCCCCCTGCTGCTCAGACAGAACTGATTGGCTGAGGTGTGCTGTTAACGTGAAGACAGCCCCAGCTACAATCGGCATCAATTCACCGGCAGCATCTTCTGATAACACCTAGAGAAAAGAGAGAGAAGGCAAGTCAAATTGCTGTTCCACATTTGGACAAAAGCATCTACTATAAGCAAATCAGCGTAAAAAACACAAACACACTCAGTTCCTTTCCATCTGTTGTCCTACCTTGTCGTGCAGGTCCAAAAGCAGGTCTCTGATGATCAGCTGGCGCTGGTCAGCTGGGATGAGCTCTGAAGGACAGGCCGTGAGGATGGTCTCCACCAGACTCCTCCAGCTCTGCAGAGCGTGACGCTTGGCACTGAGACTACGCCGCACACGGTTCCTCTCCACCACCTGCTGCAGGACTGAGTTCACTTCCTGATACCGACAGAGACCATGAAAGAATCAGTATCAGCAAACACATTTTTTGTATCTCTTGCCTTCAAGAGATAACAGAGATGCATTCACCTCCATCAGCAGGGGTCTTTGCCCAATGGCCGCCATGCCCTGCAGTGCATTGATCTCTGCAACTAAAACTCGGCGGAGCAACTGAAACATGATGAAGCAATGAAAGAATTAATTGCATGTTTTATAATACAATAAATTACAGTATGAGCTCCAGTGCATTCAGATTGGTGAGCCATCCGCATACCTTGACGTTACAGACCGTGTGTCCCTGCTCATTGACATGTTCACAGTTGGTGATGACCTGTTCTATCTGAGCACGCTCAAAGAAGTCCAGCTGCAGAAGCTCCGGGGCCTCCTGACTGAAGTCTATGGCATCCAAAACGCTCAGCAGCCTTCTGCGTACTGAGATCACCAAAAAGCAATGAATGGTTAACTAAATATAATCTAAATCAGATGGTGCCTTCCTATGCTAAATGGGCGGTCGGACTTTCCCTTACCTTTGGAGACAGTGCCAAAGTGCAGGAAACCGCTGACTGATCTACTCTCCTCCTCCATGCCTGTCTCTCCATCTGCTACAGGCACAACGTGGCACATTTACTTCAGTGTGGCTGGCTGGTCATCATAAGGAACTCTGGGAACTCATACATACCTGTATGTAATGTGTGTGGTTGGTCATCGAGGAGGAGGTTGAGCAGTCTCTGTGTGTGTGAGCGCTGGCGGTTCAGTGAGGTTACTCTGAGCTCAATGGCTGTTGTCTTCATCAACCAGGACATCTGAGACAGAGCAGCAATCTCATTCTCTGTGGGACATAAAGATGGAATCAATCAGAGGCATTAACAGTTGTTGCTATCCCTCCTTTATGTGAAATTATGATTAGTTGGTTACAAATCAAAGATAAAAAAGGTGTCTGGATGGGCTACTACACGACACTTCTGAGAGGCTGTTTTCCTCCCTTTGTCATGTTTAAAATGGATATTACACTACCGTTCATAAGTATAGGTTTAAAAATATAAATGTGCTTTTGAAAAAACGTCTCTTATATTCAAGGTTGCATTTATTTGATGAAAAAGACAGTAACATAGTAATATTGTGAAATATTATTACAACTTAAAATAACAGTTTTTTTTAGAAATCTTTGATTAATAGAAAGATCAAAAGAACAGCATTTATTTGAAATGGAAAACTTTCGTGACATTATAAATGTATTTCCTGCTACTTTTGATCAATTTAATGCATCCTTGCAAAATAAAAGTGATCATTATTTTTACAAAAATTATTCCTGACCCCAAACCTTTGAACGGTAGTGTACATCTACTGGATTTTGGACACACAAAATCAAAACAAAGAGTGCAGACAGGGAGCAGACCTGATGATATGAAAGGCAAGTGCTGCAGATGAGAGAACAGGAAGTCCTGACTGGTCCTGAGGTATCGCATGGTGGGCCCAGAAGTGTCCGGACACGCGCACAACTGATAGATTACCTAGGACAAACACACAAAATATATTATATAATATTAAAATATTGTACATAAACACAAATAAATTATGTTGTTTTTTTTTAAATCAAATTAAGACTTTTTAAGATGTAATGTAATGTTAAATTATATAATATAATATGTAAGGAGTACTCAAAACCATACTAAAAATATAACTACAAATAGTAAGCAGATAAAAATATATAATAAAGTCTAGTTGCGAACTAGGTACTACAAAATACTTTTTAATGGCTTTAAAATCAGGAGATTTTAATTTCAGACTTTTAAGATTTTTTAATGCCCCACGGGAACCATGATTTAATAGCATATTTTAGATTTTAGATTGCAGTGTCTGAATGCAAATTGGTTAAAGTGTGTGTACCTGGTAGCAGAGTTCAGCTAGTTGAGGGGCCTGTTTGATGAGCACAGGTCCAGAACGCCACTCACAGCCCCTCTGGAGCAGACCGAGGATCGCATGTAGGCAGCTCCGTGGACAGCCAAGAACACCTTATTTATGGAAACATGACAATAAGGAACAAACATTTCATGTTTCAGGCATAGAATAGTATGTGTGAGGTTCTGCATTTGAGATCGTACCTGGGTCCTGCAGGTTAGTGGAGGAAACTGGCTTCTTCACTTCATAGCCTAAAAGATACAGGCCCAGGTTGGGGCCCTTTAGGTCCAGAGAGGTAATCAGAAGGTTAAGGATGTGGATCTGGGTTTCATGACGGATCCGGGCCACCCGTTTCACAGGGTCTGCATCTGAACCAAGAAAAAGGGGTGTTAGATGCTGCTTTAAACATGATGACATTTGGCAATTTTCAGATTTTTAAGGACTCACCATCTGCGCTCACTCCCTCCTGAGCTTCCTCACTGTCCAGACACTCCACAAAACCAGCCATCAACTTCTCACTCACTGCCTGCTCATTACAAAACAGTTATTTAACAAAACATATTTAAAGCAACTCCAACAACCTATAGACAGTGTGAGGTCTCTTACTTGATCATGCGTGAAGTCTCCAACCAGTCTTGCCTGAATGTTTGGGTAGCGTGCGATACGGCGCAGGATCTTGGCACTCTGGAAAGCAGCAGCAGGGTTAGAGCTGCTGTGGTACAGGTACCTGTGAAGGCCAAAAAAATCAAATCAGCCACATATTAAAGCATTCCTGAAATTATTTGAAGGGAAATGATTTAGCTGTGAACAATATATGGTAGATATACATGTGGAAAGCAGACCTGGCAATGTTGGTGATGTGATCAGCACGTCTGCTCTGAGCACTGACGCCCTGCAGGAGCTGTTCCACAGGGGAGACCAGTAGCGATGTCTGACTTTCTCTCAGCAGATCCATAAACGTCACTTCCTTCTGCAGGGCCAGCTCCAACAGACACAGACAGTGCAGCACTGCCGACTCCAACTGCTTCTTACCTACAACAGCAGCACCAACATAATGTTCTAAACAAATACAAACAACTAGAGTATTACAGCCATACCAGTTGTCAGTCACATGATCCTTCAGGAAACGTTCAGGATTCCTTGATGAATATAAAGTTCAATAGAACAGCATTTATTTAAAATAGAAATATTCATATAAAATGTCTTTACTATCACTTTTGATCTATTTAATGCATCATTGCTGAATAAAAGTATTAATATCTCAATATCTCATTTAGAACATAAGTTAAAGTTTTCATGTATTAAACAGTAAAATTCATGTACTTTAAAAATAAAATCATTATTTATATATTGAGTGTTTAATTTTCACCAGTAAAAATAGTATAAAATTGTCAGCTTACAAGTATTGGCCACAAAACCCCAAAATTAATATTTTAATAGGCATTCAATTAAATTAAGCATTAAATAACGTTTTAATTACTTGGTAATGAGTTGTTAAGTGTTACTAACAAATGTGACAGGACTTTAAAAAAATGCAGAGCAGGCACACTGACCAGGGAAGGGGGCGTAGGTGTCGAGCTGTCGAGCGCCCTCCTCCAACAGGCTGAGGCACAGAGAGAGGGTGGGCGAGTCATTCAGCAGGTGGAACATCAAGCTGTGCCCTGGAGGCTTATGGGCCAGCACCTGTTCCCCCTGCAGTTCCACCATCTCTTGCAGGAAGTCCGATGGCTGCGGCTCATACTCTCTTAGAAGTTTGTGAAACACCTCTAGCACCGCCTCAGCTACCTCCCACTGCAGAAAAAAAAGGAAATAAAGATACAAGACCAAAAATGGAGGCGAGAAAGTGATTAGAGAAATGTTTAAATCTAGCAGGCTACAACAAACCTTTTCTGCTGGCCGACGGTAGGCACGTGTGGGGAAGGCCAGAAACACAGAGTCACGCAGGAAGTCAAGATAAGGCTGAAAGCCTGGTGCACGCAGTCCTGCTCCAAGATTCACCGGGAGTGCACTCTCTACAAGAGTACTGATCAAATGACAAAAGGCTCTCGTGAGTGGATACTCCTCACAGCTCGATTCAATCTCGTTCAGCTCCACCTGTTAGAGGAAAAAGAAATTAGTGCCACAGTAAAAACACTTATATATACACACACATCACAATTAATCAAATTAAAACTGGAATCGCAATATGGCTTAGGCTGCAGTTTAATTAAATAAATGTATACAATGTCGGTTGTGGTGTGAAGCGTGCTTCTGTGTCCTTCACAAGAGCAGGTCATGATCCAGTTTCTCAGGCCCAGTGTCTCAGGTCATTATTCAGTCTCGCAAGTCACAGTAAATGCTATCTCAAATCCATATCCATAAATATTGTACTGTGCTGTACAATAAAATTATTATTAAAATTAAAATTATATAAAATTAAATATAAAATAAAAATACAATTCAAATTATTATTTTTCTTAAATATTTTATTTAATATTTGTATTTAGTAATACTACCAATCATAATAATCTATCATACATTTCTGCCCTACAAACAGGCAAAGTCGACTATTTTTTTAACAACATTTTTGTAATTTCCTAATTTCCAAATACTCAGCATACATGACAAGAGACTATACCTCAATCCCAGCTGCCTGTTTCTGTCCAGGGGCTTTTACTGTCTGCAGGATCTGGGGGGACATTGATCAATATTATTATAATCAAGTCAACTCAACTGAAAAAAGTAAGAAAAAAAAAGTTTAAAAAAAAATTAGTACAGCTAATTCAGTCAAAAAATTCATTATTTTAGTGTAGGTCAGTTTAGCATTGTAAGCTGGAGTTTTATTCACCTGTGTGTACTCCAGAGATTGCCAGAGGGAGGCAGCGATCTCAGGTGATTTGCCAAATGCGGCGAGAACATCCAAAACTTGAGCTTTCAGCACGGGCTGAACACTGCACTGCAGCAATCCCAGCATCACCACCACAGGAGTCCACTGGGGGTGTTCACAAAGAGCCAGACGAGCATTCTCACTCTGAAAAATAGAAGAACATGTTTGAACGCTGTCATACCATGAGCACTTTTACCTGCTAGATGATGTGACGAGGGCTGGGTTTCGAAACTGATTTCCTAATTCACTAATTGATTTGATTCAATAGTGATTTATTCTTGAATATTTCAGTTTTACTTTGAAATCAAAATGAAAAAGTGTCATTTATTCATCAATCTGACTGAATCAGATTCAATCAGAATCAGCGAATGAGATGCATCCCAACTTGCTGAAATTTTAAAGTTAATATATACATATATATTGCTCAACATTTAGAATTATAATTGTTCAATTAATCAACTGATATTGTGATCTATCACTATATAAATGTGTGTGCTATACCCAGGTGATGATAGTGGTAAGCAGCTGGAGGAACGCAGTGAGGCCTTCCAGCTCTCTCTGAGTGATGCCTCTGATGGGCGGGTGGCGGTACTGTGTGCTGTCGGCATTGGGCACGTCACGTCGCAGGTTCTCGTGGTAGAGCATGAGAGAGTGAAAAAAGTGCTCCCACGACACTAAACTGCCCGACACTCCAGCCTGCCGGTTCTCTCCTGAAACAATCATCATAAACGACTTGTTTACAACAGCACTCACATTACACTATTCACATTTAAAATCTGAGGGTGCAGTTACCGTGTGGAGCACCGTTGGTTTTAAGCAGACTAAAGCAGTAGTGCGAACATTGAGGGCCATTAGCAAGTCCTTTCAGCATGCGCAAGTAAGGGATGTAGAGAGTAGCAGGGAGCAGATCACCCATCTGACGCACAAACTTGGAGAGAACCACCTAAGGTGACACATAAATGTATATTGAAATTTAGGACTTTATTTCTGGAGTTTAAACCAGTAATGTTTCATGCCACATCACCCCAGCATATATCTGAACACTGTGTATTGTAGGACGAGAACTTTTTTCTATATAAAATACATCTTTAGTATGGTTTAGCAAAATTAGCAGTAGTGGTGTCGAAATTAATCGTTCAGTAGTAGACCAAAACCGATTATAAGGTACTGACGCTTTACTGACGTCATTTGTCGCGTGTGTGCTATGTCGCGGTAGCATACAATGACAGAGACACGAGTGCGAGTAATTAAAAATGCTCCAACTACTCTAAAAGCCAACATCTGAGCACATCTCAGCTTTTATGAACAACCTGGTAAGCACAACCTGGAGAAGACACGTGCTGTGTGCGCTCATGTCACGCATAAATAGAATATGCAGGAGGTAATACCACTAAATTGATAAACCACGTTAGCCGTTTTCACCCCGAGCTGTTAACGCATTGCAGAGCGGATGAGCTCCAACGTCATCCGAATCCACAGCCAAATACAAATCATTCACCCACCCCAATAATTTTATCTGATTTAAGTAACCCGCACCCGATGGTCAAATTACAATTATTCTGTGTTGTTGTTACGCGTGATTATAAATGGATGATCGTCACCTTCAACAGCGGACTCAGCGACGAATGATGCGCGCATCTCTAATGGTAAAATTATACACTGATGAATGAGCAATGCTTTTAAATGAACATTTCTTTAAAACAAAATTGATTTGACAGAATTTCATTTTCTTAATGGCATAAACAGGCTTTACTCCCTTGAAACTTAAACTGGAATGTCACTGTTTCTGTCACTGTGACAACACGCGCACACACACAAGCACATATCACTTTTTAATTAAAATTGAAAATTGAGGATGCGGTGCATCATGATATCGAATTGAACTGAATCGATGACATGATAATCGTAATCGAACCGAAACTTGAGACCAGTGTAGGTTCACACCCCTAGTTGCCAGGCATTTTTCTGACATACCTGTTTGTGAGGGGGTCTTTGGGGAGGTCCTCCAAGAAAAGATCCAGTGAATGAAGTGTGCTGAATAGACTCAGATGGACACCAGAACTCCAGGGCCAGCTCAAGTTCAAATGGATCTTTACTGTAAAACTCTCCGATCTGAAACACATTATTCAGCATTAATTACAATAGTTCAAAAGTGCTGATTAGTGATATAATGCAAATGGGGGCATGAGATCCTAACTAAATAGAATATTGATGATATTTTAGAAGCAATGCGTGAAGATGCAATTAGATGTGCTAAAAAGAAATGCTGAAGAATTCATCAAGTCTGTAGTACATGATAAATGTAAAAGGATGCTCACAAGGATCATGAGGTGGTCCAGGTCCTTGCGTAGAGATGATGGTGGCTCGCTGCCCATCTGCAGAGCCATGTGGATCAGTCGCGCATCTTCATCGGCACGGTTACGCAAATGCTTCACCTGCAAACAAAATAATTTCTTAATAAAATGTTTCTTGAACATTCCTAAAGGATCACGTGACACTCTAGACTGAAATAAAAACCTTTTTCTTACATATTCAAATAGAGTTAATTTGAATTGTAATAATACTTCAGATCAAATAAATGTAGCAGTGATGAGCACTGGAGACTTTTTTTTCCCAAAAATCTTACAGAGTCCAAACTTGTGCACGATAGTGTACAGTATATAAATATACAGCTAAAATGCATGCATTTCTCCTTGCACCTTCATTGGCATTAGAGCCAGGAAATCAGTAATCAGAGAATGCAGTCGGCGTGTGTAGAATTCTTCTTGGCTGAAGCCATCACTTCCCAGGATGCCTTCTGTCAGGAAAAGGAAGACACCTCCCAAAAGCGCCTGGTCTGCCAGAGCCTCATCTGCCTCAGTGTACTCCACTAGAGCTGAAAAGAAAATGAATGAAATTGGGCGATAGTACATTAACCCGTTAACACGTTTTAAAAGTTGATCTACTATTGCATCAACTATAACAAACTATAGCATATACAGATAATGTAAAAGCAGTACCTATGACGTTTCCTGAAATAAACAGCTGAAGCAAAAGTGATTTTGTAATCAACAATGGGCTAAGCTATGGAAGGGGTTGTCGTGTAGATACCTGCGCCCTGTGGAAGTTGTGACAGGGCCCGCAGAGACAGAGCCCAGGCCAGCTGCACCACTGCCTGCAGTCCTGGAAGCTTCCAGCCCTGACCCTCCACCAGCTGATTGTGCACTGCGGCCACATACTGCTTCTCCGTCAGTAGAGGCGAGGCCTGAAGCAAATCTAATCAACACACACAAAATGTATTTGTGAGAATGTAATAGTATCTACTAAGTAAACAATGTCATACTTGTATCAGTGTGGGTCATAATAAAGCATTTATAGCAACCAACAATGGTTGAAAAAAGCATGAATACCTTCTCTATCCTCTGTTCCTTGCTCCAGAAAACTAACATCCAGACAATAAAGCAAGGCCATGACTAAAGCAAGGTTGACGCTATCCAATGAGCCATCAGCCTCGGCAGTCACCGTCTCCAAGTGACTGATGAGAGCCAGGGTGTCATCTTTGCTTAGAGGTGACTGGCATGTCCAGGCAAACAAACACTCTGCCAGAGACTGTCGGCACTCTTTGATGAGGTCAGAAACCTGTACCATATGAAAAATACTAATTTAATACTGTCTATTTGCATATGTAATAATCATTATGTATAGGATGCTTCACCTCTTTCCTGTGTTTCTCATTGCCAAGGCCCCGCTCTTTCTGAAGCCTCTCAAACACACGGGTCACGTTGACATCCGAGATCAAGTTCAAGATTTGCTTGGTCAAACCCTGAGCCATCAGCTCATCTGTGAACCGTGTGGTGAGATTCACCAGTTCAGGACTGCATGGGAAGAAATCATGACAATATTACATAAAAAAAAAAAAAAAAAAATCAAAGAACAAACGACAAAAACACAAATGAGTTGTTCCGTTGTTCTTTTGTTTTTTGTAATGAACACTGCACACTTCTACAATCTATCTGAAACCATGGGTTGCCCCTGGTACATACAATTTTTGACAAACTCAAACTCTTATTTTATGATTTGACTTAAAATCCTATTAAAACATGAAGTTGGGACAGAATTCTATGACATTTTAAGCTTTTACGTATCTGGATGTTAACAAGTGGCTAAATGGGACTACAGAGGCTGTCAGGGACATTAAACGTCATCACGCCAAACAGGTAAACTCACTGCTGTCTCTGCTCTCTTTGTGAAGATTATCTTAAAGAACAAAATGTGTAAACATTTGCTGGTCACAGAGCATTTTTCATCACTTTTCCAAACACCAATGAAAAATTGTTGAGTTTAAAAGAATGCTGGCATTTAGATGCCCTCAAAGCTAACAGAGAGGACTAAAAGCTTCATGCGCTCTGTAATAAAGATTAAGGGTGCAAAATCCCAAATTTCTATAATTCTGGGAGATGTTGAGTGGAGCAACCAATAACTTCTGAACCTGTTTCCTAACAGGGACGTATGGAAGAAGCATGGAAGAATGAGTTTTGTGAGACCAAGTCATGGAGGATGCATGAAGGAAGAACAGCAAACCTCAAGTCAAGTGTGAACGTCTTCCCGTGCCTGGACTGGATGAGCGAGCGGAGCGAGTTGGCCACACAGCGTTTGCCATCCCAATAAAGGAGCACAGCTACCAGGCCTCGAGTCAGGCCGGGGAAGTGAGGCTGCTGGTGCTCTCCTTAAAACACATGAAGATCACATTATTACCAAGCCTATTCGCTGCAGTGATATCATATGAGGAATGTGCATTTCAACAGTCCCGAACGAGTATGTTGAGTGTGTGTACCTGCCAGCAGCAGTTCAAGGGAGGCTAGTTCTCCCAGGTCAAAAAGGTCACTAAGGATGAAGGCTTCTGAGATGAGCTGCTCAGGAAGCAGTCGTGCTCCCTGCTGGCCCTGAATAGCAATGCCTTCAGTGCTGGCTTTCCGAACCTTCTCTCTTTGTTCCGCACTCTTCGGCTGTTTTGTGCAAAAAAAAAAAAAAAAAAAAAAAAAAAGAATTGTAAATAAATTTAGATCTGTTTCGTAAATTTATTTATTTTTTTGTTTTTTTACTCAAAAGAATGAAGACTTTAAATTAAAAAAGACAAGCACACAAGTCACATGGATCACTTTTTATGATACTTTGATTTGATGGCATTTACAACAAATGCTAGAATGTATTTTGAAGCTTTCAAATCCGGTTACAGATAACAAAACAGGAAAAGTAATCATAATTTCCCACTAAACTCAAAAGTACAATTACAGGTTTCCTTCCTCATGGGTCGTCTTTATAAAAAAAAATACTGAAATGTTTTTGAATCTATGGAAAGTAAAAACATACTGGGTTTTTGAAGAGGGAGAGAAAGTTGGGTTTGTGTTTCTTCAACTGGAGATCTAAAAGATGAACGCTCTCAGGCTGGCGGCTCCATATGGCTCCCTCCACGGCTTCCCAGAGCTCCTTCAGCGGGCCCCACAGACTGGCTCCTGCAAACCGATTCAAGATAATGGCAAAGAAAATTTGGGTTATTATGTCACACATTAAAAGGGGTTTAAGAGACACTTAATTATAATGTTCAGTATTATCAACTGACTGCACCGACACTATTGTATGAGAACAAAACTTTTTGAACTGAATTGAGATGGACGATGATGAGCAGAGCTGCTTTGATTCATAATTGACAGACGTTGCAACATCGACATTGTTACTAAGCTGAACTGAATTAACATTGAACTGACTCAATCAGAATAATGACACCATTGTCTTCTTATAACTGAACTGTACTAATTTCATAATTGATGAACAGTTATTGAACTGAACACAGAACTGGCTTAAGCTGATTAGCTGAATAATGACAAAACCTTCCTTTGTAGAGCTGCTTTACAGCAGAATTTGAATTTGTCTTATATTTCAATCAAGTTTGCATTATTGATTGTTATTTTCCTGTTTATTACTGACAATCTTCTTTGAAACAATCAGTATAAAATCCCTAAACAAACAGAGGTAACTTATCATAAATTGTAAAATCCATTCTGTTTTCTGTATAGACACTATCAATGACTGTTTGGAGGATAATTACATAATGTATTATCTGAATTGGTTATTATTGAAATTCAATTTGGCAATTTGTCACAAAAATGCTTTAGTACTACCATGCTGAGTTGCCTTGACTTAAAGTTAGAGGTTGATTATAACAGCATTATCATAAATGCAGGAGTTTGTAAAAAGACATGTATGGACAACAACTTGGATATAAACTTTAAATTTACTGACAACCATGAAGTACGTTCACTTCTGCAGTAAGCAAAATAGGAGCAAAAATTAATCCAAAAATAGATGCCATAACTTATATTTAACTTACTATATAATAATACTACGCTAAACCAGATTCTTAAATACACATTAAAACATTTTAGACTTAAATCAGACATTATCTTGGCCATTTAACCTTATTTACAAACACAGAGCGTCTGCACAAGTTAGTTGTAAAAGACATTAATATTCCAAATCAACAGCCTTTTCTGGTCACAAAGAGATGATGGTCTTACAATGAATTTTCCTGTAATAATAATTGTAATAATGTGGGTAGATAATAATAATAATGAATGTGGTGCGACGCATTTAGCTACACACTTTCGGCATATTTACTAATGAAGTAAGGCTAACCGAGTCGATTAAGTTATTTTTACTTTAAAACTATTAAATTAAATTGGTTTAACTGATCAATATTCGATACTCTATGCTATATAAATCAAGGAGTATGTTTATAAAACAGAATACACATTTATACCTGAATTTACCGCCATCTGCGTCGCCATGTCTGAAGTGTGAGTGGGCTGCCCCGAATTTTGCCTGCGTGAACACATAACTTTCAGTTTCTTTTGTAAATAATTTATTTAAAATTATTTATATTCGTGTAAATTTATCTATTTAAATAATTGTTTGTTTTGTTTCTTGACAACATTACGTTACCGGGTAAAACACAGATAACCTCTTTAGTGGAAAAAAAAGTTGGTAGAATGGTAAATCGGCTTAAACCACTGTCTGTGGCTTAAACTCGATTACTGAAATAAGCAAGGAGTTTTAGTGACCGGAAGGTTGAGTCTAATTGTTTTTGTTTTTTCTAAACCATATTTATCCAATTTATTAGATGTCCATTCTATTATTTATTGTTAATTCGTTGTTATTTACGCGTATATTGCACATAACTTAACATAGACAGCTTCACATGATACATGTTCCTTTTCTCATCGCTTCTAAGAATGGGCTAATCACAGTCACTTGTGGTTACAGGGATATCCATGGGGTTTCATAAAATAATATTACCGAAGGTCCGTTGACAAGATCATATTTGCATTTGTATGACGTAAGCAGATTGCAGCATTTATAACACGTAAGCGATAATAATGTAATTGTGCATCACTCTGTAAGATTCAGAAGATTAAAAACTAAGACGTCCTAACTAGTTTTCTGAGCCGACAAGCGCCCCCTCGAGGAGCCCTTACGGGAATTATGAGAGGGTGCCCTCCACATCAGTGCCCGATAAACTGCCTGACAACAGTCCCAAGATGCGTAGTAGTGCCAGAGCCCGTCTAATGGTGCCCTTTTTAGTTTACAACAACCACAAAGATTTTCATCAGTATAAAATAAACACATACAAACTCCCATACCTGTTAGGTGAAAAATCAGCATCCATTTGTGCCTTTTTCATTCAGGCCTAAATAAAATTATGTTTCAAGACGTGCAATCAAAATATAGGCCTATACTTTATGCATTTATGTTTTCTTTTGATGTTATTAGTTATGCATCACCCCTCTAAATTAATTATAATCTACATATCTCTCCTCCTTTCATATGATGATCTTTTCCATACTTTTGGATATTTATGTGTGTGTTTTTTATTTTTTTAATGTTTATATTGTAAATGTAATTGGGTATTATTTGGTTTTTTTTATTATGCGACAGTCCTATATATGAGAGCTTGTCTTGCTTTGGTTGTTGTTCTTTTTGTTGTGTGTCTGGCCTCAGGGGTAGGAGGTGAAAATAATTTTAGCAATTTTTCCATGAGTCATTCATTGCCTCAGGGCTGTTTTTTTCTTCTGAAAATGGCCTTATTATTAAATAAATTAACAATTCATTTCCAATCAGGTCAATGGGATACATTTATAAAAACAAGAACCTAAAAACGTGCACAAAGATGTAAACGGAGTGTAAATCTGATAGTTTTCTTTTTTATATCAGTATATAAGATCACATCAACTGAATGTTGGAAACTCCATTTGAGACACAATGCCATACATGGTGTAATATTCAAAGAGAGAACTTCTTCTGGGAAAATGGGTCTGACATCAGATCTTGTTATTTCAGCTGTGATAATACATATTTTTAAGAGCCTACTTTCAGTGTCTGTGACACAGTTCGCGCAGACCTACTTTTGCTGCCAGCTGTTCAACACAGCCCAGTTACATAAGAACCCCTGGAATTAAGACTTGCTCTATTTTCATTGCTATTGCTTATTTCGCTTTTAATAGCATTTTATGAGTCGTCAGTGTCTCTACATTGCATCTCTGCATTAAACTAAACATGTATTCTGCAATATCAGATACAAAATGAAGCAAAATGCTTTTAAAAACTGTAACTTGTGAATCATTTACACTCATGTTTATATAAAAAGTCTCATTTTATGTTGTAGGAGTTGCAGACCTTGTTGTCATTTCTTCTTGAAATTTGCAGGATTCAAAGTTGTTGTTCCACTTGCTCATCCACTTTCTTCATCTGCATAAAAATCTTACTTCTTTTATAAGATCACTTACACTTCTTGGTTACACAGAGATTCATAGAGATCAAATTAAATAATTCAACATGATAAAATAATATTTATTAAAAGAAGGTTTTAGGGAACACGAGGAGTGGTTATTTATTGGCTCAAATCTACACAAAACCATGTGTCTTTCTTTTTTAATAAACATATCATCTTCTCTTTCAACTAGCATTCAAGTGGGAAAAAACACATGCGCTTGCGTTTAATATCACATTGAACTAAAATGTATTAACTTATTAGTAACATATTCATTAAAAAATGTATAACAAAAATATTTGCAAAGAAAACTCACAAAACTAGACCTAGTATTGCTTATGAAATTTAGCAAAGGGAGCGCAATTATATTACAATTCATAAAAAGCAAGCAGGATGCATCACAATTTGCACTGTTGTAACTTTATATTCCTTTCTTTTTTAATCATCATCCATGAAGAAAATGTCTTGAGAAGCCCTTTTGAACAAAAGCTTATGCTGAACATAAATAAAAGAGGATTGTTTTGGCTTAAAAGTCCATCCAGTGTCCCATTTTAGGTTTTGAAAATAAAACAGTAAAATATGTGCCCCCCTCCAAAAAAACCCCCAAAAATACCCAACATCAAAGTAATTACGTGGTCTTTGTTTGTTCCGCCATGCATGTTCTTTGAAGCCAGTCAACCAGTGGCAAAGAGGCTGCGCCCATGTGCAAGAGTTTGTGTGTGTGTCTGTATGTGTGTTTGTTGTTTATTCTCCATTCCTCTTTATTTGTGATTGTTGTTCAGGAAAAGAGGCTGCGTGAATACTGGTTGCGTCTGCGAGCAGGCAACAGGAACAGTTCGTCTAGTCACTTGTTTCACAGGGACACATGGGGGAGGAACACCAGGAAACCCCCATAAACCACAGTCCAGCTGCCATGTCAACAAATGTGCCATGGAAACTGTTTCTAGGTGGAACGCTCCTGCCCGTCCACTTCCTGTTTGGTTCTTCTCAGATTGCTTTTCATTTTGACAAACTCTGGAGTGTTTTCTTGCTCCTCTTCATTCTTATGTTGATCCAGTTCCAGCTAAACAGAAAAAAAAGATCATTTTGGTCAATCATTTCTGGATCTGCTCATTGTACGCCTATGTCTTGGGATGTGAGGGGACATACCTGTTCGAGCGTCTCTCGTCTCTTCATGAGCTCGATCTCAAGGTCCGTCCTTTTCTGGTGTGCCTCCTGCTCCTCTTTCTGAGCCTTAAGCACCTGGTCTCTCTTCCTCTTCTCCATAACTTTCTGGAGTTCTGGTTTATTCTGTGGTGCGAGGCCCCTGTGATTAAATAATAATAATAAATAAATAAAATGAGATGATGAAGACACTTAACAAAAAGTAAATAGATTTTAATATTTACTGAAAAATTGTGTGGTTATTAAACACTGCAAAACTCGTCACCATGATGCAAGAGTGATGTGGATGTTTACCAGGGTGTTGCTATGCAGTGTTCTGGCCCATTGCTAGGAAACCCACCCTAAAGTTTAACACTGGGTCTACAAAGGATGTGAGCGGCGCGACACAGCTCGGCAAAAGCAAATACAGTAGAACCCATTATAATCAGTGATGCTGTCTACACTGGATGCGGCACAACACAATATATTCCTGACAGTAAATTGATGCCATGTTCTATTTCTGACAAACTTCAAGCGTTCACGCTACAGTGTAAAAAATGTTTGCTGTGATTATTTATCACAACTTAAAATTCAATATTAGAATAAGAAATAATGTGTTGCTTCAAGTTAAAAAGTATGTGTTTGTGCTTAATTTAAAATATTAAGTTTAGTTGGACATTTTAAAGGAGTAGTTCACTTTTAAAAAAACTTTTGCTGATAATTTACTCACCCTCATGTCATCCAAGATGTCCACGTGTTTCTTTCTTCAGTCGAAAATAAATGAAGATTTTGATGAAAACGTTCCAGGATTTTCTCCATATAATGCACTTCATTGGGAACCAAACAGTTCAAGGTCCAAATGAGAGTTTCAGTGCAGCTTCATTTAAACGACACCAGACGATGAATCGGAGTCTTATCTAGGACCCTTCGAGTCATGACTCGAAAAAGATTTGTTCATTTTGATGAACGAGTTCGAACAGGAGTCACGAACGCTCATCACAGAACAGAGCAAGGTGAGCATTTGTGCTTATAAAACTTAAACTTTTTTATTTATTTTTTAAATGAGCGATTGTTTCGCTAGATAAGACCCTTATTTATCGTCTGGTGTCGTTTAAAGCCCTTTGAAGCTGCACTTAAACTCTCATTTGGACCTTGAACCATTTAGTTCCCATTGAAGTCCATTATATGGAGAAAATCCTGGAATTTTTTCCATCAAAAACCTTAATTTCTTTTCAGCTGAAGAAAGAAAGACATGGACATCTTGGATGACATGGGGGTGAGTAAATTATCAGCAAAAGTTTTTTTAAAAGTGAACTACTCCTTTAAGTTCTCTCAACAAATTTCAAGTTTTTATAAATACTGTAATTGCAGCAACATTTTTACACAAAGAATAAATGGATCTGCAACGGTCACGTTTGGTGTAGACATAAGATATGGCTCAAGTCCTTCAAAGCAAGTTTTTTGATTATGTTTTTATGATCCACAATTGATCGATCAAAAAAATCTGATCACTTAAAACATAATCCATTTCATGATTTTGTTAAGAGATCTGATGGGCAAAATGACTCTAGCACACAGGGTAATAATGCATATAGGGTTACATAATGTGACTGAAAATCCTGATTGCCCCAAATAGTTGTAATCCAGTATGGATGGATGGATTCCCGGGTGGGTTTTAGGGATTGGAATTGGTTCATAATGTCCAGAAGCTGCTGTACATTTAGAGCATATGGAGATTAACTATTTAAATTACAGTACTTTGCTGTGACATCTTTGTTGCGTAATTCTCAATCTCATGTTTCTCAAAATGAACAAGCCTAAAACCAGTTGTTTATGAAACACTTCCAGTTAACTCATTTGTAATGGACTTCAGAGAAACGCATCAGACATATTTGGAAAAAGAGTCAACTGAAGTGATTGACCGATGCTGATGTCAAATCTAAAAGGGTAGATGGATGAGAAGAATAAAACAATTCAATGATAAATAACTACAATATAATATTTATTCAAAATGCCCGGCTAATGTAACAATTCATAAATGATTTCACATTGCTTATAAAAAACCACTATTGAACTAATTTTCCGTCGAAATAAAAATAATAGTTTCAATTGAAACAAAAATGATATAATTTAAAATATGAATATTAAAACTTAAACTATGTTACCATAGCAAATAACTGATGTTTAAATTGAAGTTCTAAAAAAACATTTTGTAAAAAAAAAAAAATACATAAAAAATGTTTCAGCTTTATTTTTAGCATATAAAATTATTACAACTCAACTAAAATGAAAATGAAAAATGAAAATATAAAAAAGCTAATATAAAATATTAATATATACTATATAATAACCTTTATAAACAACAACACAAAAAGTCGTCTTTTGCTGTATTATTTTTAACACGATCCAGCTCTCTGCCTGGCACACCAGAGACTTGCTGACTGCTTTGTAAATCCTTCCAAACCTTGTAGACTTGTCTAGACTAGTATGAAGAAAAAACTAGAGGAGCTAATGGGAATATCAGAGCTGGGAAAATAGGAGACGAAATGTTTTGGCAAATTGGATAGCGGTTAAATATAAGGCTTCCAAATAAATAAAATAAAATAAAAACATGGAATTACGAGAAGAACCTCTGCCAAGTGAGAGTAGAAACCACATCTGCCCGTTCTCCATTTCTGTGTCATGTAACTGATTTACTTTCTGAACACTATTTTACTTTCTCCCTCCAACTATTCATTCTTCTCTGAGAGATAAGAACAACAGCAGCACATCAGACATTAATCACATGGCTGGAATGTGTCTGTTGTGCAGGTAACTATGAGTGCAATAACAGATCAGCTACATGCCACAAACCTGATAAGAATAAACAATGCATTGGTTTATGATCCAGGGCACAGACCTTATTAATGATTGAATCCATTAGCAATCGGTGTTGCCAAGCGGAAACTAATAAAACGGTCTGTTTTCGTCACAACAAAAGAAGTACAATTTGTCTTTTGGACATTTTTGCTCACTGGAAACTGATTAACAAACTTTGATTTGGTTTCTTACAAATGTTGGCTATTATTTATGTATACACTTATTATTCATAAGCATGTAGAGTCATAACTACATCTCTGATGTTTATAACAAACCAAACCGTTTAAAAATCGTTTTAAAAAAATTAGCCTTTAGACATTTAGCCTTTATTATGGATATCTATGCCACAGCCTAGCAAAGCCCAGCTCAAACACTAACTAAACACACCTGATGCGTTGAAAGTCTTCAGGATTACTAGAAAAAACTATGCAGGACAGTGGCCCTCAGAAGCTGAGTTTGAGACAGCTGGTTTAAACTATTTCAGTAAGGAAAGAATAAATAGACCCATTCCCACATTCAGGCTTAAACAACATGCAGCCTTTTCAAAGTCAACTCTTCCATCTTCATTGGCCTCTTGAGCTTTGCTGGTCGGTACATTAATCTGACTAGCGGACTTTTTATCTTTTTATCTTTAAAAGTAAACTGTCTAAAACTATCATTGTTTCCTTGAGCCGGTATTAAGATAAGGATGTGTACTTGTCCATGGGTGTGGTTTTATGTTTATAGTCTCATTGTTGTTCAGAAATAGTTCAACTATATTTAAATTTAAAAGCTATTTTTCTTTTGAACAATATATTTAAGGATAATAAATCGGCTTGCCAGACACTATGTAAAATTATAGTTCATCCACAAAAAAAAGTGTCATCATTGGCTCACCGTTATTCTCATCAGTGTTGTTTTTAGTGCCCATACATTGAAAATCAATGGGTTCCAATGTTGTTTTGAATATAATTTAGAAGAAAGTCAGACATACTGCTTTGAATGACATACAGATTGCCAAAGTTTACTTTTAAGGTGAACTATCCCTTTAAGACTGTAGCTGTGCCTGGGATGAAGAGATTAAAAATACTTTTGTTCTGTGAATGGATAAGGTACAAACATCTTCAGGAATGCTGGTGTGTGTCGTCACCGATTATAAAACACTGCCGTTTTCTGGAACACACTGGTCCCTTGGAAACTGCTAGGAGCAGACACTTTGTCCTTATTTGTAGTTACTCATCACAGACTGCTGGGCAATATAACAGAAAAAAAAGCGAATGAGACAGATGAATAGAGACAAAAAAGAAACAACGCAAAGGCCTGCCTCGATTACATAAAAGACCACCCTGCCGCGCAACCCGATACATTATCTAATACGTATATGATGCAACAGACTATATATAGCCTGACCTCCATCTCTCCATCACTCTCTGTTCTTCACCTTCTGCCCTGGCTGTAGAATTGATTTCACAATTCTGAGTATGAAACACTTTGAGTATTAGTGTACCGCAGCGTGGGAGGAGGCAGACAGAAGGTGGGTGTCAGAGAAAGAGAACATAGAAAGGGTAGGAGGGAAGTCTAGGGGATGCTGTAATCCTTCTTATGTAACTCTCCATCTTTCAGCATCCCCTTGAGCACCACATCTGGAACTAATCCCATTTAGATTGTGGAAATGTTCCCTTTTCCTCAACCAAAACAAGTACACACCCTCAAATCTCAACTCTCTATGAAGTAAGACTCTGTAACATCTCAAGGAAAAAAATGAGAAATTAGAGCCCCTTTCTTGAGGGTGTTCATGATCTCCAGGCCTGTGCAGTGATTAGATCTCATGTATCTCCACGACCCCATTCGTAAAAACACTTCATCGCCACTAAAACGCCTAAAGTGCCCCTAAAGGGTTTGGTTTATTTAACAGGGACAATGGACAGTCAATGACTGGCCCAAAAGTAGCTAAAGAGCTAAACTTCATCTGCAATCTGCAGAAAAAAGTTTGATTACACTGGAGATACTGTATATAGATCCGTACCGAAACGTTACACGATATATCGGCCACCATATCGGTATTGGCATCTGAGACACTTGTTTTTGAATTGATTGAAAATGATTTAAATCACTTCAAAAAAGGAAAATACAGTTAAGTGTAACATATGTAATGCAAGTCTGTCATATAAGCTACATAAAACATTATAATTGTGTGCTTGGTATATGGCTTTTAATGGTGAGACTTTTGTTTTTGTAATCAGGCTCTCTAAAATTATATAAAAATTTGGATTAGGATTTATCGGCCAATATATCGAATTTGAATATAGCTTTCAAATATAAAGAATTATCGGTTATCGGCCAAAATGTTCATATCGGTGCATCTCTAGTAACACCCCTACACCAAACCCACCACAATTTTTTGGAAAATGTTACTTTAGAAAAACGAGTGATTTATACAATGTTTAATGTCACATTTTGTAATATTTGCGTGGTTTTATTTTTGAAATATGGATTATTTTGTAGAGCCCGACCGATAAAGGATTTTGAAGGCCGATACCGATACAAATATTTGTTGGTTTTAAAATTCGATATTTCGATATATCGGCCGATATTTTAAAAAAAAAATCTTTTTCCAAAAGCGCACAACAAAACATTAACAGATATCCCTAACATTAGGTATTTGTAGTTATTTATGAGTTTTAACTAAAATAATATGATAATGCGTTTTAAAAAGAAACTTGTCACAACAGAACAGAAAAACATCCAAAATATATTAAAGTTCTGATAAATAAAATAATAATTAGTCCCTACATTGCCTTATAAGCTACCTGCAACCTGGATCAGCCGGTTGCAGGATGTGTGGTGCGTTATACACGAGTGTTGCCAACAGGGACGGTGTAGAGTGCCCTCTGGTGGACAAACTATGCAACTCCAACGCTCATGACATGGTTGAAGAGTGTTTCGTTCGTTTTTATTTTATTTTTTAAATATTCATTTATCGGCCATTATAACTGCCGATTCCGATAGTTTGGAAAATGCCAAATATCGGCCGATAATATCGGCCTGCCGATAAATCGGTCTGGCTCTATTATTTTGTCATCCAGTTTCTCAAGGAATCACTGCCTTCCTTCCCTACTTGGAGTCTAATTTAATATTTTATTTATATAACAAAAACAAAAATGTTTAACGAATACATTCTATACACGTTCTCTCCCTTTAATACAAAACCTGCCCTTGTGTGTCTTTCATAAATTTTTACTATTCTGGGGGAAATCATGGAGATTTTTCTCACCCAAGAAAATATATTTCTAAATTGTATAAACTGAATACAATAAATTATGCATGCAACACAAGCAACATTATTTTACAAATCAGTAGACCTACATTAAAAAATAATAACAAAGCAAAATTTTCAAGTACAACGCCTGGAACCTGCTTAAGTATCCATTTACCCCTGATTGGAAATTACTGGAATAGATCCCCAGCGGAGGATTTGGATTCTCTATTCCCACACAAACAGATTTCTACATGCGCAACTAATGTGGGAGGTGAGAATCAGAGGACAGGACTTTATGTAATCATGCTGGTAACCGAGACTTCGTGTGCGTTATACGTTTCTTGCAACATAAATGACTTGTGCTGTGTGACATATCAGTTTTTATTCGCATCAAAGCTGCAAGAACAACTTCTACCCTCAAGGGATCTTCCTAATAACTTCCAAATGCAAAAGAAAAAACTGTTTTACATAATAGGGAGCATGTGTATACACTTGCTGTCACAATTCATCACCAATGAGAATATGAGACGGAGAGAAAACAGATGAGGCAGAGATGACTAGAACGAGTGACTCAAACTTATTGTTTCCAGAGCATTTTTTCCCGGTTCCTGTCTGCCTAGATACAGCACACAAGCACAGAGGACAGGGGGAAATCATTCATCTTATCCTGAAAGTCCTCTGAGTAGCATCAGCTTTCAGAAAGACTAACTTTTTTAAGAGCTGTGCAACAGTGGAATGGATCTTTATATGACGGAAACAAGTCATATAGGCATTTATCAAAGATGTATGAATGATGTTTGATTCTGATTGATCAAGACCAAATGTGGCGAGATATTTTTTATGTTATATAATATTTTTTCATATCACCCTGTTATATGAAAAAGGATGGCAATTAGGACTTGTTTCAGGTTTAGGATCATAAATAAAAGAGTTTATAATTGACATGTGCCCACACATCATGATCAGATAATTGATGAAAATGAACATATGAGCAAAAACAAACAGTGAAATCTGAAAGGAAAGACACAGAGAAAAAAAGTACAGATGTAGGAGGACTGATCTAACGTAGGCTGTACGTGCGTCACCTTTTCTGGTTCATGAGGAGCTCTCTGTGTAGGTCCTGGTGGTTTCTGGAGGACTTCACTGGGTTGAGGAGTTTCTTGGGCTTAATGAGGTCATCGCCATCACTGTCCATATAGTCCGGCTCTGCCATAATGCTCCGCACACGGGACAGTCCCTCTGGTATGTCTGCCTGGTCCAGACCTGAGAAAAAGACATACATTTTAACATGTTACAACATAAACAAAAGGTGCTGCAATTAAATTAAAAAACTTTAAAAGTGCTTATTACCTAATACAGATGTAATTAGTATGCACACAAACCTCAGTCATGACAAAAACAGCACATTGATTAATGTGTTTACAAAGATAGCAATATGCATAGATGACACAATTATGCCAAGTAAAAATTACTTGACAAATCCGGTGTTTGAAAAGCATAAACCACATTTCCTAGAGTATCGGCATGTCTTTTAATATGTTTAATATAAAACAATATTTTGACATAAAACAATAAAGAATTAAGTTAGTCTAATGCCAAAATGGCCCATGGGATCAAAATACATATTTAAAATCATATAATAATATTAATAATAATAATAGTAGGATATATAGGGGGAAATCCACACATTTAGTTTCACCGAGACAATCGATACCGATATCAGGCAATAAAAATCTCTCTCATTGGTTTATCTGATCAAGTTAAATAGAAGATGA
Organism: Pimephales promelas; assembly: GCF_016745375.1. The sequence continues at coordinate 2,678,232 of NW_024121599.1, forward strand.
ATGATGAGCCCATGTGACTTCTCTCACACGGTTATGTGTTTACAGCTGGATTGATAGTAGACGTTAGTTTTACACTAACAAACAAGCAAATGCCAATCATCACACAGCAATTTGATAAACTATATCTGAATAAATATGATAAACGCCACTTGAAATGCTTTACGTTTTAGTATCTGTGACACATATAACTATGTGAAAAACATTTTGTACATGTAGGTCAACTCAGAATTTAGATATTTTTTCTCCATTTAACTATTATAACAATAAAAAAAATATAAATAACATCAAATTATACTTTTTTAACCTCAATTAAGATATTTTTGCAGGACTATTTAAAATGCAGTGAAAAGGTAATAATAAATAAAACATTTAAGGACACAGTATCTAAAAATGTACACTTTCACTTATACATTAAACCTAAAATTGCACTGTATTTCCAAAAAGTGCATGTTATCTACTCTCGCATACATTTCACCCCTCCAAATCTCACCTGGAAGGACTGGAAACACTGGGTATCTGAACATAGTTGTCATCTCTGCGTTTGAGGGTTATTCGAAATCTCAGGATATTAGGAACTACTTCCCACAGCTAGATGAAACTGCAGCTCTGTATCTCCGATGGAGCGCTGTGCACTATAAACAGCTCTTCTGACTCCGCCTGATGCTTTATTATCTAACCGCCCACCCACCCCTGCCAGAGCAGCTCCCTCAAACATCCCGGTTAATCTTTCATCACCCGAGACAGAAACATCAAAGAGTGTGTGGCCTCAAATACACGCCAATAAAATGATGAACACTCCCAACTAAACAATTCCCACAGGTGCGCTTCCATATATAGAATAAACTTTGAGCTTTTGAGCTTTAAACTTTGGGGAAAATATTAAACGAGATGGGACTATAGAAATGTATTCAATATTTCAAAGTGCACATAAATCAGGGGTGTTATTTTTTAACACATTTCTCAATGTACTTATTTTACATTCTTCTAATAACCTTAAAAATATGTAATCGATTTAGAGTAAACAGTGCAGGTTTTTCGGTGTATAAGATGGCATACTGCATTTATATCAAATCATGAAGGAAATAAAAATACCAACACTGTAGTTTATTACAGAATGTCCAAGTAGCCTACGTAGTGTACAATTTGAGCTGCAGTTCATTTGCTGACCACTAGAGGTCATTCACGTCAACAACCAGAACGACGCACGAGGCTTGAGTTTTCACTGTCCTGACATAATTTAATTTTAAGGAACAATATGAGGACATTCCAAACACAGTGCGAATGCTTCAAACCCAAGGGTGAATTATGTCACTGCTTAAAATGTATGGCACTCCTTCAAGGACAAAATCAACACTCTTCATAGGCCATGTTTGCTTACAGCCTTTTTCCACAGTTGTCACTGTTCAAATACACTTAACTGAGTTTCAACACACGTGCTTTTGTATTTTATTACAATAACTTTAGCATTTCCTGTTCTGATATGTTTGCCCATGCATATCACCTCAGTGTTTACAACCAGTAATTTCATTATGCATTCCCGAAGAATACCTTAGGGAAAGTGTTGCTGTGTTATTACCCTAATGCTGTGCGTCAAAGGTAGCTGTATAATGTGTTTATCTGCACTTAAAGTTCCTTTTGACATCAGAATGTGTTGAAAGTTTGTGCTGAGGGTTTCACAAACTCTTAACATTTCTCAAGTCAACATGGTGTAATGATCTTATTAGAGCCAGACCGATTTATCGGCAGGCCGATATTATCGGCCGATATTAGGCATTTTCCAAACTATCGGTATCGGCAGTTATAATGGCCGATAAATGAATATTTAAAAAATCAAATAAAAACGGACGAAACACGCTTCAACAACGTCATGAGTGTTGGAGTTGTATAGTTTTTCCACCAGAGGGTACTCTATACCGTTGCCTGTTGTCAACACTCATTGAGTTGGTCACGAGACATACATTGCTTGAATAACAACTAAAAGAACATCCCCATCAGTTCTCTTAACTCATATAAGCATGACAAAATTTGTGACCATCACGTCCAGTTTTGCCGCTGTTAAATAAGCCGAGAGTAAAGCGGAATTAGCTAGTAATAGTTACGTTACGTTGTTATAGTGTAGTTGACTGACTGTCCTTTAAACTTTTGACAATGTGACTGAAGTATTTCTTTAATACCGCGTGACAGTTATAGCAATGAGACGCATCATCTCTCCTTGGCCTGTTATTTTGAAATGTCTAACACTTTGCAGTATGACGTTATCCATTGCTAAATTATGGCTCATCATAGACTAGCTAACCACAAAGCTAGCTAATACCACTATAATCAGTCTGTTCTGTTGTGACAATAAAAGAAACAAGTTTCTTTTTAAAATGGATTATCATATTATTTTAGTTAAAATTCATAAATAACTACAAATAACTAATGTTAGGGAAATCTGTTAATGTTTTGTAGTGCATTTCTGAAAAAAAAATTAAAAATACCGGCCGATATATCGGTATCGGCCTTCAAAATCCTTTATCGGTCGGGCTCTAGATCTTATAGTTAAAAGCATAGTTCACTTGAAAATGACAATTATTCTTTTGATGTGAATATTTTGAATGATTAAATTGATTCAGCTGACAAAACCGCTCTGGGGTGTGATTCCAAAAAGCATCATTAGCCAACTCTGTTCACAAGTTCAGCTGAATTGTGTTTGTATCAACAGAAGTTGCGACCAAAGTCTTTGGGAAACTCACCCCTGAATTATTAGTCACCAAATCAGACTGATTCAGTTTTTTTCATTCCTTCAATCGTTGATCTTACAAAGTAAGCGGTTATCAATAAGGTTATCAATAAATAAAGACTTACTGTCTGTTTGTTTCTCACAAAGCTATCATATTGCGTTAATATGCCCCAAAAGTCATAGAACACTTTTATAGCACCTTTACATGGTTTTTTTCCCCAAACCCACATTCACTGTAATAAAAAATGGGTAAAAGGGGAAAAGTCGTACAGGTTTGGAACATGAGAGAGATTAAATAATAACAGCTTTTTCATTTTTGCATGATCTTTCGCTTTAACATGTAAATAACCATTTCTAGAACTACATACCACTTCAATTCCAGTATCAACAACACTTTTTGCAAGGTTTGTGTACTGCTTATATGCTTATAAGTCTCTGCACATAGAGCCCTGCAGGACAAGTGCATTCAATAAAAGGCCCAGATCTAGCTTTTAATTACAGAGCTGCACTCTTCAACCCTGCACAGAGTACAGACGCCTCTATGGTGACCACCACAACACTAAACACAGGGGTGGGACCAAGGCTGAGCATTTCAATATATTTTCAGGTCGATTGAGCATTGATAATAATACACCGAGCATTTATTTGCATGCATACCTGTGTTTGTGCATGTACTATGAATGCTTGTAAACTGTGACTGGGTGTTTGGCAGGCATCTGTTTGCCAGTCCTCAGATTTGTACCTTGTTCCAGCCCAGACTTGCACATGAAGGGGACAGCGCTCATTTAACATCACAATACATATGGGCGATCATGCATGTCAGCCAGATTTGCATTAATGTTTAAAAGCTGCAGTGCTTTTGTTCATGGTCCACTTGAGTTTAAGGCTTAAAATTCAAGAAATAGACGTTTAGATAAAATCATTTGAAAATATAACCCTAATTCAAGTGATTAAACTTAACTTGTACAAGACTTATTCTTAATCGGTCTTCAAAATTATAGGCAATATGTGTGACATTGCAAGAGACTGGTATATTATTACAAAACTAAATTTCCTTGATCTTTTAAAACAGTTCATTGCAAAACACACTGTAACTTTCAAGTTCCTCCCAATACAACAAGACCATTTTATTTGGTACTAAGATGCAGTCCATACTTCCTGAAGACATGCACATAACTAGTGAATAGCATTTACATTGTGTTAAAGGGACAGACAGACAACAGTTCTTTTAAATTGTAACTTTGAAATAATTCGGTAACTGCATTGCCTGGATTCTAGCAATTAAGGCACAAAAGGAGAGTTCAGTGGAATTTTGAAAAAAAAAAAAAAGAGTTTATAATGACTTGGGTGGCCCTTATCAACCCACACACAACACACACACACAACACAAAAAGCTGAGGAACTGCAGAAAAGAAAACACCCAAACCTCCCTTTGGCCATAACCACTACAGTGACATCATGAATATCCATTTCTAATTGGATATATACTTGGAACATTGTTTGTGCAGATTTGCTAAGACTCATGCCGTTGCATGACTTATTTCTAAAAATGACATCCACGAATCACAGGCTTGAAATGTGACCCCAACAGCATGATAGGGAATTTCAATACAGATTGCAGCAATACTTTCAACAATATGGCCCAATATGTATTTGGATTTGTTTTGTTTTTAAAGAATTTGATTAATTGTATGGCCTACATCATAATAGGACAAAACAGAAGGAAGCCGCACCTTAATCAATCAATCACTCTTAGCTTCCTTTTCCAGTCATCTCTCCCATGCCCACACACTCAGACCTTGAACGAAGACATGGGGCGGCAATAACAGGAAACAAGACAAACTCTAAAATTTAAAAAAAAAAAAAAAAAAATCCCTTGCCATTTTGGTCACATTTTGGAGATGAAAATGAAGCTATTTGTGAGACTCAAGTACTGGGACACACACAGAGAGAGATGAGGAGGAGGTGGAAAGGATGCCACTTCTTTGTTCCGCTCTCATTACGGATAGAGAGATGCAGGGAGGAAGGGAGCAGCTGGCAGTCTATTGCACCATCTGACCCTTATTGGGCACCGTTTACACACGGCAGGAGGGTACATTAGCCCCTCCCCGATCCCAAAATCCCTTTCACTAGTACTGTTAGTGCTGTCACTTTCACCTATTCTTAATAATGTATTCATTTCTAACTTACCACTCAAGAAAACCCTTTTGTAAACACAACTAAACCCAATTTCTGGCAAGAAGGCCTTTCCGGACCATCCCCCACATCCCACCCTCCAGTCATTACAGACCACAGAGGTATCAATTCGTTTCAACAGTTCTCTAGACGATTCATTTCTCCTCCTCATTTTCTCATGAACCGCCTGTCTTCTCATAACAGGAATGAATCAGACCGCCACTAACCAGTTAGAGATCTGAAACTGATTACATGTAATCCTGTAAATGAATAGTCCAGGCTAAATATGTCTGTGGCCACATAAACAAATGGACTCACTCTTATCTTGGTAATACTATACATACAATTACAAATTAAAACAGGGGTCTGATTTTTAGTATTATTTGTATAGTCAAGTCACCGTTATTATTTATAATAAAAGAGTTATCTTCTACGTTAACACTTAGCCAATCGATGCACACAATAATGCAAAGCTTGGTTCTTAAAATGAGAAGACAACAGCAAAAAACACAGTCAAACTGATTTTTAAGCTGAAAGTCATCTATTTAATTAAGCTGGGCCAGTGGAAAATGTTAAATCTCATAAACCAAAGGTTTTCCACAGCACAGGGAAATCAACATTTATGGGCTTCTCTTGAAGGGTCAGAGGTCAGACACTTAATCTTACAGTATTAAACTGCTTCACATTAGCCATTCAAATGAAAATCAGAAAATAACCGGACTCCACGCCAATAATGTTGAAGCCTAAACAACCATCTATAGTCTGTATGATTAAAACAAGTCACTTGTACAAAGCACAACCCTGTTACAACTCACTACATTCGAACTACAAAATAACAATAAAAACCGATAGTCCATATGCCAATGCTGAGACAAAACACCAACACAGCGCCTGCACTCATGCCATCTGTGGACCCACCTGGGCATTGCTGTTGGGGGTTGTGTGTCTGCTACAGTGCATACGAGCTCTGTTATACACTAATAAACATGGGAATCAGGTCAAAAGAGATAAGTGCATCTGGACTGACATATATTTCTCACGTTTGAACTAAAAAAAAATACAATATGTATTCCTTGTGCTGCTCTCTGGTGTCTGTGGATGTCAAAAATACTACATGCTGCAAAGTCAATAATTCAATAGACTTGATTAATGAAACAATGTTGACATACAATATGGCAAATCGTGTTGTTTTTATGAGGCTATAGCTGGATCAGGATGAAAGGTCTAGAATTATTCTAAAGGCAGGACCTTTGACATTTCAAGGCCTGACCTCAAGTAACCCACAAGAAAATTATGTCAGGACACTGCTGCATACTGGGAAAAGGAAGCACTTGTTTATGTGTCCAAGGCAAGCACGCAGTTGCAAATGGGAGTCTCCAGGACTGTATTCACGAAAAATCTCAAAAATTCGCAGAAATGTGGGAGTTTCCTCTTAAAATTAAAGAAAATATCCTTGTAAAGAAAAAAGTAATTCAGAAAGCATCTTAACCCTTAATTGTTAGATGTATGGAACTATGGATGAGGACTTTTAAGAGGATTAAAGTGAGTTCACCCAAAATTGACAGCTATTTGATTAACACTTTAAAGGCCCATAAATGTTGGAAAAAACATTGTTAAAATAGTCCATGTGACTACAGTGGTCCAACCTTAACTTTATGAAGCGACGAAAATACGTTGTGCGCCAAATTAAAAACTGAATATAGACTTTATTCAGTCATTTCTTCACTTCAGTCTCCAACGCATGCGTGACCTCACGTGTGTCTTCCTCTGCTTGTAGGTCATATGTCAGAACGCAGCTCCTACGTCATCACCACATACGCATGAGTCGAGGTGCTCTTGCGAACGAGCGTCAGAGACTGATGCAAAAGAAAAGACTAAATCATTTTTGTTTTGTTTTTTTAAACCAATTTTTGTACCAGGCTGTAAACACATTTTTTCCTGCTGTAAAGTTGGGCATTTTTACATGGGATCTCTTTTGGAGCCTGTCTCTAGCAGCCATGCATGCCAGTAGTTGGCAATGTCAAATACTGTAATAAGCATAATATGCATGCCATCCCAGTTTACACAAATGAAAGTTTTGATAAATGGAAGAAAAAAAAAACTGCCAAAAACTTTGAAACTTAAACTTAGCATTTATAAATAGTCGTTGTCGTGAAAAATAATGTCCAAAATGCATAAAAAGTTTTCCACTTTTAGTTAAAAATGTTGTAGTGTAAGTGCCCCCTTTATTGATTATGTGAGCTGGTATTGTGTCTATTACTGCATTGTACCAAATTACCAATAGCTACAAATCCATCATGTATGCTATACAACAAAAAACAGAAAATCTATCACTTGTGCACAACATACACTTCATATTTGTACTCTTACTCACTCAGCTTGGGTCACGACTTTATCTGATGCCAAAGATCACACTCTCTCGACATCCGTGTTCAAACATCCTTTACACCACCTACTGCTTAACATACTCATTTGTGCCTTTTCTCAGTACTGTGGGGCTTGCTAAGTGTAAAAGAAAAAACGACTTCCTGTTCCTCACAACCGCCAACCCCACATGTCCTTAACCTCCAACTATTTCTGCTCTTGCTTCAAGTCTTTACTTGATTCTGTTACAGCTGTGACCAAAAACCAAATGACTATAAAACCTTATGACAGTCATGAGTGAGGGTAAAATGAGAAAGCAATGAGTTGAGTGTACAGTGTTGCAGGCATGGAAAGTAGCACCAGCCACCAGCCAAATGCTGGTGATTTTGTGTTGTGGCTGGTAAACTTGCTTCACCTATACCAGCCACCATGGCGGGTAAATAAAAGTAGCATGCGGTTTCACAAGGACACTTTTAGAGGAGGCACACCTTGAGACTTTACCCTATGGAATAAATAGCTTAAGTATTTTAGATCTTGAAGTATTAATTTTTCACATGCAGTTACACATTGTCGGTTGAAAACAAGAAAGTGGCTGGTAAAAACGTTGAGTGGTGCCACAGTGTCAGTGGACAAAAAAGTGACTTTCCATCCCTGCAGTGTTGGTATTATAAACAGTAGATTATGTTAGTTTTGTGTGTATGTTGTTAGAGAGGGGATCTCCAAAGGAGAGATACTGCATGAATGGAGATAATTCAGCCAGTGCAACACCATGTTATGTCATGCCACTGGAATGTGATGAACCTGCAAAGGCTTTCTAATACACAAAAAGAGAATTTGCCATCACCTTAACAAAAAAAAAAAAAAATCCCTCTATGAATAGATCCATACATGGCATACAGGTCTTTATATAAAAAATCGTGATTAATCGCATCCAAAAAAAAAAGTTTGTGTTTACATAATGTCATAATGTGGGTGCACTGTGTATAATTATTTTATATATATATAAATACACACACATGCTTGTATATATTTAAGAAATATTTACATGTATATACTGAATATAGATTTATATATATATACACATTATATTATATATAAATATAAATATTTTATATATATATATATATATATATACACACATACATGCATGTGTGTGCATTTATATTTATACAAAATAATTATACACAGCGCACCCACATTATGTAAACAGAAAATTGTATTTTGGATGTGATTAATCTAACTAAAGTAATAATTAACTAAAGTAATAATTCACATTTAGCCCATCTGAAAGTGCATCAATAAGATCCTTGCAAAGTTCCGACAAGAAAACGTGGCTATAGTCAGGATTGGTTAAGGATGTACACGTTAACTCAGCATTTGCTCCAAAAGGAGCTCCAACTCTTCATCTCCCACTCTTTTTCTTTATGAAACTTAATGCATTAAACATAAATGATTTCCTAATGTGAGTCACATCCAAGTGAAATGGCTTTTATAAATGAGAAAATATTTGTACATCTGGAAAATGATTGGATTGTTGGATCATTGTCGTGTGATAATCGATAAGTAATGTAACCATGGAATCAAAACACACACAAAAGAGCAAAACAATAGCAAATGATAATGATCCAACGATCCGAACAATTACAGGCAGACAAAATCAGGTCCCGCCCTACATTTTTTTCTGGTTAGAGAAGCCGTTTCATTATTTCATTTTCATTAGCCGTATATATATAAATTTATCTCAAGTTATTACAAATTCTGTCATGTATATTTGGACTGTCATATATATTAGAGCCCGACCGATAAAGGATTTTGAAGGCCGATACCGATACAAATATTTTGGGGTTTTAAAATCCGATATTCCGATATCGTATATCGTGGACAAACTATACAACTCCAACATTCATGACATGGTTCAAGCGTGTTTCGTCTGTTTTTATTTTATTTTTTAAATATTCATTTATCAGCCATTATAACTGCCGATACCGATAGTTTGGAAAATACCTAATATCGGCCGATAATATCGGTCTGGCTCTAATGTATATTTGGACAAACTCAAAATATCCTCTATCTCATATATATATATATATATATATATATATAGCTGGTCTTAAAGGAATAGATCGTCCAAAACTTAAAACTCTTTCATCATTAAATCACCCTCATGTCGTTCTGTATGAAAAAAAAAAAAAACATTTTGAATATTTAAAAATATCTTCTGCTATCTCATGCATAACATAAAGGTGAGTAAGTGATGACAGAATTCAATTTTTTTGGGTGACCTATCCCTTCAAGCCAAACAGTGCGAGCTAAACCAGCATCTCCATGCTCAGGTCACAGTTACTGGATCCCTCATTTACATCCTCCTTACACACACCTGACCCATTCTGGACAGTTGCTGCACCCCTGACCATATGGGGACTAGATCAGGGGTGCAGCAACTGTCCAGAACGGGTCAGGTGTGTGTAAGTATGTATATGAGGGATCCAGCAACTGTGCGCTATAGAACAAAGCGAGCGAAACAGAGGGCCCATTGATTCTGCTCAGCTGTGGCCAGCACCTGCTGGGTCACAGCTTACATTAAAGAGGCGTGTGAAAGGTGCTAATGTATGTTTGGGAACGTGTGTGTGAATGCATGCAAAAGGATGTGACATTTAGGATTACTGACTAATGATTTCAAATAACGAAATCGCAGCGCACACTGGATTGACACATTGATCCGTGGTGTTCATGTAGGCAACATGACTTTGAATCTATGTTCTGTCATTACTAGACCTTATTCTACAGTATCCTACCATAATTTGCTGTCCTGTTTCTATTTTACAATGACTTAAAGTGACAGACAGGCAGGGAAAAAAACTAAATCTATAATTTCACATATCCAGATTTACATTGAAAACTTCCAATTTAACACACAGTGCATATATATAGAAAGTCTAAAAACTGCAAACACTCCCCTTTAGAGGCGTGACAACAAAATGCCAACTGCTGCCTTCATGATAAAGAGGATAAGCCATCAAAGAGTCTGCTGACCAGGCACTGTCTGTCCACACAGACAGATGTATTTAACCTGAAAGAAAGAAAAACTACAGGTGTCTGCATATACCATTTGTGTGTGTCTGCTTGAAAACAGACAGCAAGTTTTGTTAGTGCTTTTGTTCTCTATTGCTCATTCAAAGGAAGTATTACTACTAGGGTTAGTGATTTCAACAATCATGCAACCCTAAACTTCTGCAACATTTGTGCCATAGACATTAATGATACTTCAAAATCATGGAGCTTGTTGAAGAACAAACATCAGATCAATGATTTTTCCACTGAAGATGATAAAACAGGTGCAAGTAACGGAAAAAAATGGTTGACACATAAGTCCCGTTCCACTTTACTTTGCATAAACTGTAAGAATATCACGCTGATGAATAAACAGTATTATAAGCAGTCCCAAACTAGTTTTTGTAAATACAGTAAAGTAAGTTGGTGTGAGCCACCACAAAGTCTTTAAAAATATATAGAAAATCACACAAAGTGCAAATAAAGTGGTATTTTGGGTTATTATGGTTATGGAACCCACCATTACCATGGTATACACAATACTAATCTAAACTGTTAAACATATGGACACTGATCTTGATGAATAAAATGAACATTATACGTGCAAATCCTTTCCAGCAAACATACAACATACCAGTTACATAATTTATTGGTACATTTTGGTAATTCCATGACTTTTGACAATGTTACTAAAACGTTGCATACTTGTAATTTCATTTGCTTTTTCTTTAGGGAAGTGAGTCGTGACACACTCCCCTCCACATTTGCGCGCAAGCGCAATTTTTCCATTTCAATGAAATTAAATTTAATACAATGAAGGAGATTGATTTAATCATCAGAAACTCAAAATAATATGTTATCTGAACTACATAAATGAAGTTGATTTGACAAAAGAAAAAATGTTGTGATTACAAATCATGAAAATATTTTTTTTACAGTGAGCACTTTATAATTTTTGACAGAACAGGAAAGTTTGTTTTTCGGAGGTGAGTGAGACTTTTTATTTCGAATTCGTAACAATTAGAATATTGACACTGACATTCAGCCTGACAACATCTCATATGGCTCCATATAAATCAAGACATTGCGGCTGAAACATTGTCTAAGTCAACAGAAATTTACACACATATTTCAAGTCCCACCATTTAGAACTAAGTTTTGTTGTTGTTGTTGTTGTTGTTGTTTGACTGTACACTATGCAACCCGAAACAAACCAGTCTTGCAACCCACTTTTGGGGTGCGACCCAAGTTAACATTTCATCTAGAGCACCCTCACAAACACTTAAGATATCCTAAAAACCACCTACAACATCCTAGGAACCACCTGATACACACTAGAAAGCACATTAAAATATCCTAGCAATTTTGACTATCGTCCTTTCATCACAAAGCTGAGAATATCTAGTTATATTTACAATGGCAAAACACCTCTCAAGCATTTGGGGCTTCTAATAACACAATATGAAATGTTCCACAGGACAGAATGATGTATTTATCTTGTGGTCATGAATCAGACACAATATCCATTAGTCCAGCCTTCCCTCTGCCCTGTGAGCTTTCTTGGACCACGTCGGTTGAGAGAAAGAAGTGGTAGTATCTGATTTTCATGTTTCTTTGTTTGATTTAAAGGGGGGTGGGGGGGGGATCAATGTCAGCAACAGAATGCCAAGCAGCTATTGGTCAGATTCGACTAAAGGATTTACAGACAGCTGTCTGTGTCTGGATTACTCTACAGATCTATAATTCACACAAACATACACCTAAACTCATGTGCAAACTCTAGGCTTACACACAGACCTTTATGATGGCATGAATGACACAAATTACAACCACAACATCAAGACAAATAGAAAACAGCATGCAATTCAAATATGAAATCAAACTATTTTGATTCTGTTAAATAAATCCCATCCTAACCCAGATTTAATCTCCCAAGGATAATTTCTCCTACTAAAAATGCAAAAGACATCGCTCTACACGTGTTCATTAAAAACAAAATCCTGCATTACACATGTAACTGCATATTATCTCATTTCTCCATCCTCTTCTGCCTCTCACCTAACATTAAGCCAAAGACGCTTGAGACATTAATAATGGGTTTGGGGCAAAACTCTTTGTTCGTGCCCCAACAAAAACACAGTATGCAGTGCACTTCTATTTGACAAAATAATGAATGCAAAACTATCTATTCTAAGACTTCCCATCTTAAACCATCAACAAATCCCAAAGTCGACCTATTCTTACAAAACATAACGCAAGCTGTTTAGCATAACAACTTAAAATCCAGCCCCTGGGTGTCAACGTCACCACAGAAATCCATGGAAACGAGAAACAAAGAACATAAACATGCACTCTGTGCTTTATGATTACAAACCCTACATGAATATTGCATCATCCTTTAATGAGCAGATATAGCTCAGAATCCTTTGTGCGGCTGAGACACATGTGCAGTCATATTAAAATGATGTATTATCACCATTTCAAATATGTATATGAGATACATGAGAAGGTATGCGTTATAAACGGGCAGACAAGGGAAAACAAAGAGACCTGTCAAAGAACAGCTCTGCCTTAACAGAACAAAGCACATTGAGCATCACGGAGACACACACACGTGTGAACACGCAGACCAAAACAAAGATCCATTTCAATGCGTTTCAAGTGTACAGAAATGCCATTGCCCCACAACAGAAAGTACTTCCTCTAAAGCAACATGTTCATTAGGTTAATCAATATGCTGCATATAAATGCACACCAGCATGCACTCAATATGCAGTGTAGACAAATTCAGTCTAGACCCGAGCATGCTGCTGACTCACAGTGTGTTCAGATAGCTAAAAAAAAAGGTAATTCCCACTATACCAGGAAACTAAAGTCAAAGTATTCATAATAATTAAGTGCATTTAATAACTACGTCAAAGTACATACACGGCTTAATTGTCTATATCTCAAAGGAAATCTATTGAGAAAGGTCAAATTAAGGAAGCAGAATGCACCCTGTGTTGACCCCCATGTGTAAGAGCTTACTGGAAAATGAAAGCCAGAACAGTTTGGACTGGATGTTACTCCAACACCTCTTAATGTAACCAACCCATGACCCAAAATGCTGTTTTGTAAGGCTGAGGACATCGTGTGACTACCGAGAGAACCTTTAATCACTCAACTCCACTGCCCACCCATCCACAAGAGACAAGCATCATCATGTACGGGAAGTCTGAAGTCATGACTCTGTCTTTCTCTCTATCTCACTTTCTCTGTCACATTCACGGTTATACAGAACGGAAACCACACACGGTGAATGATAGATAGCATGTGTGTGTGTGAGAGAGAGAGAAACAGATAAAGAGATAGGCAAATAGAAACGGGAAGGCTTCACTAGCACTAGTGGGGGGACTGGTTCAAAGATCAAAAAACAGATGTAAGGCGTTTTGCAAAACAGCCTCCAAATTGCAAACACATGTGCCCGGAACCAACCCCTTACTACCCCCCCAACATCCCCTCTAATACAGAATACCAGTTTCGATTCACAATTCATAGATTAAACAACATACTGCAACATCTACTAACAAGCTGATCTTAATCAGAGTCATTGTGGAGCATGCGCTCAGATTATGTTCACGTAGACACAATATTTAAATAATAAGTAAATTAAAATAACTTTAAAACATCTATTTTTAGAAATACACAAATATTATTAAGTTCCCCTATAGCTTTAGTGTAAATTAGAAGGTCTAATGAATGAATGAATGAATAAGAGAAAAGCAACAACAAACGGAAATCGTTGACACTAAATGAGAGACTGTTGTACAGTGAGGAATGACAAGACAAGACATGACACGTCCCATGTGCTTGGCATTGCTGCTGACTGAACTACTATAGTTTTTTTTACTCAACCTGCATGCATTATTACTTTCTGAAATGTAGACTTTTGATCAGAATGGAAAATAATATAATTTAAAAAAACAGAAATAAGAAATGTATATATATATATATACACATCCAAGTTTACAAGTATATAAACAATATGAAATACGCCTAATTTCATTCTTTCAAGCATTTGTTTGCCATTGTTCTGTTGCGTTCTGACGCGCGTGATTTGAGCGCTTTATTGTTCCGTTGTTCACTGTCTCATCTATTGTCTCATACATTCACTATATAATCAATATATCATATGACTCTCTTCATAAACATTGTTTCCAATAACGCGAGTCTCATTTCCACTCCAACAAATAACGCGTTTCGATGCAAAGCGTCCTGAAAACACAGACACACTCAAACACACACACACATACCTCAAAATCAGTCCTGGTTCCTGAACGATACTTTTCTATGGTAAGTGACTTCAGATCAACCTCAGATGGAAAGACATCAGTTCACCTCTCCTTTTATGAAGGTGTGTCTGTTAAATCTGTTTTTTTTTTTTTTTCTCTCGCTTGGAAACAGTTCAGTTGTAGACAGGACCCTTAGAAATGTAAATTAATACTTGGAGTGGGGGCGGGCGTACAATATGACCCAACGCCTTAGTCACATGCGATGCTCCGCCCATTTCTCCTCATGATTATTCATCAGCAGGGGAGACCCCGAAAACTGTCTGGGCGTGGCGCAGTATCGGTGGGCGGGGACTATGGGTAAACCAGCGTACACAAAGCAAACGTGAATGTATTAAAGGTATAGTGCACCCCAAAAAAGGAAAATACTGCCACTCACTCTTATTTTGTACTATTCCTTTTAGAAATTGCCTCTTCAATGCACCGACAATAATGGGGCTTTCTAAAATAAGGCAATCTCACTACAAAAACATCATAAAGATAATAGCCTAAACATCATAAAGATCATAAAGATAATGTTCAAAGTGTTCTAAAGTCATACGGCATTGTGTGAGGAACAGATTCAAATTTATCTCAAGGATCATATCCAGACAGTGTATTGTTTTTTTATGGAACGGGATCGTCAAGTTTGTGAACAAATGTAGCTACCGATTAATTAAAAAGGTCCATCTCAAACAAGTTCATGCCGTTATATATATATATATATATATATATATATATATATATATATATATATATATATATATATATATATATATATATATATATATATATATATATATGGCCTATATACACAAATAAGTTGACCGTTGAATAAGTTGAATTAGCATTGTTGTATGTTTTTTAATTTAATTTCCAACGCACTATATTCAATTATAAATCATTCGTAGTTTAAATTAATCTACACACATAAATAAAGAATTTAAATAGCATTCTGTCATAATTTTACTTTGTTCACTGGTGGTTTACATGTGGACTATATAAAATAATCGTCTTAAATGAGCTTGGACCCCAAAAGCCCCACAAATCCTATTAATCGACGGGATTTATGCTTTTTCTGACCCCCTTTTTCTTTACTGTATGCATTTTCCAGTAGAGTGCATCGCCGCCCTCGATGCCCCCGTGCTGATTCACGTGCTCGTGTGGAACGTGTGCTTCGGCTCTTCTGCTGTGTGTGTGTAAAACACCGGACTTCCGGTGAGTGGGGCGGCATGACAACTGCATCATAGATAATAGTTCAGAAAAAGTATAAAAAACAAATCAAAGATATGGGATAGGGGTGAGGAGCAAAGATTCAAGCGAAATTAGCCTACTAATGTCCCTCTCTATATATATATTTTGTCAAACTAGGTTACCATAGCTACTTAATAGTCTATAATTTCTAATAATTAAAGTTTCTTAGACTGTTTAATGGATATCCAATGGATATTCATTTAGCAGCCTATTAGTATTTTAGCTGTATGGTTAAAATGGTTGGAATAAACTCTCTTTTTTTTCTGAGCACTATTTTGCAGACATGCTTTCAAATCTCTTGATGTGTCTCTGAAGTCAAGTCTCCCCAAAATATGGATGTTGTCATTGCTTTTGTTAGGCAGGAACAAACATGCCCACCCACACCCAAATAATAAATAAAATTAAAATGAAAGTAAATATTTCACAGATTTAATATATGTGATAGTGAAATAGAGCCGTTATTTTTGTATTTTTTATATTTTAACTATTTGCTATTTTACAACTTTTATTCTTATATTTGTCATTTTATGAACAAATGCTCCCTCAGAACCAGTTTCAGGATGATACATTGATGTAATGCATTCCACCGTTATGGTTCATGTAGAGCCTTTATAAAACTACAGGGGAATGAGTCATAACTGCTCCAGCCCAGAGGTTACACAGAATTCAGTCCCACCAGTCTTTCGGGGAACACATGTTGACAAGAGGTTACGGGAATTTGGGAGGGGTCCTAATGTTTGGGGGTGGGGAGTCTTTCTTTCACAATCTCTGAGCTCTAAGAAATGAGAGGGACATGGAGGGAAACAAAACTCTTTTATATGTGTGTTTATACAAGAAGTAATCAGACAGATTTTTGTGCAGTTATTCATCCTAAAATTATGTGGGATTAGATTTGAACTTTTCATTTTTTTTTATGTAGGCCTACAGATATGGCATTTTTTCTATTCGGCCAACATCATAGAAGAAAATATCAATTTACAACCAGATTTGGTCTTATAATATAAACAATAATTGTAGTATATAGTTCTATAATGATTCCGTTATCACTCCAGTTCATCTGCATTATTAATTTGAGATTTTCCTTGTGGTTGTTTTCCGGTGCGTAGTCCCTCTCAAACCACTTTCAACCTGTTTGCTGTTAAACAGGAAATGACAGTTTTCTGAAACCATGGCACTGGCTTCCTCTATCGCAGTGGCCTAAAGGCGTCACTTTGAAGATAAATGTGTACATCTAATTGCACTGAACACGCCAGTAATAGAAACGCAGGGTTTTTTTTGTTTTGTTTTTTTTTTTGAAGGGAGTAAAATAACTCTCATGATGATTGGATGATACAAAAAATCTCATTATTTATTCATGCAAATAATATTTAAAATATGTTTACCTATATCTAGATGATTTTCGAATATAACCCTCACTAAAGTCCCTTACTTCATGTTAAAATTTAAACTTGAACTGTCTGCTTTGATCAGGTTGACGTATTGCCCTAGCAGAACACTGTAAATAAATAGTTACGGCCATAGTGAATGTTTGTGACCTACTTTGACTGGACTGGGGACCCACGTTACCAATGAGATTACATCTTACTGGAAAATACGCCCAGAATGTAGGCATTCTGAGTTCATCTTATGTGTTTTCCACTCAAATTGAGCCTGACCAACAGCATTGTCATTATACAGTTCCTCACAATAATGTGCTGTAATAAAATACAGACCTCTCAGATGTCAATACATGCAAAGTATTTCAGTCAATACTGACATACATCTGTATTCTATTTGCATTTGCTTAAAAAGACCTGGAATGAAGTCATGATGACTTTTAAACAATATTCGAAATTCTTTTGTGTTCAATGGAAAATAAAAACGCAGCATTTGACATGATGAAGGAGATGAGTTGACTGCAAAGTGTTTTTGCAAGAAACTGAGACACCATCTGTTTTAATGAGGATTGGGTCTGAATCACACAATATCAAATGTACAGTCACATATGTTTGAGCGGTTACACACTCAAGGGAAGACTGCGCTCTAGGGAAAATGAAACTGAGTTGTGAATACTTGACTACAAAAAACATTTCACAATCCCTAATTGAGTTGTGCTGCCTGATGAGGAAAATGTGTTGGAAACTAATTGCTTATTGCAGTCTACATTGTTTGTGTGTTTTCAAATGTAAATGGATTTTATTTGCTTAGATCGTTGCTTTGTACTGCTATTTTGCATTTGCATTGTATATGTGCAAATAATTATTTTCTTATAACATGATGCAATACTTGAAAGCGTTGATGTTTCTGACAATTTAAAAGCAAAAAGTTTTTGAATTGATTGTTTGATATGTGAAAACACATACACTCAAAAAATCCTGGACATGATTCTGATATGTAAAAGAGTAAAAAATTAAAAAATAACTTTGCAGTTAAAAATTACTGACATAGGAAATGAATTGATTTTTTTTCTTTTGCTTTATCGGAATGGGAACACATTTGGTGACTTGTTGCAACAAAAAAAAAATCATGGACATGATTAGGAAAAGTTAAAGGGTTAGTTCACCCAAAAATGAAAATTATGTCAGTAACCACTCAAAAAAGTGAACTAGGAAGGTTGTGCACTTTACATAATATATTTATTTTTGACTTGAAATGTTTTTTTTTCTATTAAGGTCTATGTAATTATGTCTCAACTTAACAGAACAAAATCCTTACGCGTTGTCTGAACACAAACCATTTATGTTAAGTAAAAAATGTTGTACATCCAGAGGGTGGCAGTATAGTGCGAGCCAACTGCCATTTTGCCCAAACTAAATTTGATTGTGTTCAATCTGCTTAAGTATATGTACAATTTAAAGGTGCCCTCTGGCATTTAAAATCAAATCATACACCATATTCCATACCAGATGGGGGCAGTATACCTTCAGAAATACCTCCGCGGCCGCGTGCACTCTCATGTCTTCAAACAACACGGGCGAGCGCTGTGTTGCTCTGTCTCCCTCGCGCATATTAATCAAATCAATTGACACGATAGTAAAAGGTTGGAAGGCCGCAGATTCACGTGGAGCATTTGGAGATTTTCAGAGATTAGAGACTAAATGAACAACATCTCAATACTAAATTATAAAGGCCGTCTCATAGACAAGTCTGTGCATTAATTTTCGACGATATGGGAAAATTAAAGCCCAGGCTATTATTTCTAGTTTTATGGTATTCGTTTTGTTCATATTACATTTTTATCATTAGTTTTAATTAATTTGGCAGACAGCATTCCCTGATGTGGACCAAGCTAGCGTCTTTCAGAGCTGCCAACTCTCACAACACTTTTCACACACTCTCACGCCACACATCAATTTTGTCGTGCACAGAAAAGGACACGGAGACCGATGTCAGCTCTCAGATTCTGTTCATTTTATTACGCAATTCAAACAATAAATACAGTTTTGGCGCTTTACACGACAGATCCCTAACGCACGTGAACCGATCATCATAATAGCTAATGGTAAAAGAACACGAACACTGTTGAAAGATACAGTATGCTACAACTTACCAAAATATATTCCTCATGCATAATATCGACCAATCATTTTTTTTAACTCATCCCTGAACTGAAATGTAATAGTGGGCTGTATTTTCCACACGACTGACATCAGGTTCAAGTACACAAGCCGCGCGACTTACTCGTCTATTGCAGTTTGGCTGGTGGTAATGTTGTCTGCCCGCATACCGCCTCCCATGGCCGAAACTGGTATTACGACACCTGCCGGACCGGGGCTATAATTTTGCATGCTAATTCAGGTTAATATCTCGGCAGCACTATAACTTGTCATTTTTTTAATGACATCATCCACCTTATTTCTTCTCATTCTTTTGATGTGTGTAGCTCATTTTTGGGATATTTTAACCTACATTTTTACAGATGGCACCTTTAAGTTTACTTAATCCGTTTGTGTTGGATTACATGATTGATTTGTGTTGCATTAACTGAAACTGGGCGGTTTGCTGGGCGGTTAACTGAAACTGGTCTGCTTTGCATATGGTTGAGTTAAGAGAGAATAAATGTTAAAATTAAGTGTTATTTTATCTTTTTCGAAAAATTTAGAAAAGGCGAAGACTTGATAGTGTGTAATTGTGTTTAATGTAAAATTACATTGGAATTATTAGAACCATTTACATTACAGTGGGCTACCATTGTGGAGAAGAGTGGAGCATTTTGTTTGGTTGTCGACTGATTTCACTCTTTTCTATTGCATTGGTCGAAGGAGCATGTTAAACTTAGCATTTAAGATGTTAACATGTGCTACTGTTAGCAAATAGCTATAGATAATCAATTCAATTATGAGTCACTAAAATAAATTAAATATTAATGGAATAATGAATATAAAAAAAATACCTGAATCATGTCAGGAAGCCTTTAAAAATTCACATTGAGACTACTTAAATTGGGTTGGTTCATGATGTTGAAGTTACATGAAAAAAATATGTTTGCAAAACGTAATCCAGTTATGTGGAACCTGTTGATTTATACAATTTGTTTGAGCTTTTTTTTCTATTAAAATTAATAGCATTTTTTAAAATGTTAAAAAGTTTTCAATAAATATCAATTTAAAGGGCTATAGTTCACCCAAAAATGAAAATTTTGTCAGTTATTACTCACCCTCATGATGTTCCAAACCCATAAGACTTTTGTTCATATTCGGAACAGTTCTCGCGACTGCATCGTGACGTTCTCGTGAACTCATGTCAGAGGCCCTCACAGAAGAATATTAATAGTTGAATAAAGGCGTTATTTTTGTTTGTTTTTGTGCACAAAAAAAGTATTCTAGGCGCTTTATAAACTTATGGTTGAGCCACTTTAGTCACTCTGACTATTTTAACAATGTCTTTACTAACTTTTCTGGGCTTGCAGATGAAATTACCTTGCAGCGTATGAAGGAGTGATTTATCTCTCAGATTTGATTTCATCAAAAAAATAAAATAAAAAAAATGTGTTCTCGAAGTTGAACGAAGGTCTTACGGGGTTGGAACATCATGAGGGTGAATAATAACTGACAGAATATTCATTTTTGGATGAACTAGCCCTTTAAATTGAAATATTGTTTTTATTGAAAAATTTTGAGATTTTAAAAAATGCTATTAATTTTAATTAAAAAAAAGCTCAAAAAATGTATAAATATTGTACAGTCTCATAAAATCCCCTCAAATGTCAATGCAAAAATGGATTTTCCAGAAAAAAGAATTACATTTCAAGGCTTCAGTCTCTTTTGACTGTGAAAAGACCTAGCGTGATCCAAAAATGAAGGGGCTCAGAAAAGCATAAAAACATGAACATTCCAACATGAAACCACAAGTCAGTCCCATACATTTAGACTGTATTTTTATTAAGTACATAGAGGGCAATTAAAAAAGCAATAAAACAGGGTAACAGGGTTGTCATGCATATGTTTTTCTTTTGCAGCTCCACTGTAATATTTGATCAGTTTAGGTCTATTTCTTAAAGAAAGTGTCTTATTGCCCCATAAATGAATACAATTATTGAATCATTTGAGTGAAACTTAAAATGCATGATTTTTTAGCCAAAATTTGTGATATATTTAAAACATATATGTGTTAAATGCATCCACAATATATGCTATGTAAATTCATGAAGCAAACTGTACCTGATGTTCTGTCAAAAAAAGAAATACACAGCAAACTTAAATGCATCTTGCTCAGCCAACAACCATCCAATCAATCACTCAATCTAAATGTGTGTAAATATAAAACTTTTTTTTCTCTCTCTCTCTCTTTTTGTCTCTCCTGTTGTTACCATGAGCGCTGGGCAGACGACGGGCGACTGATGAGGAGCTCAGCCTCTTTTAATCTAATAAACCAACTCTGAGTCACGCTGCAGGATGGGCGGCACCCACGTTTCTGGATGACCCTGCTGCAGTCCCACTCTGACATCATCATATTATGACCCTGCTGCTGATCATGCGCCAAAATATCCCCAGCATTATGATTAAGGGTGCTTTTCCCTAGAAGTCAGACCACAGCATACTACAAAAGTGCTGTCATGTTCATTCTACTTAACCTGTAGATTCTATGGGCTAATAGAGAATTGCAAATATAGAGAGGTCGTGTTGAACCTCAAAGTGTTTTTTTGAGACATATCATATATGTCACATGGAGCCTACAATGTGTTATAAGTGAGTCATTTCTATAATTTACCCAACCTAAAATGGTGATTCACAATAAGTTATTTCGTAACAGCATACTAGCATATTTCTGTTACTGTTTCTCTCATATAAAGAAATAACATGTTAGTATGCCGTTCCGAATTCAGTCACTGTCTTTGACTATTGAATCATTCACTCAACTGTCATTTGAATCATTCACTCAACTGTTTCGCTCTTGAGTCACTCAGAAACATTGTTTATTGAACTACTACAATTTTTATAGAGTTGTGTGACTACGACCGAATCACATCCATGCTGATCTGATGTACTCAATAAAATCCTCTTTTGAAGTTTTCTCAATGAAAATAGAAAGTTCCCCAATGTTCTCCTAAATGTCTCATAACATCCTGTCCTACACGTCTCTGATCTGTTTCCATGCCTATTCTAATCCTTTGTTTATTGGTCAATATACAGAAACCATGCATCTTATTAAACTGAGATTAAAATGATCAAATTATTTTAGGAAACAGTATTTATTACTTTACTGAGCATCATCTTGCGAGGCCCTAAAGTGGTGGTGGAAAAAATTTTGGGATGGCATAAAAAAAACAAAAAAAAACTTTAGGAAACTTTGCGTTCCCTCACAAAACGTTTGCGTTCCCTGAACTTCCCTCACAAAACATTTGTGTGCCCTCACAAAGATATTTGCGTTTTCTCTCAAAACCGTGGAAACTCAGACAGACACTTCCTGTTTAATGTCCTGCTGGCAGTGTTTCAGTTCAGAGCTCTGTACATTAATGGAGCGTTTCATAGTGTTTGAACTTGAACTCAAATATAAAAAAACGCGGTCGATGCTTAACTCAAGGATTTCAGTGAAGTTGGCAATATATTCACAGATTCGAACTTCCCGGATCAATAACTCGTGAGCTAAATGTTAAAACACAAATGACCCTTATAGAGTGCCGAAGTTACGACGTCACTCTGTAGGCCAAAACGCGGAAGTGAGTTAGCATTTTAGCATTACAGTTCCCTCGCTCTAAAGTCTATGGGATTTTTGAATGGGTTTTTGCTAAATCGCCTGAAATAAGGTCTGTGGTGAACAGAGCCTCTAAATATTTTCACGTTTTGATCTATGACATAGAAAACACAGTTATAACCAGTGTTGTGCAAGTTACTTCCAAACTGTGATACATTAGGTATTACTTGTTACTGTTATTTAAAAGTAATTCATTACCTTACAATATTACTGTCTCAGAATTGTAATGCGTTACATTACTCATGTATTACTTTTGAGTTACTTTCACCAAAATAACTAAGTAGAACTTAACTTTTGGGCTGTAACGTCAGCAATATGAAACCGAAATCGCGATTCGCCACACGACTCAGATCCACGAACCTACAGAATCGTGACACACCTCTTCCAACTCCAAGCGTTATTCTCCTTACCGTCCATATCCAATGCCTTATCTTTAAATTAGGCTAGTAGTATTATTTGAAGTTAACATTATAAAATACGTAGACCTACACCACAAAACTAGTTAAGGAGCATTATGGACATGACATTTGCAGTCAAAACTTGAAATAAAAATTCTCAGAAAATACATGTATTGAAACGTATATAGGCTACTTCCTCAAAGGACTCCAGACATTAGACAAATATCAGTCTATGTTTTATTTTTAATATTAGGGAAAAGACACACATTCATGCGTGACAAAAAAAAAATAGGAGGTAAAATATATTTTTTGTAATTCTGTTAATTACACTGCGCAAATCGGATGAGGAAGGGTTGGCTCTGCAGTCTCCATAGAACTTAAAATATTCATTTTATTTGAGTTTTTGTGTTTGCATTAATGAGGAAAAAACAATGTTACTGACGCGACCGCTCTGAACTGGCACTAAAAGACTGCTTTAAAACTTTCACATAGTCTGTTGCCTTTAAGAAGTAAAAGCAGACAATACACTGTAATACAACTGTAATACAAGCCTCATTGAAGATGTAACGAGTAAAATATTACTGAAAATTGATTAGTAATGCCTTACACTACTGCGTTACAGCAAAAGGTAATATGTTACTGTAATGTATTACTTTTGTAATGCGTTACTCCCAACACTGGTTATAACCTGCTTGTGTTTTTTTTAAAAACTTTATTGTGTCTGATTGTGTTTTTTAAAATCTTTATATAGGCTTCAAAATGTATAAATTTTGGATTAACTTGTAAAGATTATCTTGCTAGACAAAACGTGTAAGGGTCACAACCCATTGTTAAACACAGATCTTATTTTCCAAAAGTCTATGGGGAAAATGCATTGCTTTTCGACCGAGGGAACTCATGCGCCGCTAGCTTCCGAGTTGTCCTACAAAGTGACGTCATCACTTCGGCACTCTATTTACAATCACAGTAATGTAGACAGCCAGCTACCACCCAAATTCCCTCAAAACGAGTTTTTGAACATATTCCTATAATATATTATATAATTATTATATATAAAATAAATTGATCTCTATGAGCAGTCGGTGGAGAGACAAGTCCAAGGGACTGTTAAAGTATATATATATGGAATGCAAAGTTTCTCGGGGTACTGCATATTTTTTTTCTCCTATCCCAAAATTTTCCATCACTTGTTATTAAATGTTGTATTTCTCTTATAATAAATATTTGCAGTCAAATATTTTGTGTTGTCTTCCAGAAATTCCCTCAGACAGAAATATCTGCTTCATTCCAGAAGATTAAGACGACTTGATGTCATCCTAAATGGACTTATATAAAACTAGTATAGCCTTTAGTATAAGATTGAATACTGACTGTATTTACAGCTGATTGATTGCCCAGTTTTACAAAGACAGTGTTCAATCTAAAATCTGCTGTGTGTCCAGGCTGTATCTGTCAGTCTGTCTTGAAATAGTCACAGTCCAAGTCTGTGCACTCTCTGAGCACTTTAGCTAATGGAGTTGATTGGTATGAATGGGAAGGCTGGTGGAGAGCAGAGCCTGTAGAGGTGAGTGATGTAATAGGTTTTTTTTTTAATACCCTGCCATCTGAATCAATGACAATCAATCAGGATGAAGCACTGAACACACATTAGAAGATGCAGGCGTGGCTGCTGTGTGACACTGGAAAACTGATACAAGAACAGTCATAAGCAAACATGTACATGGAAACACACACATAACTGTAAATGTTGTAGATTCTGTAGGAAAGGAGGAAGGAAACCATGGTCTTTGGTGTGTAAAGAATAAAAGAAAGCATGAGAAAAAAATATTAAAGCGAGAAAAAGACATAAACTATATAATTGAGGTATCTTTAACATCACAAATGTTTCTCCTACGTCAGCACAATGAGATTAATTGAGCACAAATGCAGGCTTTTTAAATTAATTTTATACCTCTATATGCACTTACGCTATACTCAACACCATTTTCATCTAAAAATGGAAAACTTTTTATGCCTTTTGGGCGTTCATTTACACGATAACCGTTTTGGGGCCTTAAAACACAAAATTTTGAAAATGGGTTTTAAAGTGCAAGTTTTTTATAATGATACCGTTATTTGTAAACTACAAAAATCTGAATTTGTGAAAAGAGTGACATCATGCACATGCGTATTATGTTCAGTCTATAGGCACGTAGTATCTTCACAAAGTGACATTGCCAACTACTGGCCTGGCATGAATAATACATGCGGTTTTAGTCGTTTTCGCAGCATGTGAACGGGGTTTGTTTTGACAACGTTGTCGTTTGAACAGGAAAAACTTTTGTTTTAGTAGATCATTGTCATGAAAAAGTACAACCAATTTTTCTGTTGTCCATTTTTTAATGTTATATTTTTGTATGTCTCTGTCTCATTTGTGTCACTTTTCATTTCTCCAAATAAAGTTAAGGAGACAAAAATGAAATACAATGGCTAAGTCTTCAAAGCTACCTGTATAAAGAGCAAATTGCGAGCAATAAAATTTCGAAAAGACAGGACATGGACTAAAAAAACAAACTGCGTCTGTAATATTGCAATATTATTTACTCTTTTATAGCCCCTGATTCATATTCGGTTGGTGTACACACACATGACGTTCCTCAGACGTCAAAGTCTGCCACAAGGTCAAGGGGTCTTGTCTACTTTGTTTCACTGTACTGTCCCACTTCCTCACAGATATTCTAGTGAGACATGACAAGAAACACTGAATTAAGGATGTCTGTTGTATCTACCACACACTGATTTCCTCTCATAAGGCTACACAAACATACACACACAGACATGCAGCATAAACAAAGAGGTTTTGTAGGCAAGATCTGGTCCTCTGGGGACTCACAGCATGTGACGCACTGGAGGTGAACAGAACCGGAGAAAACAATAGAGAGCAGCCTGACTGACTGACCAGCTGACTTTAAATATGCTGAATCAGCAGGTCCTGTGACAGAACACACACACGCACACACACACATACACACACAGAGAGAGAGAGATCCATTCCTGTATGAGCGCTATACACATACACAGACCTTCAAATACAAGCATTAAGGAAAGAACTATAGGAAAGTATTATTTTACTGAATCTCCCAAACTTTTTATAGAATCCAGTGATGTCATATATTTAGTTTTTATTTTTTTTTTAGAAATCCAATAACCACCCAGAAAACCGTAGCAACTTTTCTTCTCTAAAGTCAGCATGAAATGGAAGAGGATGAAAGGATGTGAGTGACAGATTTCCCCGACATAACGCCAGTTATTTTGCCATGAAATGAAAATGTACTATTCTTATTTTTTTACAGAATGTTGCAGTGTTAATTATAAAAGATGTATCCGTGAACATCATTATTATAATTTTTTTAATTCATATGGCCTCTTAATCTTTAATCAAAAATGTTAAATGTAAAAATCTAGCACCTATTTAGATATGTATAAAATATGTAATAAATGAATATATATATATATATATATATATATATATATATATATTATATATTTATTTTGATTATTTTGAAATGTAGTCACATCTTTACTTAAACTATTACGTTTTCTTGCCACTTTTTTGGTTTCCCTTGTAGTTTATTGTTCTGCTGAATTAAAAGAGCTGAAGCCACAAATGATTTTCAGTATGTTTTCTGAACACATATACACACGCACACAAACACACTCCATTCTGAGAAAATAAAATGCATAGATGCGATGTGCAATGTCATTTTTTTTCTTTAAGGCCTGCATAGATGGATGGGACAGATGTGTGTGTGAATGCTTCACTTTTGTTCTCTGTAGTTTGAGTTTGGCAAGACAAATACAAAAAGAATCCAGCATATGAGAACTGAACTGAAGAGTGAAGAATCCTCAGAATTGGCCAACTAAAAAAAAAAAAAAATCTATGAACATTTCTGCGGAAAACCCCATGAATTTAAAAGTGGCATTTTGTGGTTTATAATGCAGTCACTTTGAGATTATATATTATAATATTTTGGATGCAATTACTTGATTCTGTCTCCTGCAAATGAACGTTTCTTTTTAGACATCTATATATTTTTAAATGTTACTGAAACATTTCATTGTCTGTCAATGTGGATTTCACTTGCTTTTAACCAATGTTTGAGTTACAGATGGTACCCAGACAGACTTAATGTGTTGTTTACGCTGTCTTATGTCCTTAAAACATCCTCTTACAGGCCAGCCATAATGAGACATGGAAGAAGAAATAAAAACGAGTTTCCCCTTGTTTATTAAAGGTCCCTGACCGAGTGGCAGACTCGGTCAGTACTCAAAGCTGCACGCTGAAGCCCAAAATTCAAGGCCATCATTCAATGTGATTATATTTTCCACAAAGTCCGCTGTCTTTTTCCACTGTGTCTGCTTCAATAGATTTCCTCTACAAATCTCCAACTCCAACTCGGAGAGGAAACCTGTGTTGTTTTTTTGATAGCTGTCCATCCTTTGCCTCGTTGTAATTATCTGTCCTTGGGTGTGTGTGTGCCTACTTAACTATATTTTGGGGACAAATTTGTTTAAGTAACCAAAACCTGACAAAGTCTCCAAAAATGTATCCCTTTATGTTCTCATTTGAAAATCTGGCATAAAAATAAAGTAATTAAGTTTTTTTTTAATGTAAAAATGCAGAAAGATTTCTGTGATGTGTAGGTTTAGGGGCAGGGTTAGTGTAAGGGGAGAGAATAGTTTGTACAGCTGTACAAACCGTATATTCTCTCCCCTTACACTATAAAAACCATTACGTCTATGGAATGTCCCCATTTAGATAGCTAAGTAATCACACTAAGTAAGTGTGTGTGTGTGTGTGTGTGTATTGCGTACCTGATAACGGTCCATCCTCCGGCTCAATATAATCTGTTCTGACTGGCAGGCTGTCCTGGATTGGGTGCTCCTATTTTCAGAACACACAGAGAAACAAAGAACACTGTCAACCTATTTTAAACACATCATTTTAATGTTGTGACCTTGAGTGATATAAAAATCACAGGACTAAATTACAGTCCCCTGAGGACAGACTGAAAATTCCAACATGGCTCTTTTTCCAGACTTATAACTTACATGAAAAAATAACACTAACTTCCAGAATTAGGAAGGAAACTTGCATTCCAGACTGACTTGCTGTATCATTTTACATAACAAAAACAATAGAAAACATGTGGGTAAAATTTAAAAAAATGAATACTGTAGGTGAACACAAGTAATTAAAAGTTCAGCGTTTCCTGTAGCTTAAACAGTAGAACGGCACTATAGCAATGGCAAGGTTTTGGGTTCGATTTCCAAGAATGCATGAATTGATAAAATGCTTAATGCAAATAGATTATGATATGTACAGTAACTCAGAGGTCGCTCTTTCACAGCTCAAACGTAGATTTCATAAAAATTTCAATTTTGTATCCAATGTTTTTCCTAAACTTCCTATCTGACATAAAACCAGAAGATAAAATTAGACAATGTTTGACATATGGTAAGAGTATACAGCTATAAAACTAATGCTGAAGACTAAGCAAATTTTTTTGCTAAAACAGCTAAAAGTGTTCTCTCAGGCAAATGTGGTTCACAAAAATATGAATGTTCACATAAGGAAGCTCATACACAAGCCAATGTGCACACATGCACACTAACACACACAAGCATGCACACACACACACACACACACACACACACACACACATTCCAGTTTCCCCTTGTTCAACATGCTTTTCCTTTTTCCTGTTGCCTAGATAAAGGTTTTTCCACTGAACATCACAAAACATCTTCACACTCACATATGCTCAGTTTTGGGGCAAACTTAACTCAGGAAACCAGGCTCAGGCGGGTGGCCAGTTCTCATCAGTTCAGATCTTGACTCCAAGCACAGCTACATAATTACAGAATCTCAAAAATCTAAATTTCTTAATAATATTTAAATAAATGGAGAAGATTTCTCATATCTTTTTAGTCTAATGGTCTCAATCTCAGACAAGTTTGTTAAATAGTTTGCCAGCCATGTCTTCATTGGTAAATGCAAAACCTACTTAAAGAGGCTGTTTCACATTATTAAGGAAGTCACAGTTGTCATGCAATACAGGGAGGAAGAAAGATCTTCCTGAAGATAAAAAGGATGGTGCAATGCAATATCTAGCAAAAGGCATGAAACCAACTATTTGCAAAAGATTTGTGAGTGATTTACAGCATAAAAGAACTTGGTCAAAGTTTCTCAAATTAATTGTAGTAAAAGGGGAGCTATTTACATTTACATATTACATAGTCAACTGTTGAGCAGCAAATTTGTATTTGAAGCTGCTGGTGTCTCTGGAGTCCCAAGAACCTCAGCCTGGCTGTTAAGCATTAAGCTGCATTTCAGTCATCCCTAACCAAAGCTTACAAAGAGAAACATTTACAGTGGGTGTATTTCACCATTTCATGCTTTTCATCAGAAAGATCTTTCTTCCTTCCTATATTGCACAGAAACTGTGACTTGCTTAATAACGTGGAACAACCTCTTTAAGTAGGTTCTGTTTACCTTAGAAAACCTTCCAAACTTCTAAACGAACCTCCCAGCTAACAAAGTTAGGTTCTAAGAACGTTTTTCTAACGTTCCATTTTGGTTGTGGGAACGTTAATTTAAAATGTTCTAAAAACGTGGAAATGTCCAGTTTGCTTAACGTTGCTGGAACGGTGTCTTAATGTTTGCAGAACGTTGCTGGAACGTTAGCATAATGTTGTTAGAATGTTATCCTAAGGTTAGCATAATGTTGCTGGAACGTTATGAGAACGTTTATCAAACACAAATAACCTGATAAAGACGTTCCGATAACGTTGTTCTAAGAACGTTTTTTTATCAACGTAATGAGAACGTTCATCAAATACAAATAACGTGATAAAGACGTTCCAAGAACGTTGTTCTAAGAACGTTTTCTCTCAACGTTACAAGAACGTTAATAATGTTATATGAACGTTCCGAAAACATTATTTTAATAACGTTTTGTCCTAACATTTACACAACTTTTAAAGAACGTTAGTGAATGTTCTGGGAACGTTCCCTGTTAGCTGCGAGATTGATAGCAGTTATCTAAAAAGATATGGGAAAAAAAATTTATTTAACTGAATGTTTATTGTATTGAAATCCTACTGATTTGTCACTTACATAATCATTTGGAACACAGTGTGTGTGTGTGTGTACTCACCTAAAGGATTATTAGGAACACCAGTTAAATTTCTCATTAATGCAATTATCTAATCAACCAATCACATGGCAGTTGCTTCAATGTATTTAGGGGTGTGGTCCTGGTCAAGACAATCTCCTTAACTGCAAACTGAGGCTATGTTTACACAGAAACGATTCTGAAGAGAAAACGCAAAAGAGGCGTTGAGTTATCACTTTTTATTCTGCGTTTAGACGAGCGTTTTGGGTGGGAAATCCGCGGACATATGATGACGCAAAAGTGTGTGAAATTCAATGTAGTATGCACTCCAGGCAGCTAGGTGTGCTACAACAACACCAAGTCCGCACACCTGCGTACAACCTTCACTGTCAAGCAGACTTTTGCGTTTTTACCCTTTACACGGGAATGCGGCGGTGGAGCGTTTTTAAGTTTTCCACTCTGGAGGGTGGTTTCACTTTTTTGCGTTTTTAAGCCCCAAAAACGCAGTCGCAGTGTAAACGAAAGGCCTTTCCGATAAAATATGTTCCCTTTCGAAGGGAACTCAACAATACGTCGAATGACGCTATGGGGAACGCCTCAGGCGTGACAGGTGTCTGAAATCAAATATCAACTCACAGTAATCAGGTTGACCGGCGACAGCCCGTGCATCATCAGCTTGAATGATGAGCGCGTCAATCTGGATGTATAAGAAGGGCGCCTTGAAACCGTGACAACATCTTTTCGTCTTCAGGGACTGTTTGTCTGTGTGATAGTATCAACGATTAAACGCGCAGAGACGTGGAGAAACACTTTGCGCGAGTGTGCCGACTTGTGTCCAGATATTTGACACCGGAGGATTCACACGATCTGTGCGTGTTCTGCCTGAGAGAAGAGCATTCGCGGGAAGCTCTCGAGGGAGTTTTTTGCGCGAACTGAGAGTTTTTCCTTTCAGAACTCTCTGCTCTCGTCTGACCCACTTCTCGAGGGAAGTGGGCGCGGAATCTGAACCCCGCGGTTCCGGTTCCCGCTCGGGCTGAGGCTCAGTGGCGGTTGAGCTCGTGGAGCTTTCAGATGGAGCTGGCAGATTATCGGGAGAGGGGCGTTAACCTCGCGGATGATCTACCAGCTGACGAGGGTGAGTTACAGATTAATGTTGAACATCTAAGAAGAGAGAAAATGAGCGCTCTCTCTCTTTGGTGAATCTGTAACTGTTCTCTTTGGGCAGGGCAGGAGTTGGCTGTAATATATATATATATATATATATATACATATATATATATATATAGAAAAGGATGTCAGTTTGGTTGAGACCGAATCATTTCAGCCCTCCTGCCCAGTGTACGCTGAGCTGGTTGACATTATGGGGCGCGCCTCAGACAGATTGCTGTTGCAGTGGAGGCGCGTCTGGGAGGAACCCGCTCATGGTATTTTGGATGGCTGGTTCCTCCCCACCCATAAGCCACCAGCCCGGATGAGCCTTCCATTCGTTTCCGATCTCCACGCTGGGATCGAGAGGGTATGGAAGAATCCGTTCTCCTCACGTCTCTATCTGCATCAGCGGGCTAGTTTCGCTGCTGTGGAGGGAGCCGTGGAGAACGGATAAGTGTCGAGGCCGCCAGTGGACGAGACGTTGGCTAACTATCTCGTCTCTGGTTGGTCCTCTTCACTAAGAGCTCTGACCCTGTCATCCAAGCTGCTCAAGACATCTTCATGCTTGAATGACAGAGCGTACACGGCAGCAGGTCAGGCAGGTGCGGTTCTGCACGCCCTTGTGGTCCTCAGGCCTACCAGACCGATCTGTTGCGGGACTCCGGGCCACCAAGCAAGCTGCTGTTCTGTCGGTGCTATGGTGGCCACGGAGAGACATCTGTGGGAGCTCCCACATACTGTGGTTGCCAGGTTACAGGCCTCACCAGGCCTTCCTGGTTATGAGCTCCCACTGATTGTGGTCACCGGGTTACAGGCCTCACCAGGCCTTCCTGGTTATGAGCTCCCACATGCTGTGGTCGCTGGGTTACAGGCTTCACCAGGCCTTCCTGGTTATGAGCTCCCACATACTGTGGTTGCCAGGTTAAAGGCCTCACCAGGCCTTCCTGGTTATGAGCTCCCACACATTGTGGTCGCCAGGTTACAGGCCTCACCAGGCCTTCCTGGTTATGAGCTCCCACATACTGTGGTCGCCAGGTTACAGGCCTCACCAGGCCTTCCTGGTTATGAGCTCCCACATACTGTGGTCGCCAGGTTACAGGCCTCACCAGGCCTTCCTGGTTATGAGCTCCCACATACTGTGGTCACCAGGATACGAGCTCTCACGTACTGTGGTCGCCAGGTTAAAGGCCTCACCAGGCCTTCCTGGTTATGAGCTCCCACACATTGTGGTCGCCAGGTTACAGGCCTCACCAGGCCTTCCTGGTTATGAGCTCCCACACATTGTGGTTGCTAGGTTACAGGCCTCAAAGGGGCCTTCCTGGTTATGAGTTCCCACTTTCTGTGGTGGTCAGGTTATAGGCCTCACCAGGCCTTCCTGGTGATGAGCTCCCACACATTGTGGTTGCTAGGTTACAGGCCTCAAAGGGGCCTTCCTGGTTATGAGTTCCCATATACTGTGGTAGTCAGTTTACAGGCCTCACCCAGCCTTCCTGAATGTGGGCTCCCACATGATGCGGTAGCCAGACTACAGCCTCACCACCTTCCCTGAGCACTTTGCTCCCACTCTGTGGTCACCAGGCTTCAGGCTTCATTGGCCTTCCTGGTTGTGAGTTGTCACATGTCAGGTTGCAGGCTTCACCAGGCCTTCCTGAATGTGAAACCCCCACTTTTCGTGGTCGCTAAGTTGTAGTGGTGAGTCTTCACATGTCAGGCTGAAGGCCTCAGCGGCCTTCCTGAATGTGAGCTCCCCATGCATTGGGACTATCGGGTGTTAGGCCTTGTCAGGCCTTCCTGATTATGGGTTCCCACTTGTTGTGGCTGCCAGGTTACAGGCCTCAAGTTCGGCCTTTCTGAATTCAGAGTGAAGTACACTAACCCCTACTTCACCTATTATTGTGGTAAATCACATGACGGGATGTCTTGTGTACTTTCTAAAATCCATTTTGTATGGTAAGGGTCACGCGTGGTATGCTTCGGTCCCTTCTTATGTGGCTCAGACCCCGGTCTTCCCTTGGGTCCCACTTTAAGTGGCGTCCTGTCACTGGCTACAGGGACGCCCTTCTCTGGCTAACTTCTGGAAGAAGTAGCTTCCACTTGGTGGAGTAAGCTCCCACAGGTTGTGGTCACCAGGCTGGGTCTCACTGACCTTCCTGAGTACGAGCTCCCACCCAATGTGGTCGCCAGGTTACAGGCCTTACCAGGCCTTCCTGGTCATGAGCTCCCACACACTGTGGTCGCCAGGTTACAGGCCTCAACAGGCCTTCCTGGTTATGAGCTCCCACATGTTGTGGTTGCTGGGTTACAGGCCTCACCAGGCCTTCCTGAATTCAGAGTGAAGTACACAAACCCATACTTCACCTATTATTGTGGTAAGTCACCCGACGAGATGTCCTGTGCACTTTTTAAAATCCATTTCTTATGGTGAGGGTCACGCGCAGTATGCTTCGGTCCCTTCTTATGTGGCTCAGACCCCGGTCTTTCCTCGGGTCCCACTTTAAGAGTTCTTAAGAGCTAACTTCTGGAAGTAGCTCCCACTTGGTGTGGTTTTTCAGGTACACCAGGCTGGGTCTCACTGACCTTCCTGAGTACGAGCTCCCACCGGATGTGGTCGCCAGGTTACAGGCCTCACTAGGCCTTCCTGGTTATGAGCTCCCACATACTGTGGTCGCCAGGTTACGAGCTCCCGCATACTGTGGTCGCCAGGTTACAGGCCTTACCAGGCCTTCCTGGCCATGAGCTCCCACACACTGTGGACGCCAGGTTACAGGCCTCAACAGGCCTTCCTGAATTCAGAGTGAAGTACACAAACCTATACTTCACCTATTATTGTGGTAAGTCACCTGACGAGATGTCTTGTGCAGTTTTTAAAATCCATTTCATATGGTGAGGGTCACGCGCGGTATGCTTCGGTCCCTTCTTATGTGGTTCAGACTCCGGTTCTTCACTTTGGGTCCCACTGTAGATGTGTCTTTGTCGCAATACATTACGACAGGCACTTCCCTTGTTCAAGCTATCTCCCACAACTGTGGTTTTAGGTCTGACTAGACCTTTTTCGAGGTAGCCCAACATTGTGGGTCTGTCAGGTTTCTAGCCTCTGGCTTTCCTGAAGGATGAGCTTCCACATGCTGTGGTCGTTGGGTTTCAGGCCGCACAACGTACGGCCTTCCTGACATGAGCCCTCATGTATCGGAGCTCCCCACACATGGGGTCATCAGGTCTTAGGTCTCTTTGACCTTCCTGATTTTTGATCCCTCTCTTACTTCCTCAGTGCTCAAAAGCGAGCACTGGGTGGAAACTCGTGGATTGAGTGTACGATTCCCATTGGTTCGAGGTTGAGTCACACTCTCCGGAGGATCCCGTCTCTGTGATCCGAAACTCGATGGTTTCCGCCAGCTTCGCGGGCCTTCAGTTTTTGGATGCCTTTTCTAGGCAATTTCCAGAGGCTCTGTCTTGGACGGACAGGCTATGGCCAGACTGTGTGTCTTAGTACAGATCACCAGGCCAGCCTGGGGGCATTTCAGGAGGAGTGTTCTCCTGAATAGTGACTGGCTGGGGGTCTCTTTGGCCCCCTAGCCACACTCCCTAGAAGGGACCCCTTCTATTTTGAAGTTGTGGTCCTAAAGCCTTTGAGCTGGCCCTGATTTACTCACGTTATTACGTTCTGGTTTTTCTTGGTTCATTAGCTTGGGCTATGACCGGTAGGGAGTGCTGTCACTGACAGCCCGATGTAACATAGGGTGAGTGGTTTCAGTGTTTCTTGGAATTACTGGTTCTGACAGTTGTCACTGCCTTTCGGCATGCACTCCCCTCAGCATGGCGGAGTGGGTATTTCGTTCCCCATAGCGTCATTCGACGTATTGTTGAGTTCCCTTCGAAAGGGAACGTCTCAGGTTACAACTGTAACCTATGTTCCCTGAGAACAGGGAACGAGACAATACGTCTCGTTGCCATGCCTCGGGGCCTGCCTGCAACAGTCCCTTCAGACGATAGGATGTTGTCACGGTTTCAAGGCGCCCTTCTTATACATCCAGATTGACGCGCTCATCATTCAAGCTGATGATGCACGGGCTGTCGCCGGTCAACCTGATTACTGTGAGTTGATATTTGATTTCAGACACCTGTCACGCCTGAGGCGTTCCCCATAGCGTCATTCGACGTATTGTCTCGTTCCCTGTTCTCAGGGAACATAGGTTACAGTTGTAACCTGAGACGTTTACGTTTTCACCTGCGAGCGTTCTTGTGTAAACAGGGCCTGAATGTCAGAATGGGAAAGAAAGGTGATTTAAGCAATTTTGAGCGTGGTATGGTTGTTGGTGCCTGACGAGCCGGTCTGAGTATTTCACAATCAGCTCAGTTACTGGGATTTTCATGCACAAACATTTCTAGGTTTACAAAGATAGTGTGAAAAGGGAAAAACATCCAGTATGCGGCAGTCCTGTGGGCCAAAATGCTTTGTTGATGCTAGAGGTAAGAGGAGAATGGGCCGACTGATTCAAGCTGATAGAAGAGCAACTGTGGCTGAAATAACCACTCGTTACAACCAAGGTATGCAGCAAAGCATTTGAGGAGGACGCACAACCTTGAGGCGGATGGGCTACAACAGAAGAAGACCCCACCAGATACCACTCATCTCCACTACAAACAGGAAAAAGAGGCTACAATTTGCAAAAGCTCACCAAAATTGGACAGTTGAAGAAAAATATTGCCTGGTCTGATGAGTCTTGATTTCTGTTGAGACATTCAGATGGTATAGTCAGAATTTGGAGTAAACAGAATGAGAACATGGATCCATCATGCCTTGTTACCACTGTGCAGGCTGGTGTTGTACTAAAACACAGTATTAGTATGGTGTTCCCAATAATCCTTTAGGTGAGTGTATACTGTATATATATATATATATATATATATATATATATTCATTGTCACTTAATGACTATTATATGAGGCACAAAACATAGGGCTTTATAACTTGATAGCTGTAGCAAGGTTTAATCTCTGAATCATGTTTCACATGAGAGTGTGTAAATGAGCAATCATCTCACACACACACACTGCATATCCAGCAGTTAGAGGCTCCTGTAGAAAAATGATAGCCCTTTAATGGCATCCATCCCCCACTTCTCTTTAATTGACCACACACATTTTAACTGCATTTGAACTCGAGACCGTAACTGACCTATCTTTGAGGGTACCAGGTGTCTCATACTACCATATTACTTCAACACGAGCGCTCTCGTCACAACGCTACTGTGTTTTGTGTGCGTATGAGTTTGTGTGTGCCCATAAAGAAGCATTTGTTTGAATTAAAACACAAAGAAAAGTCACTTGGCATGAATCTAAAAAAGAGTCCTTGTCGCAGCAGGGGAAGTGAAGGATGGGCTGTGTGCACCTAGAGGTCAAACATAGGGAAGATCAATCTTCATCAAGGAGAGACGAG
Source organism: Pimephales promelas (assembly GCF_016745375.1). The sequence continues at coordinate 2,715,419 of NW_024121599.1, forward strand.
ATGTCGGATTTATGGGCAGTGATGACGTGGGAGGTTTACAATACCTGCAGAGAGCTATTCATTAGCATCCCATTGATCTCAATGGCATGTGTTCTTCTGGATGTACTGTACATAACTTTGCTCTTGGACACTCAGTTCTGGACAACTCACAAACACACATAAACTCAAGCCTTTCACAAGCAACTTTACTGAGCTGTGAGAAAAGAGCAAACAGGGAAAAATTTAAAGAAATGATTTAGTCACAAACCAACACCTACTCTATCATAATAAAAATGTTGTTGAAATATGCTAATTACATACATATTCTTTTGCCTTCTTTATGGACCTTATGTAGCCCCGCCCCTTTTCAGCGTTGCACTCGTTCTGTATTTCCACAGCGATCTTTCATGAATGAACTGCTCGTAAAAAAATTCCCGTTCGACATTTGTTAAGACATCTGATTTACAATGCTTATGATAAACATTATAATGCTCATGATAACTTTTGTTAACTCTACAATAAGTAAATCCACTTCACCAGCTAATTACTCCTCGACAGCGATGCCATAGAAATATACAGAACCGGAAGTTCAAAGACAATATTCTAAAGATGACGGCGCCCACGTTTCTCTGGTGCATGAGGTCTATAGCAGAAAAAAAGATTCTTTGTTTTTAAAAGTGTACATTGTGCATAATAAATAATACATAATACGGGGCACAACTTTTTGAATAAAGGACCAAAACATTAAAGATATCATCTTGCTATCATCAAGATTTTTGTCCCATCAAATGCTCTCTAGAATGGGAATGCCCCTCCCCCTAATAACAACTGAATAGCAAGTAACTAATCATGGTGCATGGCTGTGATAGAACTCATCAGAATTGCATTGTAGTATACTCTTACATTTTCTGCCATTTTAATACATTTTCTGCCACCAAAAAAGACATAAATATTAAAACTAGTATCCTATCCAATAGGCAATATGCACGCATAAGTTCCGCATTTGAAGCAAGGCTGCTCTTCAGTTTCCAGTTGGGGAGATTAGAGTCTTCAAAATGTACTTTCCTCCCATCTTTAAAACAAAACTTTAATACGTTTAGATGTCATTTTATATATAGTTATGTTTATTGAATATAATATACAAAACTGGTGTGCACATCCCAAACGCCCAAATTGGGCTCAGATGCAGGACAACTGAATGAAGTAAACAAAATAAAGAAGTGTGAAGTCCGCACACTGAAAAGGTACTGCTCCAACATGTTTCAGTGTGCGGACTTCACTCTTCTTTAGTTTATTGAATATAATAAACAAAGAAGCATAAACAAAATGAGGGGTGGCTGTTTTGTCTGATTTTGTGAGTAACGTTTCTTTAGTATAGCCATAGAGTATAAAAGCCAATATAAATTCTCGGTATAGCATTGGACTCTATGATCGGCGGAAGTAATCCAGCATCCTTAGACCTTCACCGGAAATACGTCATGCACCGTCGTGCATAGAGCCTATTCAGCCTAAATCCTAGTGGCTATAACTTTTAAAAAGGGAATCATAATGTCCCACCCAAACTTAAATAGGAAATACATCTTCAATAATCAAGCAAATACGCACACAGAACTTCAATCGGAGCACACTAGAAGAGTACAACGCAAATATTACAGACATACAGTGCTCATACCTTTTGTGGCCTGATGATAGATGGACGGGGAATATGTGGACGTTTTGTGTCCAGAGCAGGGCTGTCATCCAGGGCATCGTCTTCCTCTGAGAGCCCTTCTGAGCTTGGGTAGGAATGAAGCGCGTGCTGGTTATCTGTTCCCAATTCTTTTGTTTTGGAGTTAGTTCCATTAGTCTTGGCCTGGATGGAGATGCAGCTGAAAGAAGGCTGGCTTTCAGTCCTCACTGGGTTTACTGGACCAGGCTGAGTGACAATGACTGGGCCCATGGCAGGATCTGACCCATTTTTAGAGAGTTCTGAGTCCAAGTATGGAGCGGGGTCAGCAGAAACTTCTGGAGGACCACCAAAACAGTACTGTAGCGCTGCGCATGGGAGCTCGTGCATCACGCCAGGAGATACAAGCGCTTCCTTTTTAAGTAATTCAGCAGCTTTTAGAATGCAATCAAACGTTGAAACTCCAGTTTATGGATGAGATCCCAATACGCAAAAGCATTTCAGGATTCTATCAGAGTTTGATGGTTTTCCATGGTTCCACGCTAAAGATCTAAAAAAAATAAATAATAATAATTCACCTCCAGAGACCTTCCTGCAAACGATTAAGTTTTGCTCAGAGACTCAACATGTTTTGCAGATGAACAGCCCCGATAACTTTCTCCGTGAATGCTTCTGAACACATCCCGGTCAAATCATCAATGTAAAAACCTGTTGAATGCACTGCAATCTCCTCTGTACTGGTTCTTCCTCTTAACCTGCTCTCTCTGAGGATGATTGTGAAGCTCAGGGTTTTGCGAGTGATGGGTTTGTGGGGGTGTCCGAGTGTCTGGTTACCTGAGTAGGTACTCCCCCTGCCAAGGGCCTGTGGCATTGTCCTTGCGCATCCCAGTGTGCCAAGCAGAGGTGTTGGGTTTCAGAGCCACAGTAACTGATAGGCCCTTAGTGAAACTCAATTGTGGCGGGTTGTGGCAAGGAGCAAAAGAGGGAGAAAGCGTTATCAGAGACATCAGAACATCAGAGTTTTAGCTCAAATATACCACAGATATTTGTATATAGCATGTGAAAATAAATTCATTTTTGAGGGTAAGCAAAAAAAAAAAACTTACCCTAAAAAAAAAAAAGCAATAAAAAAAGCCATTTTTTGTGTCTGTCCATTTAAATGCAAATGAGCTGCTGCTTCTGTCACTCAGGAGTGACATAAGTGTAGCTTATGTGTAGTTATCCTCTAGTCATTGATTAGCATATTCTATCATGATCACGTTCCCGGGGGTGGGGTTTATGTAAATTTTAGGGTTGGTGATGTCACTAACCAGTGAGGAATGTCCTGTAGTCCCTATCAGCCATTTGTTGTAGTCCTTACAAAGCAATTTCTTTAAAAGAAATTATCTCCCTTTGCTTTGAACTTTGAGCATTGTAACTTTGCTTTACTTTATGCTGAAACAGCAAAATTACACATTATTTAAAGTTAGAAAAGTGAAATCATAATCAACCACCCCTTTAAGATTTGAAGGACACAAGGGCACATCTAATACAATTACATCTTCTTTTTCACAAGCGTAAAGCTGCTTGTTTAGTTAAGACTAATAAACTAAGGTTTTAGTGATCTCTGTGAATTCTGTTAACCTAGCAAGACTATATAGACTAGCATACCCTTGTGAAAAAGAAGAACACTTTAGCATGGTTTTTATTACAGAAATAACATCTATTACAATAAGAATATATAGTAATTAAATGCGGAATGTAATGTAAGGGACGTTTAATTGCATGTTATTTACAATAAAATGTAATTTTATATTATGTATATTAAATGCAAAAAGTGCTTTTTGACCCGCTTAAGTAAGACATTAGGTAATTATAAGTAATTATTATCTTTGAAATATGGTTAGAGTACTGTCAAATGAACTAACACGCATTTATGATGAACTAAAATATACTTTAATATGTGAAACTATCATGTGCAATTTAGTACATTTAAAATATATACATTTTAAATGTAACATCAAATAACATACTTATAATCAACTTTACATGTGCTATTAGTCCACACATCAAAATAAAACAACTAAATATTAAAACATAATGACTTTAAATGTACTTTAAAACTTGATTTGAGCCATTAGAAAGTGCACTTTCGAAAATGTACTTGGAGTGTTACTACACAGTCATAAAAGTGTAGGCTACTCTCTTTAAGTACACTTAAGTCACCTTTTATCATTAATATTATTTTATTTGCAAGCAGTGTTGGGGTACGCATTAGGCTACAAGTACGTAATCAGATTACTTATTTCAAGTAGCTAGATAGGTAAAACAAAATAAATATAGCCTAGTTTAAAGTAATGAAAACTTTGTTTTCCCATTTATTGACTGACACCTGTTCTGTTCTCATGTTGAGAGAAATCGGGAAAACAGGTGTTGATGGTTTTTGTACTTATATAGACTAATGTTGTTACTTTCACGGAACTGATTCAGTGTTCCTCAAAATGAATAAAAATATGAAATATGTTAAATTACACAAATATACTGTAGGTCTTTGCTGCTGACAATTTATGGTTCCACTTCAACTATACCAATAAGCAAAAATGACTTTAGATATATATCACATTTGTGTTGAATTAATTAGTTTTTATTGCTGAAGCAAGAGCGTTGAACTTAATTCTTCTGCAGTCCAGAATGGCAGCACAGCTTGAAGGTTTGTTTGAGGTGCGCCCTCTACTGTACAGACGGGAATTTGCATTCGTTCAGACTGAGGCTTATTCATTTCACTTTTGGTGTGAACGGATTACATTTGTCAAAAATATAACGTTTAATGAAAAAAAGAGAGAGAAAAAAGATTAATGTTAGTAGTTAAAGACATTAGCCTAATTCTAGCTGGTATTTTCAGCAGGGAAAGAGAGGCGTATGCTGGTTTTGTGCTATCTTGCTAATGCACTAGCAAAACTTAGCTGAAGCCTGAAGATGCTGGTTAGCCACCTCAATCTTTTTCTTGACATTAGTTAATCATGGAAAAAATGCTGGTTCAGCTAGGTAAGTGGCCAAACATTTAGAATCCAAAAAAACAAAACAAAATATGCTTGTGAATAGCCATAGTCTATCCAGCAGGATAGTGACACTGTAGTGTAAAACTACAAAACACAGTACATTGATGAAAAGATCACATAATATAAAGTCAAGAAGGCAGCCATGTTACAACTCAATATCATATTTATAAATATATAGATTAGTCTAAAAATATGTCCACATTTGAGAAGGCCAATATTAGCACTCAGTCGCCACATTACACAAGGTGGACAAATTGAACAATGCAGTGGCGCTGAAACATTGATGAGCCCTTTTGTTCGAGAATGTAAACAGGACTGAAGTTTCCACTCCACGAGGAGCCGAGGTACCATATGTTGCACCAGAGAAACGTCGGTTCAGTGAGAATGAGCTTCTGAATGAAGTGATGTAAAGCTACTATAACTTAATAACAAAGCTTTTATCCATGCATTTTAAAAGACAGACTGTGCAGATGGGTGGATTTTTTCAGAGAAAGCCTGATTATTTAGACCTGCATAATTAAAGAAAACAACAAGCCTCAAGTTATTTTGGTTTGTCAGTCTGATACAATTGTTGCATGACAAGTTGATATTAGTGGATGAAAATGTGAAATTCTAAATATTGCGGTTCATAATAGTGTGTTTGCACATTTATAAAAATACACAAAAATAAATATAATAGGCCAAGATCAATTGAGATTTCTAAAAATAATTGGTCACACTTTAGATTAGGGTCCAATTCTCACTTTTAACTAAGTAACTAACTAACTAACTACGACTTTTGCCTAACTATTAATAGTAATTAGGAGTTTAGGTATTAGGTGGGATTAGGAATGTAGAATGTTGTCATGCAGAATAATAAGGCATTATTATGTGCTTCATAAGAACTAAACAGCCGATATTCTAGTAATATGCAATGCATGGTAATAAGCAACTATTTAATAGTGAGAATTGAATCCTAAATTAAAGTGATACCAGAATTTCATACTGGTTTGGAATGACGTGGTTATTTAAAAGAGTTGTAATTTTTAGGTGAATTATACGATTAACCATCTATTGGATTTGGGCTGTAAATGCAAAATAAAGGTGACTTCAGAGGAATCTTTACTGGACTGGATTTAAAAATAAATGGTATAAGGTCAGGTAAAAAAATCTATGCCTTATTTTTTCATTTAGAGAAGTCAGTTTCAGATATTTCAGTTGTCGTCGACTGGCAAAGTCCCTTTTAACGCAGCAAATACAATCTATATCTAATCTAAAGGAAAAACATATATAATATATGAATGAATATGAAAAATGCACTTTTTGCAATTTTATAGGAAATGCATTTTCAGTAAGAATGGTACCAGTTTATCCACTAGGATGTGGGGTAAAAATTATATGATCAAGAAGTTATGACAACATGTTTTTACATTGTTTTAACTCATCAAAATAAATTAAGCAATTTTCAACTTTTTTTTACAAGTTACACAAGATTCAGCTAATTTCATTTAAGTTGAAATGATTTAAACATCCAAGTTGATTGTACTTAAAAATTTAAGGCAGCAACTTAAGAGTTAAAAGCAACTCCGCAGAAAAAATATGCTCTGTGTAAGTGAGTCTCAATGGTATTACATGTTTTTCAATTCTGATGAATGCTGACAGTTATTTGATTCAAAAATGAAAACATACCAATCAGGTTTCAGTAAAGTTTGATATTGCAAACAACAGTGAAACATATGGTAGTCATTTTTAATTGTCACTTAAATAATCAGCAGATTTGTAACTACAGGTCAAGGAAGTTCCAACCAGACAAACTTAACAAAATTGGAATAATAAAAAAATAATAATAATTCCAACAAAAAAACAAGGGCAGATCAACTGAGAAAGTAACAGAATTATCCTTTTCTTAGAGCAAATTATGCTCCTGTTTCCAACATTAACACAAAAATAGTTTTAGCACAAAGGCAAGAACACAATTTCAGCATGGAATGAAGTACAAATAGCAAAAGGATCAGTGTTTTAGTGAGTCTAATACTACGGTTTTCTGCTTTCCTAACACATCAAAAGCGTGAATTTACAGAGGAATATACTGTACCCATTTGATCAACAGCAGTTTAATGAGCAATAGTGCATCCTGGAACGATAATTATAATAATAAACAATTTCCGCTATGAAATGATGAGCACTTCATGGCCACAGCAAACAGTTGAGGAAAGAAGCCAGAATATCTTTAGACATAACCCTGACCTTAATCAATACTTTGAGTTCAAAGTATTGCAATACAGAGTGGTAATCCTGAAAGTACTCAGGCCAATACACTGTGTGTATGTGTGTGATTCACCACCACTTACTCTACTGATGCATTTAGCATCCGAATTTCAGAAAAAAATAATTTTGAGAAGCAGATGGACAGTTTAAGGCATGTTCCGGGATCAAAATGAGCAGATTTTCTGTACTGTTGATAACCACAGTTTGTAAAACATAAAAGAAAGTGTTCACAGTAATGTACTTACAATGGGGCAGGGCTTTATAGAGGTAAATAAATATAGTTGTGAATAAAGTAGAAATTATTCTTAGTTTCTACGCTGTATATTGAAATGCACTACCATTCAAAAGTTTGGGGTCAGTAAGTTTTCTTAACCTTCTTTTGAACTTTACAATTATTTAACTATTATTCTATTTTTTATTATTGAGTCAATTATAATTATTTTACGGAAGAGGATTAGGGCCAAGCAAGATTAAAGTCATTACAATGAGAGATTAAACTTGTTAAATTTCGAAAAAAAAAAAAAAAACAGTCGAAATACAATCTTGAGAATAAACTCATTAAATATCTTTCATTTTCGAGAATAAAGTCGTGTTTTGAGAAAAAAACTCTTTAGATTTCGAGAATAAAGTCGTGTTTCGAGAAAAAAAACTCTTTAGATTTCGAGAATAAAGTCGTGTTTCAAGAAAAAAAAATCTTTAAATTTCGAGAATAAAGTCGTGTTTCGAGAAAAAACTCTTATATTTCGAGAATAAAGTCGTGTTTCAAGAAAAAACTCTTAAAATTTCAAAAATAAAGTCGTGTTTCGAGAAAAAAACTCTTTAAATTTCGAGAATGAAGTCGTGTTGAGAAAAAAACTCTAAATTTCGAGAATAAAGTCGTGTTTCGAGAAAAAAAACCTTTAAATTTCGAGAAAAGTCGTGTTTCGAGAAAAAAACTCTTTAAATTTCGAGAATAAAGTCGTGTTTCGAGAAAAAAAACTTTCAATTTTGAGAATAAAGTTGTTTTTCGAGAAAAAAAACTCAATTTCAAAAATAAAGTCGTGTTTCGAGAAAAAAAACTCTTTAAATTTCGAGAATAAAGTTGTGTTTCGAGAAAAAATCTCCTAAAATTTCAAGAAAAAAGTTGTGTTTCCAGTTCAAACATGTTTTTTTCTCGCAACACAACGACTTTATTCTCGAAAATTAATGAGTTTATTCTCAAGATTGTATTTCGACTTTTTTCTCGAAATTTAAAGAGAATTTTTTCCTTGAAACTCGACTTTATTCTCAAGATTGTATTTCGACTTTTTTCTCGAAATTTAGTTTTTTTTTTCTCGAAACACGACTTTATTCTCGAAATTTTTGAGTTTATTCTCACGATTTAGACTTTTTTTCTCTAAATTTACCACGGTTTTTTTCCTCTCAACACAACGACTTTATTCTCGAAAATTAATACGTTTATTCTCAAGATGGTATTTCGACTTTTTTCTCGAAATTTAAAGAGTTTTTCTTTCTCGAAACACAACTTTATTCTCGAAAATGAAGGAGTTTATTCTCAAGATTGTTTTTCGACTTTTTTCTCGAAATTTAATGAGTTTTTTCTCGAAACACAACAATTTTATTGTCGATATTTAATAAGTATAATCTCAAGATTGTCTCTCAACTTTTTTTCTAGAAATTTATTAAGTTTAATCTCGCATTAATCTTGAGATGGCCCTAATCCTCTACTGTATTATTTTTATTATTTAATTAATATCATAAAAAAATAAATCAGCAAATCAACTTGCAGATTACAGGTCGAGAACAACTATTGTATTGCATTTTTTACTTTTGATTACAATCTGTCAAGTTGAACCTGGAACATTGCTTTAATTAACACCATTTAAAACATAAAAGCTGTATGCCCAGCTCTTTTGTAGATGCCAAACATAATCAAGGCATATGGAGATGGGAAAACGTCACAACTTTAAACACTATAACTGGACTCTAAAGTTTAATTAAGACAATATGTGTAGGGTTCAATACTGTATTATGAATGCTATATCCATTAAACAGATATAAAAGAATCAGCACCCCATGAGGACAGGCAGAAGATGCACTGAGAAATAAATCATAACAAAACAAACTGATTCATTTAAGGTATCAAAAGCAGTTAAATTTTCAAGAGCCAGTGCAAGGTATAAAATTCAAATGTGAAGGCAGTGTACACAGCAAAGACACAACAAAAAGTGAAAATAAAAACACACACACAGAAAACTCTAATAATAATTTGCTACCAAATTACATATGCGACTGGGTAAAAGACATTGTTCTTCAGTCTCAGGACACTGCTTGTGTTTTAAACAACTAAATTGTTGGGAGAACTTGAGAGGAACATGGGAGTAAAGGAGAAATGTCTACTCTTCCTGTCCTAATGCTCTCAGCCACCAGGCGGCAGCAGAGGTCATATGACGTACAGTCATCGTCCTCTCAAAAAAGCCACTTCCATGGGAAGTACAGTGCAGTGTAGTGCGGTTTTTGCCTGTTGGAGCTGGAGGGGGCAGGTCTCAGCTGTGGTAGCTGGGTACCGCTGCCTGTTTCTGGGAGAGGCGCATCAGTTCTTCTCGGATTGCTTTGATGAGGGAGGCGGATGAGTGGTTGGGAGGGGAAGGCTCCTCCAGGGGAGCGGAGGGAGCGTAGCCCAGGCCGAGAGAGTCCAGGTGGGCAGAAGTGGAAGATGGCTCTTTCAGGCCATTCCTGGAGGTCTGGAATAAAGATATGGAGCTGTAGTCAAGAGAGCCGAGAACCTAAACAAAAGAAATGAAGACAGCAAGGAAGGAAGGCAGAAATGAGTGAAAGAAGATTAAAACAAAGATTAAAGAGTTTAAGTGAAAAAAAGACTCTTACGGAGGCAGAAAGGAGTGAGAATAGTAAGTGTTTGAAGAGGACATCTTGAAGGCCTGCTTATAATGTACAGTATACTATTTCTTTGTTTTAAATATAAATATTAGATAAAAAAGCCTTAACTTAAATTAGAAAATGTTACCTGAAACTGAAATAAAATAAAAGTTACTACGTTGACTTACAAAAAACCCCAACTAAAATCTGAACTAAATTATAAAAAAAATAAATAAAAAAAATGTACTTATATTTTTAGTTTTCATTTACATATTAGTTTCATTCAAAACATTTATTAATGCATACTATAATATTATTTATCCATCCATCTATCTATGGTAATGTCCATAAAAATTGACTTCAATATGCAAATATGTTATTTGTCCCTTTTTTAATTAAGTAAGAAAGAATTTAAACTTACAGGCTCTCTGTTGTTAGCGAATTTGCTGTCGTCCTCATGATACGGGCTCCAGTTTAACCCACCAGGCTGCCGGCAGTCCCCTACACGACCCGTCAGACCAGCGTGGGTTAAAGGATGTAGCTGGGCACCTGTGAACAGAACAGATATGTAACCTACATTCTACTTTATATTGTGCCATTTGTCTTTATCCATGCATCCTTCATTCTTTTCTTTCAATGTTTTAACTAAACATTTCATATCAGCACATTTCTTTCCTAGATAAACCTTTAAACTCATACCTGTAGTGCCACCTACAGGTCGTGGCCTGGCGGAGGAGGGCAGATCATCTGTGAGCGTGAGTCCACCTCGACCAGTGTAAAGCGACTCCGGCTGTAGCTGTTCAACAGGAAGGGCTTCTCCTGAAGGGATGTAGCCGGGCCCCAATCCCTGTCTGTAGAGATAGGAAGACCTAAGACCCCAGCTATTAAGAAATCACACTGCACTAACAAAAAGTGACTTAATTTTCCCATTAAGCGATGATTGAAATATTATATACACAAATATTACACAAACTTTCATGATCTTCATGACCATAATAAAACTCTATTGGTTCGTCATGGCTGATATATTGGCTGATATTTGGCTTTTTTTTTTTTTAAATTATCGGATTAAGTTAAGCATCGGAAGTGGACTTTTATTTTGACAGTGCTGTGTTGAGGTCGATGCAGAAGTAGTGCTACCGAGTATTTATTTGTGAAAGTACGAAATCACTGTTTGTTACTGTTTCCCCTCATATTTATTCAATATTCTGTATAGTATACAGAATCAAGAAGTATACATTTATTTTACAGATCATTTTTTTAAAGGGTAACTAAACCCCTGGTCAGATAAGAGCCTGACTCCACCCACTGGCAATATTTGAAAAATGCTAAAAAAGTGGGCAGACCCCAGCGGAGATAGAGGGGACGAAATAGATGCTAAAACACTCTATCCTGATTGTTTTCAATACTCGCAATTCCAACTCCTGGCTCCCTAAGTTGGTTTTTATACTGCCAAGGGCGTAGCTTGCGTGGTGAGCTGAAACCTGCGTACGTCACGAAGTGCGGAACATCCAACAGGAAAATTCAACTGCAGTAGCCACCATTCAACCTGAAGAGGGCAGCACTAAGAAGTTTTTACACCATATATTGTAGAAATAAAACACTTTATACACAAATGTCAAAAAAGTTACTTGAATCAATGACTGGTATTAATAAAGATCCATTCTTACAGATCATTAACTAAAAAAAGTTGGTTTAGTGTTTAGTTACTCTTTAATCAAGCTTAAATAATTTTTTTTTTGCATAATGATATATTTTCCAATTACTTCCAATTTAGTAAATATGTAAAATAAATGAAGAGCTCTTTTCCAAAACGCTATAAATCCATTTCAATAGTTTTCAGGAAAACTAAATTTTTTACCTAGACCCACACATTTTGTGAATATTCAAATTATCCTGTTTAAATGTTTTATTGGTTCAGTCTGAACATTTTGAACAATAATTATTAAATCAAACAACAAAATTGTTAATGATAATTTAAAAGTTAATTTTATTTTTTTCCAAAACGCTATAAATCGAAATAAACCTCAAACAAATAGTACCAATTTCAACATATGCATGAAAAAAAACAAATTATTAATACCAATTTCAACATATGCATGAAAAAAACGAATTATTAAAAATGATCAATATATGATAACGATATTCAAAAAAGGGATGGGCACCCCTCCCGCACATGCACACACACACACAGGCTACATAACATGTGAGCAAAGCGGAGCAGCATGACGCTTAAATATAAGTTAAAAAAAAACAAAAAAACAAAATAAACATTTCACATTTGTTTTTAATAATATTACATTACTTATTTTTATTATTTCATCTATGTTGAGTAGGCTATGAAAAGGGAACCGCATGAGATGAGTAAGATAGGATCAAAATTCAAAAGCTGCCCAATATCGGAAAATATTTGGAGTGCGTCAGACATGATTTTGACCACTTATTAAGTTTTGTTTTGTAGAAAGCTTGTAAATTTCGTTTCATATAAATTGTATCTTCATTTTAATAAATGTTTCATCGACAAATTGACTGATTAATACATTAGAAGTAAATATCAGACAATATAATCAGGACACAGAGGCGCGCAGGTGAACCGGAGCGCGTCTCATAATATGAACCGAAAACACCGCGATGCTTGCCTCACACAGGCCTGAGAACTAAGCTACAGAAAGCTTAAAATATCTACTTTTAAACAAAACAATTAAAAACTAAAATAAATTGGCAACTCTCTGCGTATGTAGGCTAATTCGAAGTATGCGTTTCTCTATGCGCGTTCACTGCGAAGATGGCGAGTAAGCATCATCAACTTTATCTTTGTTGCTGACACTGACAGAAAACACTAGTTTATTAATAAACAATTCAAATGTTTCATGCATAATCATTACTTTTGCCGGTTCTTTGTGGCAAGCTTTATGCATACGTTGAGATGCGGAATATGCAATTAAAAACGCTCATATGGTTTCTCTCCCATTTAATTAAATCAATATATGTGATTACTGATAATACAAATGGCTTAAATGATCTACTACTAGTCGACTAGAAAACTAGGACTCATTTTGAGGAATGAATGAACATAATAAACCTCTGTTCAGAGTGCCGCCGTGCTGGATTGTGTAGAGCGCTCATTGAATTTGAGGATTTATCGTGTTTAGGCTAAAAACAGGGCTGGCGCTTATCGTGGTTTGGAAAGAAACTGTATCTTGCAGTACATTTTAAACAAGGAAATATAGCGATTCGGCATGAAACGTTGATAGAGCAGTGAAAGGGTTCTGTCCACAGCAGAATGACACGACAAACTCATTTTTTTTTAAAATGTCGTTTAACGCGTTTTGGAAAAGAGCTCTTCAAATATAATTTCAATTTAAATTCTTTCAATTAAATAGTGTGATATCATATATAGCGTATCATCTTAATGTCGGCAATCGGCCACCATGCTCTGAGATCAAAACATCCATATCCATAATATACTCACCTATGTAGTAAACCTTGCACACTGGAAGGAGGCAAACCTAATTCAGCATATCTCTGAAAGAAATACACACAAACACGCAATGATTTAATGCATGAAAGGTAGGGATGTAACAATACCCTCATGTCACGATTCGATACATATCACGATACGATATTATTGCAATACTCCAAGACATATGGTAAAAGATTAACATAAAAATGTACTGTTGATTAAAATGCTAAATTTGATATTAAATTGTGAGTATAAATGAATAGGCTTGGACTTGGTGCTTGTAACCCAAGGACAATAGTGACACCAGAATAACAATATTCATGATTCTGTAGCTGAAAATACAGAATTATTTTAGACAAATATGCTTGCACTCTTTCACTGACTAGATATATTTAAAATAATGTTGGCCACTTTTTACTGGTTAACATCAGACCTTTGGCATTATCAGGACCCACACATATTCCCACATTGCATTATTATACATTATATTCAACATTATATATAGTAGTATAATGTATATTTACACTAAAATTCTGAAAACTTGAATTTTTCTCACAGTAATTTTTATTTTGGGGGAACTATCCACGATACATATTGTCACTATCCATTGTGGCACGATATATTGTTACACCCCTAATAAAAGGTTTAATTTAATACATTGCTAAGTCTGAAACACATTAGTAGCTGTTCTGTGATGTTCCACCACAACTGGTGTTTCTGTCTATCAGCCTAAATAAACCCTGTGACCCAGAAAACAGAAAAGCTTTTAAACAGTTGAGCTGGGAATGCCATTTTAAGGACACGCACCATTCCCCGTTCCATCTAGACTCTTAAATAAACATTTAAGTTATTAGTCAGTTCATATTTTGCCTCAGTTTGGCTTTGCAATCCCCTCTTTACCTTCCACTCAAAGGCCTCAATCTAACAGAAATACTTCATTCAAGACACAGTGTTGACAGATGAGGCTTCCATTCTGGGATGCTTATTCCTGATCTGTGGAAAACCCCAAGTCGGTGTTCCTCTGATGTGATTCCAGAGCATCAAATTATTGCTCTAGTACGGTTCATCACACATCAAAACATATTCATAACGAAATCAAGAAATTAACTTATTGAAACAAACCACTGTAACCAGAAATCCTTTAGTCATTATTAAGCAGACTCAAATTTTAATTGTGTCACAATAAAGAAGAAAACATGGATTTATACATGCTTAAATGTAAATGTGGGTAGTCAAATGTCGATGTTCTCATGGTTGTTTTGCATTTATAAATGTCCTTTTCTTTACATGCTCATTTCCTGTATTTTATTTTTTATTTTACCTTTGCCACCCTCCAACGCTCAAGTTGATCTTTAACCATACTAAAAATGGGTAATATGACTGTTAAATGTAATTAAATGAAGCAAAGTCACTATTCATAAATCTACATTACAATATTGTGATGCACAATTAAACAATTTATTCATTTGAATTATTTAATTTGACTAATGTATTCATTATTTTATTTAGTGTTTTATTTCAATAAAACGAAGACAAAACACATATACTTGTGTCTCTGTTCTGGATAGAAATCAAATGGAGCATAAAGTGTAGCATGACACAGCTTTAGACAAGGGGAAATCATATAAGTATTGGATTGTACAAAGGAAACAGTAACACATAAGCTTCACATGAATGTGGATCATCTAGGGTTTCTCTTTGAACAGGATGTGTTCGAAAAAGACTGGAAAATCCCACGTCCAAGCTAAGAAAAGTAATAGCACCTCTCCTCAACAAACCGCACAATTTGAGGTTTTATTCATGATTTCATAGCAGGACGGTTAAAATGACCTGAACTCTTAGCATTAACAGTTTGTTCAAATATCTAAACCTAAGTATGAACAAACATAATAAATAAGCACACACTATCTCTGATTCTGAGACTTCTAAGTGGTGCAGAAGAGTAAGGGTGTAATATAGTGAGAGTTTTTCCTTAATAAGTCAGTCAGAAACATTACTGTTTCACTACAATCAAAATCTGATCTGCTGGTTCCAGGTTCGTGTAGGCCTGAAATCATAGAGGCTGTTCCAAGGTCAGTTTGACCTGACATCTAATGTCAAGGGTATATTTACGGTTGACAGATGGGGTGTCCTTAACTGATTATAGCACGGTTCTAATCCTCCCCAACCAGCGACTTACAGACTGATGCAACACAGAAATGTTTGATAAATAAAGCCTTTCGACTCGTTATGTTTGTTTATAGAGTTTAAGTCAGGTCAAAAGTGAATTTTGAAAATAATTTAAAGTGATTTGTAGACCATAAAATATTTCTGAGCATATATATATATATATATATATATATAGTAAAACATATATATGTATCTATGTATGTATATATATAATATATATACAAACACACATTTATTTATTTTTTATTTTTTAGATAAAAATTTAATTTTTAAGAGAACTAAATAATAGATCATTTTTTCCCCTCAATGCTCCAGGCCAGAAAATAATCGTTTTTATAAATAATCAAATTTTGGTGAAGTATTCCATTACAGGAGGAACTATGTTCACCATTAAACCAAATAATTTTAGGACATATGTTGTTTAAATTTTTTATTTTTTTTACTCAGGCTACAAATGCTATTCATTGCTAATTCACTATGGATTGTTCTTACCCCTGTGTAGGGATTCAAAGGCAGGTATCCTGGGCCCCAGGGTCGAGGACCACGGGATGGCGGGCTCAAGGGAGGCGGGGGTCCGGGGTTGAGACCGACCCCAGGCAGAGTGATGCCAGCTGTGCTGCCCTGAGACGTAGGAGACACGAGGGCGAAGGCATCGTCCAGTAGAGAGTGCATTTGCTGCCGGGCCTCCTCTATAGACGGCTGAGGGGGCAGATAGGGGGGTGGAGGAGGAGGGTGACCAGGAGGAGGAGAAACGGGACCATGGAACACGTCATCCGTCGGAGAGGGGCTATGATGCTCGGGCCCCTGGTCTGGGTCCGACTGCAAAATAAAAGCAAATTAAAGATGATTAACATTCAACACTGCAAGTAAATATAAATATTGCATTTATTTAATGAAAAATGCAGTAAAGTAATATAGTCAAATATTACCATTAAAACAACTATTTTCTATTTTAATATATTTCAAATGTAATGTATTACTGTAATGGCAAAGCTGAAGACTGAAGTAATGATTTCTTTGAAATAGAAATATAGACATTGTAAATGTCTTTACAGTCACTCAGGGCTGTCATTAACGTTAATCAAACAACAAAAGACAAAAATCACTTTTAAAAAATAATTATATTTCATTTATACAGATCAGACTATGCAACTATGCGGACTATGTTATTTTCCAATGTTTCCAATGTTATTTTTTGTAAGTTTATTTAATTTCTCTCTTTGCTCTATCTGTATTTATCTATGTTTGTAATTTGTTTATTATTTTCTACGTGGATGGACTCAAACCACCCCGTCATTCTAGAATGATTAATTCTTTCCAAATAGAACTATCCAAGTCATCTGCTGAAACATAAAAATGCAGAAAAAATAAATATTGCAAGTCAGTTTTTCCAATATTGCGCAGCCCTACTGTCACTTTTATACTGGATCTTATGAAGGTGTATAAACAAAGTGTACATTTAAATATTTTCAATAGCACCACCTACTTTTTAAGGAAACTTAAGTAAACCAAGTAAGATTATATAACTCCAAAAGCTACACTATTTTTATATTAATCCTAAAACTATCTTTTTTCAGAAGCAGGAAATTAGCACCTGCTAATTCACAACATGGAACTGATTAGAGATGTTTTGAATAACAAATATATGGGGAAAACAGGAAACAAACCATATGGAGTTGATTACACAGTTACATGCAGAAGTACAGCATGGCGAGCGAGAGAAAAAAGTACAGATCTCCTCATGAGACTGACCACATATGCTATGTTATTGACTCCAGGGTATTTCCTGTATGTCCCATCGCTATCAGTCGTTATGAGTCTATCTCGGTCAGCATCTGTCAGATCACCGTTCATCTGCTGTTTCCTTCTCTGTTTAGGAGAACGCTTCCCTCGGTTGCTGCAAAACATAAACAAACACACACAAACTCTTGAGTGAACATTTGGCCTTTAAATATTCAAGTTATGTGGAAAGTGATTTTCTTGTTCTAGAACTGTTGCAAGTGTAGAAAATTCAGATTTTGTGAGAACAGGGCTTAATTCTGTGTTCAGGATTCAGATCTTTTTACCCTTTCTTGGGCTCGGTGTACAGAGAGGGCATGGGAATATTTGGATCGAGTATCTTGTCAATCTGCATCTGGGCCTTCAGGTAAATTCGGTCCTGCTCTTTGGGGTCGCCAAGACCATCAATGAGATCATCCATAGCAGGGAAGTCGTAATGACCTTTCCTTTTGGCCCTCAGGCGGATCTTATTGCGATGGTGCTCGATCTCAGACTTGTGCCGTAGAGCTACCTGGATCTGGAGAAGAAGGAACAGGCAATGACCTCAGAGTCAATGAGAAGCACATAATGAGGCTTTTGGACGCTGTGAATCAAATTCATAACCGTAGAGACCTTGAAGTTTGAAATGGGCCCCTAAGGAAAGGCCTTGTGAAATGAATGTGAATTAGATGGTGAAGGATACCTCTTTATTCAGCTTGGTGTTCTCTGCTGCTCTGTCATTGGCGGTTGGGCTGGGCAGGGGCAGCGCTGGCATCGGCTGCATGGCGATGAGCTGGATTTTATTATGGAGGCGTTTAGGGCCGTCAATTGGCCGGGACAAACGGTCCACATGCTCAAAAATGGAAGCTGAAGATAATGGCTCATCCACGCCATTCGTTGGGGGTGGACCTATAAGGACAAATAAAAGAGGGTGTCAAAATTTCACAGGTGCAATATAGAAAGACTATAATATTACTGTTTTCAATACTAATAATTATAAGATATGCGTAAATGAGCACCAAATCTGCATATTAGAATGATTTCTGAAGGATCATGTGACACTGAAGGCTGGAGTAATAATACTGAAAATACAGCTTTACCATCACAAAAATTAATTACATTTTAAAACGTTCTACAGCATTTTTAACCAGATAAACGCATTTCAAAAACACCAAAGTAATCTTATCAACCCCAAACTTTTGAATAATAGTAAGTATTAAAAAAATATGTAAACTGGGTGCCAAGTCACCAGTGATATATGATTCTATTTCTATGGTTTTTAGCTGTCATTTGTTAAGTTTCTGTGTATAATGGCCCAAACTAGGGATGTACGATATATCGGCCAGCATATCGGTATCGGCCGATATATGTTCATTTTCAATGTTATCGTTATCGGCCTGGTCAGAAAATGTGGTCGATATATTAAAACCGATAAATAATGTATTATTCCCTTCAGCGGAGACACTTGTTGAGCACTGTTTATGTTTTTGAATTTCTTGAAATCTCTTCAAAAAATGAAAATACGGTTCGGTACAACGTGTGAAGCTCGAATCTGTCATATCGGCTATACAACACTATAATGAGAAAACATCATTATAATTGTGCGCTTGGGACATGGATTTAATTGTGAGACTTTTGTATTTGTAATCAGGCTCTCAAAATTAGATAAAAATTTGGATTTAAGTTTATCGGCCGATATATCGGTTATTGGCTTTCAAATATAAAGAATTATCGGTCATCGGTATCGGCTAAAATTTTCATATCGGTGCATCCCTAGCCCAAACCTAATTGTAAATCATGATAAAGCATTCATTTCATGATACAGAAAAAGAATATTGCACAAAATTTGGCATCTACAATAAATGCTGCATTTATATTAAAAACCTATTTATTCTGAAATATTTGCCTTAAAGGGTTAGTTCACCCAAAAATGAAAATTAAGTCATTAATTACTCATGACCAATGTATATTATACACACACATATATATTTAACAAATCATAAATATATCTAATGCGTTCCACACTATCAAAACAAAGCTAGCCTCATATGGTCAGACAACTGACAAAGAAAGCAAGTGGTTCGTCTGAATCTCCTCTCTTGAGTATTGTTTCACACCAGATGGGGGCAGCGTCTCCCTGACTCTTATTTCAAATGAAATGTACAAGACCTCAAGGCTAGAGGATGATCCATAGTTTTTCTTTGTGTGTGTGTGTGTGTTGGGGGAGGGATTCACAAAAACTATGAACATTAATTAGAAGATCTAACACTATTGTACAAAACAGCACCACTCTTACCAATTCTATTCTTCCCTGTGAGCCAGAGTAACGGATGAATGAATGGATGGAGGGAGCGTAAAAGAACAAGAGAAAAGTTAAATGATGGCAGAAGTAACGGAGACCGTTTAATTGAGATGAAATATAGCATGAGTAGTAAGTAAAAACATGTTTGAGTGGAATGCTTGATAAGACTTATTTTATCTGGGAAAATATCACTGGAACACAATTATGAGAAGAGGAGGATGAAAGGGATTTTCAAAAGGGAAGGCCGTTAAAAGGGAATGGCAATCAGACAGAGAAAGAGAGAAAGCGAGGTGCTAAGGCTGAAATTCATGTCATTTCTTGGCTAGTCAGACTGTAGCCTATTTAGTCTGGTAAAGCAGAAATGAGTGCTGAGAGAGGGTTATCGCCACAGGCACTGTTTGACAAGAGAGGAACACACACAGAGAGAGAGAAAGAGAGCAAGAAAATGAAAGAAAAAAGGACCGAGAAGCAAAGATGAGGGTTAGTCATTCTTCACAAAAGAGGCAGGATGAATGAGTCTGGGCTGACTAGAGAGGAAATCAAGAGGAAGAGCCACAAATCTTCAGCTGAAAGAGCCAGCAGGTTTTATTACTTTCCCCTCTCTGTAAATCTTACAATCTTACATCACATGTTCTTCTTCCACTGGCCATAGAGAGCCTAAGTCCCTCCCCTTCCGGTTGACCACCATGGGACCTTATTTCGGAAAAATACTGTATGGTAGTCAATGGCGAGAGACAACAAATATTTTGATCTCGTTTGAATTATGCCCTGAATTACACATATGATGTTTGTCAATTTAGTCAGTTTTATGACAAACTGCGACTTTCTTGACTTTCATAATTATTTTTTAAATTGACAAACCACATAGGCCCTATTTTAACGATCTGAAACGCATGCATCAACTGCGAAGCGCAAGTAACTTTGTGGGCGGGTCTTGGGCGCTGTTGCTATTTTACCGGCGGGATAAATGACTCTTGCGCCCAAGTTTAAAAGGGGTTGGTCTGAAGTAGCTTCATTATTCATAGGAGTGGTTTGGGCGTAACGTGAAATAGACCAATCAGAGCATCATCCAACATACCCTTTAAGATCTGGTGTGCATGTTGCATGGCAGATTATTATTATGGCGGGTTTACCAGGTGCGCGCAAGGAGCGATTCACAGCCGAGGAGACCAACGTTCTTGTCAGGGCAGTGAAAGACAGAGAAGTGATGTTGTATGGGGATAGGAGATTTTTATTCCTGGTTCTTGACGGACAAACTAATTTGCCAGATGTCCTTATATGCATATGTGTCTTGCCTCTATTGGGCAAACAGGTCGGATCCGTCATTACTACAATTAGCCTGAAAAATTTGGTTAAATGTGTAAGCTAGATTTAGGCCTACATTTTTGCGCCGAAACTCACTTCCTTTTTGCGCCGAACCGCCCAGGGAGCACAAGTTCATTTCCTAGTTTACCGACGTGCGTCTGTGGAGGGATTAGCGCGCTTTGTGCGGGTGCAAAATAGGAATTATACATGCCTTAGTGTACGGAGTCAATTGCACCGGGTGCAAGATAGAGCCATTCAGATGTGTCATTCAGGGCAGTTCAGACGAAAAAAAAAAAAAAAAAAAGTTGTCTCTCATCATTGACTACCATACATATTTTTTCCGAAATAAGGTCCCATGAGGGGAGGGACTTAGGCTTTCATTTATGGAGGCCTAGGACTGCCATTTAATAAAACAAAGGTATCTTTTGCCTTTGCTAGCAGCCAACATGCATCAAAGGGGCATGTTTAATATTTAGTCAAAATGTCATTGGTTGCCCATGTTCACATGTAAACTGTCCAATTACATGTGAAATTAATTAATCAATTAAGTTTTTTTTTATTAAATTTAAAAGTAACATTTAAAAAAGATATACTGAACTGCCATGTTATTTTAGTATTATCTATATACTATTATTGTATTATTAATATTTTGAATTAGCTTTTATTTTGTATATTCAGTTTTCACAATTTTTTAAACAGTTTAATTTCACAATAACACTGCTTTACGGTTACATTTAACTATATTTTTTAAATATGAATTTCATTTCTCTCAAAAATCTTAAGGACATATTTAAAAAGAGTTTTAAATCTTGAGTCTATCTGTTTGAAGATATTATATATTTTTATTTTTGAACTAATTCAATCAATGAACAATTAACTTAGCACACCTGCAAGTACTTGACAGGTGCGAAGAACAAAGGAAACAATCAAAAGAGCAACATAAACTATCACAATATAAACCATTGAACGAATCATGTAAATTATTTTATTATTTTACTTATTAAAAGTTAATTTTTTTTTTTTTAATTAACATGATATCAGGCATATTACGATACATGTCAGGATTCAATCCTTTGTCAAATCACAATTTAAATGAGAAAAAGAAATGCAATACATGTATGATATATGATTCTATTGCCAGTTAAAATATACAGAAATGTACCGTTTAATCCATTAACAGCTGCTTTACGTGGTTGCTTTGGATCGGTGGGCAGACCAGCAGGTCTCGTGCCGTCCTCAGGTGATCCTCTCTCGCTGGGTGGATCACTGTCTATAGAGTTGCCCTCTGATGGAGAAATCCTAAGCAAAAGATACAAGGAAAACCTTTTCATTCTAAACCATGGTGAATTACAAATTCATCCATGTATCCCACTTTTAAAGCTGCAGTCCTCAGTTTTCCCTCTTTGTCGCCATCTCTGTTCGAATTGCTGGAGTTGTACTTCAACATCGACACGGCACAGTGTGGATGAACACGATGTTTGAGAAGAGTATGTGCCTGCCTTTCAGTCACCGTGCCGGTGTGGATATTATCATCCAGAATCACAGATTATTCTTTTTGGAAGTGTGACCAACATAATTTTCACAGTAAAATGTCATCTGAACAAGTAAGAAACATCCACTTTTGTTCTGGTTCTGACATTGCAGTAAATCGCGCTGATTAAATCTAATAATCGCTTATCATATCATGTAAAACCATGAAAATTATACTTTGTTCTCAAATTGTTAATGTGAACAACGTCAGCATTGTGTGACTACATTTTGTCCTTTCCGATATGCATCCTCGTTTTCGCATTGGTCCGGTCTTTAGTATTTTATTTTGCATTTTACAGCGGGTTAATCTGTTGTCACTGGTGATAATTTTGTTTTTTAACCTTTCTGGATCCGCCATCCATCAAATTGATGCGTTTAATTATATCAAGTTCTGTGAGAAAAGCCTATAAATCTCCACCTCCAACATCCTCACACACAACATAGCTTATACTAGCCGAGATTTCTTCTTTATGTGTACAGATGTGACGTAATGACGCAAAGATATGCTCAAATCTACCGTGGAAATCCACCAATACCACTGGAATTATAAACATTATTACAAACTAACCGCTTTGAATCGAGCAATGGCAAACAGATAGTTTTAAACACTGACTGGTTATGTATTTTCTCATATGTATTTTGGATAATTTTTAATCCCAAAAAAGCTACGAACTGCAGCTTCAAATGTACACATAAACCTTGAATCTAATTCATCACAACATCTCCTCAGAACCATGACATCCTCATCTTGACAGACAACAATATTTATCCCTCATCCAGTTTTGATGAGGCACGTGTCTCCAGGGAAAAAGCAAGAGGATGATGACCTAATCCTGTCATGCTTTCAAAGAGCACTTTCAGATCTAATGTGACCAGCCAAAAGTTCATGACTTGGTCATTGAATCTATTACCTATTCCCTACCCTTTTAGTCAAGAACTATTTGACCTACTGACTGTCTTAATTATTAGGAATGTATTTGTCTCTGACTAGTCATTTTAACCTGGACCGTTTAGTATATGTGCGTTTATTCAATTTTATTGATCTATATTTAAGTATGGTCCAAAAATATGGGTTATTCCATTTCAGCCAACACAGTAAAGAATATCTCAGAATTACATTAATTCAGTTTACTTATAACATGGTTTCAGACACTTTTAATGTTTGCAAGACATGAGATCTGTGGTAATTTCACCCCCAAGACCCTTCTATTGATTAGAGTGTGGGATGTAATCCTTTTAAAAAGCTTTCTATTGATCAGCAGTCGACTCACTAGCTAGATTACTGCCTTTAAATAAATTAACAATTTATTTTAACATGAGGTTCATGCAGCAAAATGCAGCCATTGGACTATAATTGCAATCACAGATTTAGCCTGTGTGACATGTTTGTGTATGATTTGACAATAGAAAACAATCTATAAACTGGTCAAAATTGGGCCGACTCCCAGAATTTTTTACACGTTTAAAAATTAACGGGAGGTCGGGAAGTGCTCCTAACCAACTCGGCTCGGCTTGTAATTCCTCTCACACAATGGGAGCCGCGACCATACGAGTATCAACACGACTCCTCCAGAGAGAGAGAGGAAAAATAAAAAAATGTTTAAAAAATGACCTACAAGCTTGTACGCCTCGTTAATAAAATTTATGATAGTTAACAGTCCATGAACAAATGTTAACAGATGCAAATGATGATATTAACCAACATTAACTCAAATTAACAAATGATGTAGAAGTATTGTTCATTGTTTGTTCACTAATGTTAAAGGAGTAGTTCTCTTTTAAAAAAAACTTTTGCTGATAATTTACTCACCCCCATGTCAACCAAGATGTCCGTGTCTTTCTTTCTTCAGTTGAAAAGAAATTAAGATTTTTGATGAAAACATTCCAGGAATTTTCTCCATATAATGGACTACACTGGGCACCAAACGGTTCAAGGTCCAAATGAGAGTTTCAGTGCAGCTTCAAAGGGCTTTAAAAGACACCAGACGATGAATAAGGGTCTTATCTAGCGAAACGATTGGTCATTTCAAAAATAAATAACAAAGTTAAAGTTTTATAAGCACAAATGCTCGCCTTCTGTGAGTGACTCTCCTGTTCGAACTCATCAAAATTTTCGAGTCATTTCATTCATTTTGTTTCTTGAATGAACCAAATGACTCAAAAAAAGATTTGTTAATTTTGAATTTTTATATTTATTTTTAAAATGGCCGATCGTTACACTAGATAAGACCCTTATTCATCGTCTAATGTCGTTTAAAGCCCTTTGAAGCACTGAAACGGTCATTTGGACCTTGAACCATTTGGTTCCCATTGAGGTGCATTATATGGAGAAAATCCTGGAAAGTTTTCATCAAAAACCTTCATTTCTTTTCGACTGAAGAGAGAAAGACATGGACATCTTGGATGACATGGGGATGAGTAAATTATCAGCAAAAGTTATTTTAAAAGTGAACTACTCAATGAAATGAAACCTTAATGTAAAGTGTTACCGAATTTATTGAAGTTTATGAAACACAATGGTTCATAGTGGATTGATTTTTTTTTAAAATACATTAGTAAATTAATCTATATTAACATTAAGATCAATAAATGCGGTAGATGTATTGTTTATTTTAACTAATGTAATAAACTAATGTTAATAAACGGAACCTTATTGCAAAGTGTTAGCAAAAACTGAATTATGTGCAACATGTCTGATCCTGAATATCAAAGAAACATTTACTAGAAGTAGACTTACTGGCCCCTGCGCCGCTGGCCATTACGGGAAGCTTTGGTGGAGGCTTTGGACTTTGGTGTGGGCACCTCTGCATTCTCAGCTGGGCTTTGCTCCTTAGCAGATACAGGAAGCGGCAACGGCTCCTGGATGACCATGAGATCATCCTTACTGTGCTGGCCCATGTGCAGCTTGGCAAAGTCAAAACCCTTCACGCTGGGTGTCTGCAGCTAAAGACCACCATCCCAGAGAGAGGAAAAATGTTAATTTGGAGAATCAAAATTATTTGCAGAGTAAAAAAAATGGAGGTATTGCAAAGGGGAGAGAGACACACTGCTCCCAAACAAAAGACAGATTCAGGCCAGGCTTTTCGGTCTAGGCGTCTTATGTACTCATGTACACAGGGCATATAGAGAGAATGTGAATTTCCATAATCCTCAGATTGCCAGTATCATAGGAATAAATTGAGCAAGAGGACAGTAATTGACTCTGTAAGAGACAATGAGAAGCGTGAGCTTTCAAAATGGATGAACTTGATTAGAGGTCATCAGACTGACTGCGGGCCAGACCAGCTAGACGAGCTATAATGGCCTGTCTGTCTGCTGTGCCGTAAAAGATTAAATGAACTGAACAAACACAACAGCAGAGAAAGCAAATTCACACTGGCTCTTTCAGAAACCAGCAGCCACAAGAAAAGCAGTGAAGTTGAGAAGAATGAGATATTCAAAAAAGATTTAGATTTTTTAAAGAGAAACATCGCCCAGAACGAAAAATTCTGTCATTGTTTACCCACTTTTAAAGTGATAGTTCACCCAAAAATAAGTCATCATTTACTCACTATCAAACTGTTCTAAATCTGTATGAGTTTCTTTCATCTGTCTAACACAAAACAAGATATTTTGAAGGATATTGATAGCCAAACAGTTGACATAGTATGTTTGGCAGTCAGTGGCTACCGTCAGCTGTTTAGTTATCAAGACTGTTCAAATTATCTTCTTTTGCATTCAACACAAGAAAGAAACTCAAACAGGTTTGGAACAACCGAAGTGAGTAAATGACAGAATTTGTATTTTTGGGTGAACTAGGATGTTTCAAACCAGTACAACTTTCTATTTTGTAGAAAACCGGTGAACAGGTGAATTTCTGTTCTATACAATAAAAGTGAAAAAAGTAGCGATAACTAGTAGTAAACTAGAAAAACGATTGGTTCATATGGGCTCCATGTTGCCGCTTGAACTGAGGGGACTATAATGGATCTGTCATGCTGTATTAAAGTGTCTAAATTACATTTAATTTCATGATAAAAATTGACAGAATTTGAAAGCAGAGACTTTGTTTCTTACTAAAAGTAATTAAGCACAATGCTTATTGTGTTTATTGGATAGGAGATAAGGTACAAATGATGTTTATTAAAGTTTTATTCATGCATCAACTGAAAACAGCAGACTAAGATATCGATCTTGGGTTTTAAAAGTCGATACTGGTTTGTTAAAATTATTACAACATGGAAATTTTCATCCTAGTCCTATCACACACTACAATTCTAAGTCTTCTGAAACCTGTGTGAAAAATAGACTGAAAATTTGTTATACATTTTTACATAGCTATTCTTTGAGCATTCATGACAGAAGTAGTGATGTCGGACTGGGATTTGAGTTGTTTGCAAAAACGGCCTGTGTCTAGTCGCAACAGTAAACAGAGAAGAGCAGTTTCTCTTCTTTATGACTTCATATGACAAATAATATGGACCACTTTTAGGATATACTTGGATCCATTTACTCTTATTGAATGGGGAAAAAAAAGCCTCGACATGGTGAAAAATATCTTTTGCGTTTAAAGAATATTGACACAAAGAGTGAGTAAATGATGACAGGTTTTTTCATTTCTTTGGGGGGTGAACTGTTTCTTTAAAGCGGATGAATCACTGTTTGTTTTATGACTTTCCAGATCAAACAAACTGTGCAAAGGGTCAGGGTGGGTCAAATCAAATTCTCCGTTTCATATATTGCCAGAAAACACAGAGATTTATGAAAAATGCATAAGCTGAGCTTTGAGTCGTGCAGTGAGCATTGCTGCACAATAGAGACAGACTGAAATACGCTCATCTTCTGGGAGTATGTCTATTTCTCGGTTTCCTATCACATTCCCTTTAAAATGCAAATGAGGCTGTTTAGACAAATTCTGTTTGTGACAAAGAAAGCTCGTATCTCGTTTCTGTTGGACTGTACTGCTGCTGTAACCAAATCTAGGCCACAATACAGTCGAAGCTGTACAGGCTTAGACCAAAAGGCATTATTATTGACACATTCAAATACATACAGTACATCTGTTGAGAATATATTGTTTTTTTCTCTCCAATTGCTGGTTATCAGTGCCATAAAGGGAGCAATTATCAGCAACTGGAAAAACTAGGACTAACTGCTGCATTCTAGGAAATACATCTCTACACCACAACACTACTTTCGGACAGTTCAGATACAGTTCTGATACCTCCGGTTTCCTCATTCTATACGGCAATGGTTTCTTTACAGCTTTCTTGGGTTCTTCTTTGGCCATTTCTTTCTCCTCCTCTTCCTCCTCTTCTTCTTCTTCTTCTTCTCTTCCTCAATACTCTCTTTTTTCTTTAAGCTTCTGGCAGGTATTACAGGTTTCTGATTTGGATAAGGGTGATAAGAAGTTGCTCCTGTTCCCGTCAAGTTAAATTCCAACAGCTAACCAAAATGTTGGACTGCTCCATCTACTACATTCTCACAAACACTATTTTTGATGATACTAATAAACATGCCTAGGGATGGAAATCTTAAGAAATCTAACGATTCTTCATACTTGAGGAGTCAGCCAACAATTGATCATTAACTACGCTACAGTTCAAAAGTTTAGGGTCAGTAAGAGTTTTCATTTAAAAAATAAAAATAAAGAAATTAGTACTTTTATTCAGGAAGAATGCATTAAATTGATCAGTACAGAAATTGATAATATTATAAACATTTCTATGTAAATTAAATGCCATTTTTATGCCATATGCCATTTAAAAAAAAAAAAAAATCTGTTCAAAGAAAAAATAGTATCGTTCCACAAAATGGTAAGCAGTACAAACGTTTTCGCCATAAGAAATGTTTCTTGAGCACTAAATCAGCATATTAGACTGACTTCTGAAGAAACATGCAACACTGAAGACGATTAAAGGCCATAAAAGGAATAAAATTACAGTTAACATTACATTTTAATAACATATCACAAAATATATAATTTTTTTACAGTATTTTTGATTAAATAATTGCAGTCTTGGTGAGCATAAGAGACTATATTCAAAAATCTTACAAACCCCAAACTTCTGAACGGTAATGTTTTCTATAGCATCTACTGTATCATATTTGTCCCACATGACATAGTAAACAATCTTGATTTATTTCCAATTGGATAATGACTTGCCATAAGAGAATCAGATGCTTGCCTGGTTCAGATTACACGATTTTAGCCTGATATTGGCACGATCCATTTGACGTAGGGCGTCATGGGGATTCGTAAACGACAGCGGGCGTTGGAACGCAAGATTAGATCGCATCATCTCGTATAGTGTGTCATAATGGGCGACAACTTACGTCGCGTCTCCGATGTTTCACGACAAAATAACTAGCATGTTTAATTTTTTTAACGGTCGTCCACGACGGTTACGTCACATGTATGAGGTTGACCAATAGGAGCACAGAAGCTTTTTCAAGCACAAATTTCAAAAATGGCAAAACGAAAGAGAGACGATGGTGCTAACATTAAAACTTAAAGTAAAAATATATAAGAAAACAATATTTTACCTCAAGTTCTCTTTGGAGGATTGACAGCCCATACTGTCCTCTTCCAGCAATCCAGGAACGTGTCCATTGGCAGTTTTTATTATTATTATTATTATTTTTTTTTTACTTTTTTCTGATCACAGGACAGCCAATAAAACACACACAGCTTCACCCATTGTTTGTTTATGTTCGTTTCCAGAAGTCACAACTAGATTCGCCTTCTCGATGACATCATGCGAGCCGTTAAAGACGGCATGCGATGACTGGTCAGGAAGCAACGTGAAGTCTGACGTGTTTTATCGACACGTCAAGATTTTAGGAGTCAAAATCGCGTAATCTGACACAGTGACTCTCGTAACGGACAAAATAAAATTGTGTAATCTGAACCAGGCATTATTGAGAACCTCTCTAACTGATTCAGTGAGGGAGTGAACCGCTTAAGACAGATTCATACATCTTTGACTTAATGAGTTGATTCATTTAAAAGAACCAGTTGAAGAGTCAAAGAGTTATTTGTTTGCAAATCAGACTGCATACTCAAGTCAACAGAGTCCATAGAGAACTACAAAATGGTCCAAACACAGACGACATTGACACGGTTAGACTGGTGCCTCAGACTGCTGAAGCGCAAAGAGGAAGAGGAATCTTGTGCAAGGACTAACTTTAGGAATATTCTACAGTCTACTAGGACGACTCATCTACCAGCCTCTACCTTCTTATCTCTCCTTTCTTCCTCTTCATCATCATCTTCTTCTTCCTCCTCCTCTTCACCTTCCTCTTCCTCCTCCTCTTCTTCCTCATCACTACTATCTAAAAGTTTTTTGCTCTTGACAGGAGTCATTGACCTCTGAATATCTGGTATTGATTTCTGTAATGAGGAGCTGGACTGCACAAGCACGGGAGAGGGAGAGCGTTAAGATATGAATGGATGTGTGTTAGATGAACAAGAGATAGAGAAGCTGTAAATGGGCTCGTATTTGTGGATTTTAAAAGGTTTAAAAGGTTAAGAATGTATTAGAACATGAATATATGTATTAGAATCTATATTAAACCTATAAAATGATGACAATTTACATTTTTTGGGTAAACTGTTCCTTTGTGTAAAGTACATCCATGAAGTTAAGTAAAACCATGAAGAATAAAGTGTGAAGCAGGCCATTTAACAATATAAACAGATTAAACCAGAGAACATCATTGAAGGATTAAGAAGAGTCATTGGTGAGTTGTAAATGAGAGTGGGGATAGTTCATGAGGGTAGTGAGTAAGGGCACACATGGAGTGTTTAATGACTATGTGCTCCTCAAGATGAGTGTAGTTAAATCAAGGAGTTGAGAATGAGAGTATCAGCGGGCGCTATTCTGGATAAGAACATCACTGCTGAGAATTAACCCCACAGCCAGCTGAGCGTTAGACTTCACTACTGCTGTGACTCTGCAAG
Source organism: Pimephales promelas (assembly GCF_016745375.1). The sequence continues at coordinate 2,745,674 of NW_024121599.1, forward strand.
AGTGTGTGCTTTTGCATGACAAGTCGATATCGTAGCGAGATTTAGAATGACTAGTGATGTCTGAATTCATTTGACTGCAAGGACGGGGCACTCAGCATGGGATGTGATGCAATAGCCAAAGACAAAGTAATGTGTGTGTGATTATAACAGTGTGGTGCTTTAAAGATGATTCAATGAGATGCAATTAACTTGAAGGGTCTAATTTATATAAATGCATTGATCACACTATCACACATTTTTTCTTAAACGATCTAGTCGAGGGATGAGCAGATGGTCGGCTAGTCATCTAAAAAGTATATAATTAATCAAATGTGGAAAATCTTGGCTCTCTTATCAAAACACGTTTCAAAACCCTACATACATACACATTAACAGGGATTCCTTAAGACTGACTAGTCATTCAAGACAACACACTCATTAGTTAAATTTGAAATTATGTTTAGCTCATGCCTAGACCCAACCTATACAAAAAACCTGGAAAAAATAAATAGAGATAAACATTAGAAAGAAAAGATAAACATTTATTTCACTACAGAAAATGACGCAGGGACTTCTGGAACACTTGATCATTGAAATGAACTCTCTAAATGAACTTCAACTTCTCAATGGCAAGATTAACTATGAGCATAAATGGGTAGAGTAGCGGACACCCAACTAAAAAACACATCCCCATGTATCCAATTCTGATCTTTCAAAGCTGGCTTGTATCCGGCTCCAGTCATTTAAATCAGAGACGAGATAAGCAGCTCAGACTCACAGGAGCCACATACTTATTAGCAAAGTCACTGACACATCAGCAGACTTTGTGGACAGAAAAGGAAACAAAACAAAATGACGGTATCACATACGGTTGAACCTTAGTTTTGTCAGGATTTGTCAGGAGAAACAGTGCTTCAATATCAAATCATTAGATAGTATTTGCAGTCTCTCTCTCTCACCTTCTGTCTTTGCTGGATGGTGCTCATGGTGTCTGGCTGGAATTCCAGTTTGTCAGTGCGGCAGAGTTTCCAGTACAGGATAGATATTATAATGACGACCACCACCACGGGAACTACCACCCCTACGATTATCCACGTGTTGGTCTTCTCTGTGTCTGAGGAAGGAGAGGCCTGTTTCTCCACAGCTGAACATACAAAGGGGTAAACAAGAACGTCAGTGACTAAGGACAGTATGTATCGTTTAAACGTTTGGGGTTGGTAAGATTTAAAAAAATGTTTTTAATGAAGTTTAGGCTGCATTTATTTGATCAAAATACAGTAAAACAGTAATATTGTGACCATTTATTACCATATTGAAATAACTGTTTTCTATCAGAATGCATTTTCAAATGTAATTTATTCAAATTTATACAAAGCTGAATACAAAGCTCGAGAAACATTATTATTAACAATGTTGAAAACAGTTGTAGTGCTTCATAGTTTTTCAGGATTCTTTAATAATTAGAACGCTTAGACGAACAGCATTTATTTGAAATTTAAACCTTTTAAAAAATGTAAACCTGTAACACTGTAAATGTCTTTATGATCACTTTTGATCAATTTAATGTCTTTCCCGAAACTAAAAAAATAAAAATAATATATATATATATATATATTAACTTCTTTAAAGTAAAAAATAAATTGCTGTTTTCTTAAGAAAAAATATTGCAGTAACAAGCATACAGATTACATTCACAGCATTGCCACAAAGAATGACACGATTAGATTTTATGTAAACTGTCATCTACAGTACTCTTTTCTATCATGGTGGAGATGATAAAATTGCTGAAAAATAACAACAATAATGGCTTAAAGGCACAGACACTTAAATAAAACTCGATTCCCCCTTATGGAGGAATGCATCAATACTAAAATTCTGGCTGATTTACATTTCACATTTATTCATTTTTAGCTGATGCTTTTATCCAAAGTGATTTTCAATTGCTATATATGTCTCACACCTCTGGAGCAACTAGGGTTAAAGGAGTAGTTCACTTTTAAAAAAACTTTTGCTGATAATTTACTCACCTCCATGTCATCCAAGATGTCCGTGTCTTTCTTTCTTCAGTCGAAAAGAAATTAAGGCTTTTGATGAAAACTTTTCAGGATTTTCTCCATATAATGGACTTCATTGGGAACCAAACAGTTCAAGGTCCAAATGAGAGTTTCAGTGCAGCTTCAAGGGGCTTTAAACGACACCAGGTGACGAATAAGGGTCTTATCTAGCGAAACGATCGGTCATTTCAAAAATAAATAAAAAGTTTAAGTTTTATAAGCACAAATGCTCGCCTTGCTCTGTCCTGTGATGAGCGTTCATGACTCTCCTGTTCAAACTCAATCATCAAAATGAACAAATCTTTTTTAGAGTCATGACTCAAAGGGTCCTAGATAAGACACTTATCCATCGTCTGGTGTCGTTTAAAGCCTTTTGAAGCTGCACTGAAACTCTCATTTGGACCTTGAACCATTTGGTTCCCAATGAAGCCATTATATGGAGAAAATCCTGGAATCTTTTCATCAAAAACCATTTCTTTTCAACTGAAGAAAGAAAGAGGTGGACATCTTGGATGACATGGGGGGTGAGTAAATTATCAGTAAAAGTTTTTTTAAAAGTGAACTACTCCTTTAAGTGTCTTGCTCAGGGACACATTGGTGTCTCACAGTGGATTCGAACCTGGGTCTCTCACACCAAAAGGCTTGTATCTCATCCACTGCACCATCACCACCCCTATATACTGATATACTATAAATTTGGGAATTATAACATTATAAAAATACAGTATAAGGGCCGGTTCACCCAAAACACGATGGTCAATGGAACAAAGTTCTAGAGACACTATTGTTGAAAAGAAGTTTTTAGAACGCTGTGTCGTGCGCGAGAGATCAGAGCGCAAAAGTTAAAGACGTCTGACTAGCACATGTTTACATTGAAAAACAATGGAAAAAAAAAATCAAAAAATGCATTCTGTGTGAATGGCCCTAAAAATGGATGCATATTTTGCCTAAGATTTCATTTAACAGTTTTACTAAATTAGTTGCTTTTAAAGAGAACCTTTAAGCGAGAGTTGGGTGATGGCAAATATGATCTAAAATGTAAAAGAAATTTAATATCCAAAATCTCAAACCTCAGTACAGTCAGATTTGCATTATAATCAGCCATATATTGAATGCACATTTTATAAATGTTATGATGTTGAATCCATTAAACAGCAAAAATCCATAATTCAGGTCGGTTCTGTTTTTGAATTCACTGTAATTGGAGACCTATTAAGATTTATGCTAAAATTCAAGATGTTATACAACAGGAAGCTACTAAATTTAGTCTCTAATGAATCTAGTGTTTATGCTGTGGGTGATGCAGTTGTAAGCCTGCCACATATAAATGTTACATAAAAAAGCAGAGCTCTCTTGAGATGTCACGCTATCTGAACTCTCCTCTTTGACGTTTAGAGCAGAAGAACTAAAGAATGTTACCACATAAACCATTGCCTGCTATGTAACATCAATCAGCATCATTTAAATGACCACTTCATCATTGTTTTTCCTACCATTATATTTTAGTTTATTGCAATGCTATGTTAAGTAGTTTCTCTCCCACTGAAAGTATTAAAAGTCTGAATGCTCACGCTGTGCTAATATTCCCTGGATGCGGTATCCCATGATGATCGCTGCATGCTGTACGTCAAGACTATTGAGCGTGTTCGCTGTGGTTGCAGCGGGAAGCCTCTGTCCGTTAGCTCCTTCCACAAAGTAGATGATCTCCAGAGGGTTGTCAGGGCCCACAAGACGAGTGGTCTGTACAATCTGAACACAGTTGGAAAAAGAAAAACTTTACACAAAGTTCAATATGCAATTTAATTCTCTGTTCATTGTATATGCATGTCTTTATACATGTCATTCGGCATCTGAAACTATTCGATCCAAAATGTTGACAACAACAACGTATTGCAAAACTTCTTGTGTATGAGTTTATGGAGAACCTCGTTTCCATTTCACTATTTTATATTGTGCATTTGAATCAGTCCAATTTGTGAAAGAATCATTCAGTCTCATTTTGTGAATAGAATCATTTAAGTTGAAGTTCTATAATGACTCGTACTGAATAAATAAATAACACTAGAATGGATCAGCTTTATGATACTTTTTTGGTGTAATTTTGAAGCTTAACCCTAAAACCGTATTCTGGACAAATGTGGGCAAAATAGTTTTGAGATTTATTTAAAAAAAAATACTTCCCTTGATCGGAGTGGTACAAAACTTGGCTACTTTTCCTAAGTTTGCCTCCTGAACACACACACATTTTTTTTTTTTGACTCAATTCTACAATGTTAAGTGGGTGAAAAAAAACCTCCTTACTCTTGTATTTGGATCAAAAATGGCACCCATAGAAATGAATGGGGAAAAACTGTAATTTTAGAGCATTCTAAAATAAGCCAAAACAAGACACCAGGTGACAGCAAAGTCACTTAATCTTTAGGTTTTAGCTCTAAGAACTTATTGGAATGATATTTTAATGTAGTTAAAAAAATGTAAAAAATAAAACATAAAAATAAGCATAATTTACATACAAAATATGGTACTTTTTGAGGTAAATAAATTCAAAAATAACCCCCAAAATAAAAAAAACACCATAAATGGATAGACAAAACTTTAATCGAAGACAGTGATATAACATCTATAATAAATAAAAATTAGGATCACACCTGAGTCCTCTGTGCCCACATTTGTCCACAATTACAGTATTAAGGGCTATAAAGCGAATATGGTTTGAGGGCTACAGGGTTAGTTCACCCAAAAGTGTAAATTCTGTCATTTATTACTCACCCTCATATTGTTACAAAACCTGTAAGACTTTCGTTCATCTTCAAAACACAAATAAAGATCTTTTTAAGAGAGTTTTGGTCTACGCAACTACCACTTTGACGCTTCAAAAAGTTCATAAAAAGATACGTAAAACTAATCCATATGTATTGAGTGGTTTAGTCCAAATTATCTGAAGAGACACGATCGCTTTATATGAACAAATTGAATTTAGGCTTTTAATATCCACGTGTTGGCTTTGAAGCAACAAAAAGGTTGAGTAAATGATGACAGAATTTATATTTTTTCTTTAACTCAGAACTTTAACAAATGCTAGCTGTTCCTCACATGCAAACATAGGAATCAAAACTCTGAATTAAATATCTTTTAGACAAAAACCCAAAAAGGTTTTCAGAGGGTCTAAAAAATGTGTTTCTAGTCTCCATGGTTATTGGGGTGGAAACAGAGAGTGGCAAAGTGAGGGCTTCACCTGAGATCGACCTACATTTCGAGCCCTGAGTAGTGAACTCTAACTGGCCCGGGACGTTAAAAGCTCATTTTAAATGTGTTGCTACCTCAGGGTGCATCATGAGAAACAGCAAAGAGGATGGCCACACAATGTCATAAGATCATCCAAGTACATCCAAGCTTTGCAGATTATCATCAACCCACATTCAAGCAAGAGTGCTTGCAAGATATTCCAGAATTCATCACCTCTCTAAAATTAGAAATGACATCACTGAGCATCATTAACACAGCTCCATTACTTCTCAGCGGCCATTAACGGACTGTCATTATCAACACGAGTCATTCGGAAACCATAAGGTCAGCTAGCCTGCAATCAGGTCTCTATGAAAAAGAAAAATCTTCTCTATATAGCCAGAATAAGCAATTAATGCTTTAAGAATCACACTAGCCGTCTGCAAGCTGTGTTCAATAATTTATCTGCGACTGCAGCTGGAGTAAGACGCGCCGACAGCCGACAGGGATGAAATGGTTGTTTTTTTGAGTGGCTCTGCAGGCCGAGGATGAATAGGAGGGTGTTGCCATGGATACTTCTTGTCCCTGAATGATGATGTGTGGAGGGAGAGCAGGTGTGGGGATGTTCCACAAAGACAGAGATTGATTAAGAATCCAGAGAGGCATTAGGCATGCACACAGGAAGAGCTCTATAAATGAATCCAATGAGCACATGCATGGAAAGCATGAATAGAATAAGGCCACATAACAGATGATTTACAAACCTGCACACTGTTGTTTCCCACACTAGTTGCTCTCTTAAAGCGACGCTCTGTACCTAATGCATCGCCCAGCAACAGAGCCAGTCTCCTCTCAATAGTAGCATGGAAGACCTTGTCACTCACACGCTGGTCCGATACTCCCAACAACACTGAACACACACGAACAATATGTAATTGTAAGACATTATGGCATTGCAATTGGTCTCAAAAATAGACTGGTTATTTGATTGTATAGTAACAACATTACACAATCGTTCAAAGTTGGTTATGGTTTGTTTTTAAAAAAAAGACTCAATGCACATCAAAGCTACATTTACTTGATCAAAAATACATTAAAAACAGTAATAATGTAATATAGTATTTCAATTTGTTTTGGCAAATCTGTTTTCGATTTTAATACATTTTAAAATGTAGCTTATTTCTGTGCTGTAAACATTTGTGCTGCTCAATATTTTTTTGGAAACAGATTTTATGATGAATAGAAAGTTCAAAAGTACATTTTATTTGAAATATATATATATATAACATAACTGACCCCCTTTTGAACAGTTGTGCATTTTGTTAAGCTTAAAATACCTGTTCTAACCCATGAAGAACGCAGAAGTTGGGTTGTGTTTAGCTCCGGGTAGTGGAATGCTAATGGTGAGGAAAGGAGAAAAAAACATTAACAATTTCAGACAATCCTAGATAAAGTCCTGATTATCTTGATGGTTCTACAGATCATATTATCAGATTTTCCTGTGGTGTGAGATGTGTTAATGAATGAGGCATTTATATAGCGCTTTCATAGGTACTACTGTACACCCAAAGCGCTTTACAATTATATCAGGAGTCTCTTAGGAGTGATTGAAGAACGATCTGTGCCACACCGATCTCAAATTGTAAATATCCAACATGCTGAATATTTACAATCAGAAAATCTGTTGTGTGGGGGAAAGCCCGAGGACAAATGTGCATCTCATGTAAAACGGTATGATATTAAATCAGAAGCAAGTTGATGCAAGCGTAACATGACTACATCCAAACCCTTTTCTTTTTTAAGCGATTTTCTGTAAAAAACAGTACAAACACTATTATCGCCATTTCTTCTCGCCTGTTGTCCGCCATGTTGGTTTACTCTAGATTTCCCATGTTCACAGTCGGGACTCTGGTCATTTGTGAATGGAATCTGTTAGTGTGTGGAGTGCTGTCTTGGTCAAATCGTGACACTCCTCAAACTACAGGAACAAAACTGTTAAATTATGATCTTTTTTCTTGTTTGTTTTCTCTCATGATTTCAAAATCTTTTATGGTGCTTTTCCACAACACAGTACCGACTCGGCTCGCTTTTGTTTGGTTTTCCACTGTGTAAAAGTTGTACCTGTATCTGCTTTTGGGTACATTTTCATGACAAGCTGCATTAATGACATTTATACTATATGTAAGTTGTTTTGGGAGTGTTTTTATATAATTGAACAGTAATGAGTGTATGGACTCACGTTCTGCAATCTGGCGCACAGGGAAGCCCAGGTAGTAGCTGTACTCGACCATGCTAAGTTGTCGAAGCAGAGCGCTCACCTCTGTCCCTGGCACATACCCGCGCATATCACGCACAGCAAAGGTGATCTCAACTGGAACCTTCTGCATTTGTGCCGCCATGCCCACAGGACTCAGTGTGATGTTTAAAATCTACAAAACAATTCAGTCTCTAAGATACAATTATCTGAAACTAAAGCAATTAGACATTAGAATGACTCATTCTCCAGAAAGGGATTTTAGAAATTACTGTGGGAAAAAAAACATCCAATAGACATATCTCTTTGATATTTTAAAAGGCAAAAATATCCAGATTTTCATCAATCTGATCTAATCTTATGTAAAATGTGAGTTAATAACTTAAATGAATATATAAAACAATTAAATAATGTAGTTACTCTTAATATAAAAAGTCTCTTGTCTTCAATCACACTCACGCATCTATTTAAAAGTTCCTGAAGAGAGGAGCCATTAGATTTGTTGCCTTGACAACGTTTGAACTTATCCAATCAGAGCAAACAGCTGGATATGATGTCATCCCACTGCACTGAAGGCAATCAAGCCTCAAATTCACTTTACACAATTTAAAAGCAAGCTTATTTTTGCCAACATCAAAAATGTTCCAGAATAGAAATATGAACTCTCATTTGGCTCGTTTACATTGGCATCATTTAAAACATCTTTATAAAGTAGTCATTTAAGCAAATCAGAATGGAATAAGAAGCAATTAAGAGGATTTGAAGGGGTTCAGTGTCAGGATATTGGTGTTTGAAACTCAGTTGAGCTCTTAATACTGTTAACTGGGTAAAGCGGTCAACTTACATTCACAGTAAAGTTTGTGGACTCCTGTGAGCGCCGGCGTACTTCAGCTAAGGCTGTGATCAGACCCTTCTCTGTCTGCTCACTGAAGGTACATATACGCACATCCATGTGGCTGGGTACAAACTGAAGTACTGCAAAACACATGCATATAGTTGAAATCTTGACATGCAACAAAATCTAAATGGCCAGAGAGAATTCAATAATTGTGACATGCAGTTTCCACTTCAGTGTACCTGTATGTACATGGTACTGCAGGCCTGGAACAGGACTGATCGGTGACACGCTTATAAAGGAGCTAGTGGTCCGAACAGAGACTCTCAGGGCATTAATGACCGATATGGCAGTGTAAACCACTGCACCAGACACAACACGAAACACAAAATCTGGAGGAGCTTTTACAACCTTTAACACATGAAGAAATTATTATGTGTATTAAATGTCAAGAATTTGTACATCATATTTGTCATAGCAATTTCACATCATTTTCAAGAACATGGAGAAATATCAAAAATACTTTCAGTGAGCCTGTAAAAGTCAAGGCGGTTTGTGTTTAAATGCAGGGAGTTGCAAAGAACCATTTCATTCCCATTGAGCCAAATTAGGTGTTGTTTATTTATGAAGAGATAAAACAGGAAGGGAAGATTTTATCTGTATCAGTATCACTGACACATCACTGGATTACAAAACATGTTATAGATTCTGTGATTTAAACAATCCCTATTATGATACATGAAAAAAAAAAAAAAAAAGCTTAGACAAATGCTGCCTACCGGTAATTTACAAACAGCTTCCTCAGTCTGAATAACAGAAACTACTTTTCTTGATCATTTCATTAGGGATTTCTAATTCTAATTTCTAATTTCAATTTGTATAATCAATTCAATATTCAATATGCAATATCCAAAAATATAGGCATGGGAACCCAGCTAATGTTCTTTTAATAAAGAAAACCGGAGTGATTTTAGGTTAAACATTTAAACTATATATTTTCAGATGCCTTTTTCACAATTTTTCCCCAATAAAAAGCTTTTAGCATTACATTAAAAAAATTAATAAATGAATTTTTAAAAGCATAAATTGTATCTACAAACAAGGTATTTGTAAATGTATTGTTTAATATTGTATAAAATAATAGTTTTAGATGTAGAAGAGCTGCGGTCACTGCTTGAAATCAATAAAGACAAGCAAAAAAAAAAAAAAAAGAAAGAGAGAGGAAACCATAACAGACCAATTATATCAGACGTCTACAGTACCTGTAGCTCCACTGAGCGGCTGTACTCGGCTTTGAGAATCTCTCGCACTTTGGCTTTAGCATATCCAACAGTAGACCCCGGAGGAAACCCTACAACAGAGCAAATATCTAGCTTGATGCTACTCTTAGATCCTTAAATATAAAAAGAAAATTAAAATAAAATAAAATAAGATAAAAGTAATGTTGCATGGATGCAAATCTAGTTATTGTTTAAGGCACATTTGTTTTATGGACTGAGTAACACATTGATCGTTAAAAAATGACAGGATGATATATGTATGTATATATATATATATATATATATATATATAGAGAGAGAGAGAGAGAGAGAGAGAGCAAATTCATTTTTACTGTCTTACCAACTCTGATCAAGTAGGTGTCCGGTTTAGTGATGTTGCAGATATAATTCCGGGCAATAGTTGTTGGAGGGGTTGTGGTTAGGTTTGTACCTGATGTGTCTTTTACAGTAGTCCCTATTGTGTTGTTGGAGCTAGTGATAGTAAAAGACGTGACAGCGGTGTCATTATGTAATACTGGAGAGAACGTGGTTGTAAGACTGATCGGAGTGGTGTTATCGCCATCAGTAGCTGTGGTGTCAGATGGTGTTCCAGACATAAATCCTTCGTCAGCCATCTCGGTTGTAGGAGGGGAGGAGGTGACATTAAAGGTTGAGTCAGTTGGTAATTCAGAAATACTGATAGAGGTGGTTACTAAAACAGTGGGAAGTACACTACTCGTAAAGAGGGTCTCTGTTGGGAGTGAGGTGATAATCCATTGGCTGTCATTAACAGAAGACATGCCATCCGGTTCTTTGGTCACCGGAGGTGGGTCAGTCACCAGTAAGGAAGTGTTGTATGCTATAAAAGGTGTGGTAGCCCAATCAGTGGTTGAGTTTATATCTCCTAATGATGCTGAAGGGTCTATTGAGGGTGTCAGTGTAAATGACGGCTCCAAATATGGCACTGTAGTATCCGTTAGAGTAGGTGTAACTTCAGAGGGATCCAGGTTAGTAGTGTTAAAAGGCTCGAATCCAGAGATGTCTGTTGATGATTCCTCAGTCCAGGAACCGTTACCTGCAGGCTGTAGATCTTCATCAAACAAAGCTGTTAGCATGTAGCTTGGGTCAATGGTGTAGGTTCTAGTGCTCACAACATTTGTGGTGCCAACCGGCATGAAAGAGAAAACACTAGAGGCCGACTGATTGACAGTGTGCTCTGGCAAGCTACCATTGTCCTTGGTCAACTGGATGGTGTAGTATTCTAAACTGTTCATGTCTGGTAAAAGGACATCAGTGGGTTGGATGGCAACAGTGCCTGCCCAGTCAGAAGCCAACTCTGAGCTCTCATTGACAGACTGGTTCAGGTTTAAGACATCTGAAGTTGTTGGGACAATTGGTAGAGAATGGACTCTGGTTGGTTGGATGGTTAAAAGTGATAGAGAAATGGTGTGGCCAACGGCCGATGTCAAAACACTGGTAAAAACTGGAGGCTTTGACATGGTAAAGGGCACAACATTTGTAAAAGTCTGAAAGGTTGTTATTTGTTTGGTTATGTCAGTGTTGGCTCCATATGACGTTGAATTGCTATTAAAACTGGAACTTTCAACAAGTTTGCTGGAGAAAGAACTAGTAACACTGGTAGAGGAGGGATACAAGTGTTTGCTGGAAAATGAAATCCCCACTCTTGTGGGAAACGTAGTGTCATAGGTCTCGGAGTTTGAGTCCTCAAAGTCATAAACATCAGATGGGAGATTGGTAACCAGCGAATAGTCATTACCTTCAGATCCCATGAAGGACATTGTTTCTAGGTAATCTCCAGAACCATAGTCCACATCCATAGTGTAGGTTGGGAAAAAGTCTTCGGGTGGACCAATAGTTTGCTCGATAGACGCTGAAGTTATAGCATGTATGAAAACCGCATGACTTGGCTCCAACTGCTGATAGCCTGGTTCGGTGTTTGGGTCATGGCTGGCTTGGAACTGAAGGTCTTTAATTCTGCTGGATGGTTCCAATTGGTGTCCAAAAGTTACATTAGTGTCACTGGCTCCCACTGTCCCATTTTCTGTTTGAGGGGAAGGAATGGGATTTTCATCAGGAATTCTCGAAGGAGAATTTTGTCCAACTAAAGGCAAGCTAGAAGGCACAGATGAATCTGTGCCTTGTGGAATTTGGGGAGCTGGGCTGATAGCAGACCAAGATAAGGGCACATTATGAGATGTAGGCACTGGAGAATTTAGTTGTCGAGGCTGTCTGGTGGTCCCTCTGTGGATAGATCCAACTGCCTCTCCAGAGTTTAAGGTAAGTAAAGAGTTCAAGGAGTAAGTGAATAATGATTCAGTGTTGAAATTGTGATTGTAATTCTTGGTGGCTGTGGATGGATCCAAACTAGGTGAAAGAGAAAATCCAGACAAGGCGGTGGATGCATTATGCAGCACTTCCATCGAAGATTCATTTGGCATATTTGGAGCCTCCAAAGGCCAGACTAAGGGAGACAAAGACAATAAAATCCAGCAAATGAAATTATCTGATGCAAACTACAGAAAGAGCAACAAAACTATATGAAAACAGTTAATTGCACAAATCAATGATGATATATTCCTTATGAATGCAATTTAACATGCGTCTCTGTTATAGTCGTAAGCTAAAGTAATAGGCTGTGTGAACGAAACGGTTCAAAAATAGAAGGTTACACTATAAGATTTAGCCTGTGATGTTAATATGATAGACAAGAAGTGCTTTACATTATTAATGACAATGATAGAACCCTTATTCATGATTTGAGCAGAAGAAATTGTGTAATTTACAAATGATTGGAATTCATTAACATACATGAAGAGAAGAGTTTCCGGGAAGGTTTTATTTTGTATATTGATCTATTGACGTATTAAAGAATAATAAAACCTACCCCACTAACAATGTTTTTTTATGAAAAATGATTATTGACATGAGTGCTATTTATTGATGTGGCTTTTTATTAGACATTAATCAGAGTAAAACACAAGTGCAGTGTGAGATAACTGGATATTTTTTTCACAGAGTTACATCAAAAAGTCTGAGAGTTGAGGACTTTCATCATGCTATTGTGCCTAGATGCTTCAAGGCCTTTTCTCCTGCATAAGTCACATTGTCGTGATTACCAAAGTCACAATCTCGCACATGTGCGGGTGGTTTGGAATGTGCCAAGGCCATGAAAGAGGAGAGTATTTAAATAATTGAGCATGCCACTTTCAAGAAGGATTCCTGAAAGCAGTATCGGTTTATATTCCACTACACGTTTTGTAAACTTTCCATGTGCATTGCTTTTAATGGTGGGTGCAGAGGCTGGGCATAAAAGCTGGCAGTGTTTGGCTTGATATTCAGAAGCAGCTGCACAGTAATGAAATGACCCATTCGGAGACCAAGGATAGAAGGCAAAGGTGAGGAGCTTCTTAATGAAGCATTAGAGTGAGCAAAACGGTCTTAACGCTATTCAGATGCGACTAGTTTTCCCATAGGAGTTTAGGTAAATTATTCCTCTTAATTTATTTTGACCTGTGTTGAATAATAATAAAACCAAATTTCCATTGTGCTACCTGGTGCACTTTATGGATTTAGACCATAATGTCATGACCTAAATTTCATAACAGTATCATGATTATCTGCAAGGTGGAATGGATCAACGTGAAACTAGATCAATGTATATTCTATGATGAAACCAGATCAATGCATTTTCTAAAATACATAATGAAACTCAGAACAACTTGAATACGATTCATAGAAACATTCATAGCAGTCCGTCTGAGATTCACAGGATGAGCCAGACGGATTTGTGATAAAGCAATAAATGACATACTCAGCCTTCTGAACAATCCCCCCAGACACATTTGCTTTATACAGATGACTTGTTAACCCACAATTCTATATTTAGATAACAAATAAATAAAAAATAAATACAAAAGACATGGATATAAGGGAGATCATGCCTTCATATAACACTCTGGCCCTGATATCAAAAGAAACAGCATTAGAGTATGGGCCGAAATATGTGCCACCAGAAACTGAATTTCAATTGTTTCATGGCGGGTACGTGATATGCTCCAAAACGTGCTGATTGGCCCAAGAGGAGTCCAATGAACGCTATCTATCGATCTGCACTCGACTGCTCTTCCTCCATCCTCCAACTACCCGGATGTCTGTCTCAGCAACTTGAAATTGAATTTGAGAACTGAAGTGATTGTGAAGATATATAGAAAGTTTCATTTTCAGTGTGGGTCAAATTTTATTGGACGGTCCTAATGAATAAATTCAATTTCAAATGATACAATTCAGATTCAGTTTTTGAACAGATTCATTTTCAAATGATACAATTCAGATTCAGTTTTTCAATGCAATGATTCAAATCAAACAATACAATTTATTATCAAAGCTTTATTCAAGTTTAGCAATTCAAATTTTAATATAAATGAATGAAATTCAGTTTCTGGTGGCACATATTTCAGCCCATAGTATTAGAGAAAGAACCATAGCATCAGCCAAGTCCACTTTTTGGCATTAATTACGTGATTGCTGTTGAGTGATTTATAATTTGATTAAAAACTCAATGCACAAAAAAAACACAACATCTTATACTACATTAACCAGGTCAGTATGCTCCGTGTTTGGGCTTCTTGAGAGTAAATAGTTATTTGATAGTATACAAGACTGCGTTACTCACTGCCATGCTCTGGGCCAAGTGTTTGAAGCCCCTATAAAGAAGGCGGCTGTGTAAAACAGATCAACTAAATAACAGAGAAAGACGGCCTGAAGTAGAAGAAACAGTTGTTTGACCTAAACAATGGCAGCAAGAAAAAAAAATTACATGCATCATGTAAATTGTATAGCCTATTTTTAATTAAAAATGGCGAAGTTAGACAAATGGTAAAAGGACTGCATTTATAGTGCTTTCACAGACCCAATGGCCACCAAATAGCTTTACATATTGCCTCACATCCACTCATTCATACACCGACGGCGGTGTCAGCCATGCAAGTTCGAGAGCAGCTGGGGTATAGGGGTATTGCTCATGGACACCTCGACACTTGGTCAGGTGGAACCGGGGAATGAACCACCAACCTTCCAGTTTGTAGACAACCTACATGAACCACTGAGCCACTGCCGCCCCAAAACGTATATTAGTTTGCATCACTGATTATTTTTGCCAGTCGTTTAACATTTCTATCATAAAACAGCTGTCAAGTATAATTTTATCTTATCTCACACTTATATGAACGAAGTGCAGTGTAGAAATTTGCACTCAGCAGCTTCAGTGAACATAAAGCCCACCTACTTTAATTTGATTGGTCATCAAACATTGAGATTGATGAGCATTATCTAATCGCTGAGGCAGCTCAGATGAAAAGGTTGGTTATCATCATTGTTCAATATCCTTGATGCACCAAAGTAGAGTTAATCTTAGGCAATTATTTCACAGCTTTTACTATTTAGGCTAATCCTTGGTAAAAATACCTCAATGGTCCTGATTGGAAATTATAAATATATTGTTTACAAGTGATATTTACATTGTTTTTTCTTTGTTTTCTTGTCATATTTCATCTTACGTTTGCATACAAGCATTTGCATAATAGCTATTTTAGTACCTTAAAATTCTGATATTTTACTATAAAGTTAATGCGTTTAAAAATATTTAGCTTAAAAAGAAAACTCACTTTTATATATACATTTTTTAAAGGAATAGTCACAAAATATAGTCACTAGTTTAAAGTACAATCAATCAATTTATCTACCCTACATTTTTTGAAAAGCCACACAGAAAAAAACTTTATAATCATGATACCTTTAGCTTACTTTATGCATTATGACTTTAATTCTCATCTTGCATACTACTTATTATATAGTATGCACATTAGTATATAGTATGAAAATTGGTACACACACAGTCTCTTGCATTGTGAAAAAAAACAATGTTGGCGTACAGCGTTAAAGAACCTGCAAGCTTATTAAAGCAAAACTATGGAATTTCCTCTGCATGATTGATGAAGCTGTAAAATTCATCAATATCCACAATCATCAATATCCACAGTTGTATGTACGAGTCTCTTTGAGAGGGAAGGCGAGAGTCATTAATTAGTCTTACTGTGGCAATAAGTGGTTTAAATGACACACGGGTGAATACTAATGTGTTCTACTATCTCAACCAAACATCAATTGGTGATCCACCATTTCTCAGGTCACTGAGCAAGACTAACGTTAACAAACAGGACAGAAGAGGCACAGATTACTGCCTGACCTCTGACCGCATTAGATTAGCTTTCGAACATTTAGATTTCTATTCCCTCAGGAGCAATTCAATAAAACATTAAAGCCACAACCACCCATGTTTTTCTGTGCTAGGCCAATCAAAATGGGCTGTTGACCCAGTTATGAAGACACTACAACTGCAAGTCATGTAACACATCAATGACTGACAAGCAAAGAGGAAGACTCCTTAAGCACAAGTCCTTAAGCACAAGTCTTCATTTTCAACAGGAAAATTACTCCAGTTAAGTCAACTAAAAACCTGCAGAACAATCTGTACCCTACTATTATTTCTGCCACTAAAAATAAATACAAATGAAGAGTTCAGATGCAAAAGCCTCTAAGTGCCATTTGAAATTTTCTTCTAGAATGATCATTTTTATCAAGCTTGTATATTTAAGTTCAGTGATTTCACTTAAATGGCAATGATAATTACCTATTAATTGTTATTTAAGTGAAATTACTGAACTTAAATATACAAGTTTGATAAAAATCATCATTAAAGAAGAAATTTCAAATGGCATTTAGAGGCTTTTGCATCTGAACTCTTCAAATATCATAGATAGTTATTTAATTTGTCTGACCCTTAATAACATAATTGAAACCAAAACAAAAATACATTTACAATAAAATCTCAATGGCTGTCAGGCATTTTCAAACCATATATATTCTTGGTGTTAAGCCACAAAAACAAGAAAAAGAAAAAAAAAAGTAAAAAAAAAAAAATCGTTGTGTCTCAATTATCTGTGTTGGCATAAGGAAAACACACTAAAGTTAATAACTTAAAAAAATAAAATAAACCATAGTCACTTGAATCAGTTAAAATAATCATTTTCAATTAATGAAATACCAAACAATTGTTCAAAAAATTACAATAACAGTAAGGAACAAACAGTAATTGACAAGAAGAAGAATTGTCTAAGTCGTGAGGGAAGACACATGTAAACAGTGGAGGTTAAATAAATAGAATAAAAGTGATATGAGCAGAGCATTTAGTGTAAGTTAACATTATTGCAGCAGAGTTATGAATATATTGCAAATGAGAGCTCGTCCAGAAAAAAAGAGCATTAGAGTAATTGAGGCGAGATGTTATAAGTGCCTGTACTAATGATTCAGCCTCTTTTGGGCTGACATAGGGGCAGAGTTTGGCAATACGGCAAAGTTGAAAAAAAGTACAGAGTTGACTAATATACTGAAGCTAATTGCTGTAGCTTCAAGGTCAAGTCTGGTAACATTAGTTAACTTTTTTTGTTGGGAGACTGAGAATTAAGATTTCTGTTTTAGTCAGATTCAAAGTGAGAAAACTGGAGTTTAACCAGGTCTTTAACTCATTGATACATGACAATAGTGATGCAGTCTGATCAATAGAATCCGATCGGCAAGAAGTATCCAGCATAACAGTGGTATTAAAAACCAGCGAGGCGAATAATTTATTCGAGAGGCATAATGTAAATAATAAATAGTACTGGGCCGAGAACAGAGCCCTGTGGAACACCCTGATTGAGGAAGAAAGTGAGAGATTTATAATTGTGCATGGTGATGTACAGTAGTATTGTCTGTCTGTCAGATAACAGACAATGACACTGTCAGGAGAACGCAGCCTCTGAGATACCAATCTCTGAGAGTTGCATGAGTAAGAACTTATGACAGACAGTATCAAAAGCTGAGCTAAGGTCAAGTAATATGGAGAGGTTGCCTGACTCACTTGAAAGTAAGAGGTCATTGATAATGCGAGCAAAAACAAGACTGAAATATAATCAAACCAATCATTCGACAGATGTAAATGACTGCAATTAAGGGGGAACAACATTTTCCATGATTTTTGAGACAAACGGTAGATTGGGGATAATTAGTCATTTGGGTCCAGATTTATTTTTTTAAAGATAGGAGTAACAGCAGCCGTCTTTAGTGGAACAGGAACAGAGGCAGAAATAAGAGACATATTTACAAGATGTGAGATGGGAGCAGAAATATCAAGAGGTAAAGTGTTTCAAAAGGAAAGTTGGTGCAGGATCTAACGGGCATGAAAAAGAATTGGATTTCTGTATAATTTCACTAATTAAAAGAGCTAAACGCAAGTCTCTGAGTTTTTGCAGAACTACGCCCCCTCTGGCGACAAGCGAAACTGCAACCAGAGCTGTGCGCGTTCATGGAGGAACACACACACACATACGCACGTTTGCACGAGCTGTTCATAACTAAGGAGCATCAGCCGCACACTGTGCGGCACACATCTTTTGTTACAGTCATAATGAGGTAATACAGTAATAAATCTGCAAGTCATTTAAAATATATGAAAGGAAAGGCATTCGAGTAAATTACACACTTGTGTGAGAGGGGGAAACGGGGGTAGTAGAAAACTTCGGTTTTTGTTTCCATCTATCTCCCTGTGCTTACTGTATCCACTTATGATTGAATTATTATGGAAACACGTTCAGTTATCACTTTGTATAGGCTATTACCCGTTTGAGCCCTAGAGCAGACCGGAGATCTCTCAGTTTGTTGAAAGCTTCCCGATGTTGACTCTCGTCTTATTCCGACGCATGGCACTGGACAGACAGAAGTTTTATTTTCTGTCTCACGTGGAGTTTGCGTTGGGGTTTGTAATGAGCAACAAGCCGGTCTCTTTCCGCGCCATATACAGATTTAATGAAGTGCACGTCACCGAAAGCAACAGATATGAGCTGGATTTTATTAATCATCGGCTAATTTCAAAATCAGCAAAGACAGCAATAGGAGAGATCGGCAACAGGCCTGGTAAGATCATTTCATTTCTTTACTTTTAATGAAGATGGTAGTGTTAAGCGTCTGCGACTTACTTTCACTAATTCACTTTGATTTGCGATAGATTGCGGCGCTTGATGAAGGGGCTCAGCTCAGCTGCTCAGGTGATGCGCGTCGTCATATATGACTAAAATATCATGACATATAGCTTGGTTTCAACAACCAGATGCAACTTGTCCAGTTTCGTCTGGAATACGGCCCAGACCACGTCCTCAAGTGGTTTGAGCGATCGAATTCAAATCCGTCTCGAATGCGTTTCGGAGGGCATTTACACCCTGGTCTTTTCACGATCGAATAGCTATCCGATCACAGAAGACACATGAAGTGACCAGGTGTAAACAGCCCCTTTGAATCCATCGTCTACTTTTGTGGAAAGCTGACTAGAGTTGTGTCGCTCGAGTTGTCTTCTCTGATACGGAGAACGGCGGCGAATAGCTACACGAACCTGCCAGACACAGCCAGGCGAGCGTGAACGCGCATGACGTCACGCCCCGTCTCAGATTCGAGCCCGAATCCCTCTTATATATTTCACTGTACAGGGTTATAGAGGCGATCGCAGTGATCAAAGAAGGGCTCATTCAGCCCACCAGGCGATTGTTTAAGCATGTATGGGTTAGAAAACGGCTATTTTTAACATGAAAAGTTGCGCAATGCACCTTTAAGATTGGGTTGGTCAATGAATATGCAGGTAAATATTGCTGTTTACTGTTAAGTGTGGTTAGGTTACATTGACGCATATAAATAAAAACAATTTAATATAATGCCTTGAGTGTGGAAAATTGTGTTGGGTTTATGAAAACTACATTTTATACTGTACAAATACTGTATTTTCCTTAGCAAAACTTTAGCTGTTATACTTGACCAATAGCTACATCTAAAAAAGATTAAAATGATTTTATTTACCTTCCATATCCTTTACTCTTCCTTTCTTCTCTTTAATATGCAGTCTGATAAAGTCAAGAAATATATCTTTCAAAGTTTAAACTTTGAAACCAGTATTTTAACAATATGTTCTTGTGACATTGTTGTGACATGATGTAAAATAGCACCAAAAGAAACAACATTCAAGACAATTAAGTAATTAATGATGGAGTGACTTAATAATCCTGATCAGCAGACGAGTTCAATAATTAATTGTAAGAGAGTCACCTTCAGTCTAAATGAGCAGTGCTTATCATGAGTAATGACAAGGAGCCTCTCGCCCGACAGACGGACAGCAGGGGAAATACCATGACTCCACACAACAGTGCAGAAATGACTCCCTCTGCCACCTGGTACAGAAATGCAACCATGTAATGCATGAATAGTTAGAGCTATCACTTTCAAAGACACCGAGAACTACCCAAGCAATATGTGTAAGATGCAAATGTCAATGTCATTGGGACGATGCACATATGCGATAAATGTGCAGTTTTGAAAAGTTTTACAACATTTTTGCAACCAGTTTAATTTAAACATGTGGTCATCAACAGCAGAAAAAATAAAACACTATTCCTGTCCATATCCCTATTATTTCCCATCTAAAGAGATGATTAGAAAAAGCTTAGAACTTAACAAATATAGCATTCCTGTGAAATAAATAATACTCAACAGAAAATAATCAAATGTAAAACACTGCACAGGCTTCACTGTATAAATCAGTCCTTCCAGAAAAACGCGGAGTTTTTGTGATTGTTGCGGCCGAAAATCCTTGATTATGCGGCCCGTTTTCTTTAAAAATGCCATGGATTATGCGGGATATTTATGCAATTTTATGCGATGAAATTGCGGGAACTTGCAAAAATTGCGGGAACTTGCAAAAATTGCGGGAACTTGCAAAAACTGCCGATTGATGAAAAAGAGGAAAAAAAAGTGATTCCCCAACACCCTGTTCTCACTAGGCTACTACCTTAATGTAAAGAGTCATTTCTTATTACTTTCTTTGATAAGAAAGCATACTACATCACAGAAAGTGCTGGGAATATTTAATTTCTCATCTTGTTTTCTTTCAGACTGTAACGAGTGTAAATAAGGTGTGGCCCCTTTAAGAGCTGCGCGCTCCCTGTTGAACTGTGTGCGCTTCGAACACCCCATGTGTGCGGGTAAATTCTGTTTGATGCTACTTCTTTTATCTTATGCTGTTTACTAAGTAACGATGTGATGGTAGAACGTGTGACAGACAGTTATACGAGTTCGATTTGTGAGATGTCAATCGCCTCCGTGAGTCTGTCTGGCCTCTTTAATAACTTCAGCTGTGAGCTATCCCGTCGCGTAATTGCGTCACTTCATAACGTTCACATGGAAACAGGGGGAAATGGCAGCTCTTGTGTGAAGCAAACGCAACATTTTTCAACTTTCTGCTACGATACATGTGACTTTTTTTGCAACGAAAATGCGAGGATTATGAAATCATGCAAACCCCGCATATTTTGCACGGAAATCGACAATTTATGCGGCGAAAGTGCGGCATATTTGAAAAAATGCGGCCCCCGCATAAATATGCGGGCTTTGGCTGATTTTGCATTGAATTCAGCGATCGGATAATCGCGTTTTTCTGGAGGGACTGATAAATGAAATGTAGATCAATCCAACTAAATCTACAAAAATGCAGCAATTAATTTTCTCTTTATCTTTTGTCATCTGAATAACATTAGTGGCACAGACAGCAACAGGTAAATTAGGCTTCTGTCACTTTAAGATCTAAAAAAAGGATCTAATATACCGAAAAGCATGCAATTTATTTCCCAACTGTTCGTGTTCACTTAAAGCTACACTGTGTAACTCTTTTAGTTTATTCTTAGCTAAAAACACTTAGTTCTTTCAAAAATATTTGTGCTCATTAATTTATACTTCGTTCAAGTAATAAAGTATTCTCGTGAGTGTATATGCCATTGAAAATTGATACGGGTAAGGGGTTCTAATGTCGGTCGCCATGTTGCCCCGCCATCTTGAATGTACATTAGCCAAAGAGGGACATACCCGTTTAATTTACGTTTACGTTTGAGTTAACACTCATGGACGAGGTCGAACTGGAAGCCACGTTAATCTTGGACTACATTGGCCAGTTAAAACGAGAGTTAAAACGAAATCGGAATTGAGAGGAACAGAAACGTCTCGGTTACGTATGTAACCCTCGTTCCCTGAGTAGGGAACGGAGACGTTACGTCAGAAGTGACGGAGATTGGGGGTTTCGCATAGAAAGCCAATCCTCTTCGAGTATTAAAACACGAGCCAATGGCATGCAATGCCTTGGGGCTGCGGAAATTTGCATAGCGTACTCCGCCCTACTCCGTGAGTATAAAAGGAGGAAGTGAACGCAACCGCAGTATGTCTTCGCTGAGGAGCCAAGACTGAACTCGGCCTCTACCCAGCGATACAGCAGAAGTGGCAGGGAGACGTAACGTCTCCGTTCCCTACTCAGGGAACGAGGGTTACATACGTAACCGAGACGTTCCCTATCGTAGTCACTTCGAGTTACGTCAGAAGTGACGGAGATTGGGGGTCTGTGCCATCACGCCATCTTCAAGCTGTCTTCCAGTGCCCTGCGAAAGACTGAATCCCCGAGCCTTACCTCTTTTTTTTTTTTTTTTTTTTTTTGGGGATCCGACTTTGACACAGGATTACCAAGGTACACTGGGAAACATATCCCGAAGGGACATGCTACCAGCTGCCTACCGAAGGGAGGACTTAAGGATACACATATGGCCACATAGGAACGCATATGGAACACTGGAGTACCAACCGCAGGTGGCTACTGATTTAAACTCCAGGGGTGGCAGATGGCTTGCCAAGGGAAGACACATGCTCAGAGAGGCTTACAGTGGATAATACACATGAGACGGTTACCATGGGGAACCGTGCGCATGGAGGCACCTAGCTAGCATCCAGAGCAACGCAGTGGTGCCCGCATCGTCGGTGCTGGAGGACTCAAGACTTCAATGGAAGAACTGAGGAAATATCGCACTTATCCAGTCCGGGGAGTGGAGTGGCGAGCAAGCGAAGACACCTGAGCGGATCCAGAACTGGCCGAAACGAGTACGTGAGAGGATACCGGCTCAATTCGCAGATTATAGAATCTGGCGAAGGTGTTGGGTGTCGCCCAGCCTGCAGCTCTGCAGATGTCTGTTAGCGAGGCGCCGTGCGCTAAAGCCCAAGAGGAGGCTACACTCCGAGTGGAATGGGCCGTCACACCAAGGGGGCACGGAAGGCCTTGCTGCTGGTAAGACAAAGCAATGGCATCCACTATCCAGTGGGACAGCCGTTGCTTTGAGAGAGCCCTTCCCTTCTGGCTCCCCCATGACAGACAAAGAGCTGGTCTGAGGTCCTGAAACACTGCGTTCTGTCGACATAGGTGCGGAGAGCACGTACCGGACAGAGCAGTGCCAAGGCTGGGTCTGCCTCCTCCAGGGGCAGCGCTTGCAGGTTCACCACCAGGTCCCGGAGGGGAGTGGTAGGAACCTTGGGCATATATCCAGGCCGGGGTCTCAGGAATACGTGAGAGTAAGCCGGCCCGAACTCCAGGCACACTTCGTCAACAGAGAGTGCGTGCAGGTCCCTTACTCTCCTGATGGATACCAATGCAATCAGGAGTGCTGTCACATAGGACAGGGCAAAAACTCTACCGACTGCAAAGGCTCCAGGGGAGGCCTCTGCAGAGCACCCAGGTCTACTGAGAGGTCCCCAGAGGGCAGGAGGGGAGGGAGGCGGATTTAGCCCCCTCACTCCCCTCAGGAACCTGATGACCAGGTCATGCTTCCCATAGACTTACCTTTCACTGCATCATGAGACGCGGCAATGGCCGCGACATAATCCAAAGGGTGGAGGGCGACAGCCTGCGCTCCAACCCCTCTTGCAGGAAGGAAGCATGACTCCGATCGAACATCTCCGGGGGTCTTCTCAGCGAGAAGAACACCAATTGACGAAGAGGTTTCACTTCAACGCATAAAGGTGTCACGTGGACGACGCTCTTGCGGAAGTGATGGTTGCCGCCACCGCAGGTGGCAGCGAACTCAAACCTGCCTCGTCCCGTCCTGGAGCCACACGTGCAGCCTCCAAGATCGGGACGAGGGTGCCACAGAGTGCCCCGTCTCTGAGAGAGTAGGTCCGGTCTCAGAGGAATAGGCCAAGGAGGTGCTGTCGCGAGGAGCAAGAGTTCGGAGAACCACGTCTTGGTGGGCCAGTAGGGGGCTACCAGCAAGACCTGCTCCTCGTCCTCCTTGATCTTGCACAACACCCGTGCAAGGAGGCTCACTGGGGGAACGCACACTTGCGTGGGCCCCGTGGCCAGCTGTGCGCCAGCGCATCCGAGCCGAGAGAGCCGCGGGTCAGAGAATAACTGGGCGCAGTGGGACGAGTCCCGAGAGGCGAACAGGTCTAACTGTGCCTCCCCGAACTGGTCCCAAATCAGCTGGACCGACTGGGGATGGAGTCGCCATTCGCCGGAGATGGGACGGGCCCGGGACAGCTCGCGGCTGCCCGGTTCCGGTCTCCAGGAATGTAAACTGCACGAAGGGACCTCAGGTGCTTCTGACTCCATATCAAGAGGTGGCGGGCGAGCTGCGACAACCGGCGCGAGCGTAGACCCCCCTGGTGGTTGATGTACGCTACTGCCGTAGTGTTGTCTGAGCGGACAAGCACATGCTGGCCCTAGAGCACGCTCGGAAGCGGTGCCGGGCGAGCCGTACTGCCAACAGCTCGAGGCAATTGATGTGCATGAGGCGCTGGGCTCCTGTCCAGGAACCGGCGGCTGCATGCCCATTGCACATGGCACCCCAACCCGTGGTAGACGCATCCGTGGAGACAACGAGATGCCTGGAAACTCGCTGAATAGGGACCCTGTCCGTAAAAAGCTGAGGTTCGACCACGGGAAGAAGGATCGGCGGCACGTCGGAGTCACTGGAACTCGGAGCGAGCCGCGATGCCATGCCCACCTCGGGACTCGATCGCGAAGCCACAGCTGAAGCGGTCTCATATGAAGCAAACCGAGCGGCGTTGCCGCGGCCGCGGATGCCATATGCCCCAGGAGCCTCTGAAATAGTTTCAGTGGAACCGCACTCTTGCCCTCGAACTGTCGAAGACAAGCCAGCAGTGAGTGCGCGCGCTCGTTCGTGAGCTGCGCGGACATGGCGACCGAGTCTATCTCCATGCCGAGAAAAGAGATCCTCTGCACGGGGCAAAGTTTGCTCTTTTCCCGGTTGACCCGAAGGCCCAGACGGGCTAGGTGCCGTAGCACCAGGTCTCTGTGTTCGCAAACCTGAGCTCGAGAGTGTGCTAGTAACAGCCAGTCGTCGAGATAGTTCAGGATGCGAACCCCGTGTTCGCGAAGGGGAACAAGGGCTGCCTCGACGATCTTCGTGAAGACGCGAGGGGACAGAGCTAACCCGAATGGGAGAACGGCGTACTGGTATGCCTGGCCCTCGAAGGCAAACCGAAGAAACGGTCTGTGTCGAGGGAGAATGGAGCCACGGAAGTACGCGTCCTTCAGGTCGATCGCTGCAAACCAATCCTGATACCGAACACATTCGAAAATGCGTTTGGCCGTGAGCATTTTGAACGGTAGTCGATGGAGAGAACGGTTCAAAATGCGCAGGTCCAGGATCGGTCGTAACCCACCGGTCTTTCTTGGGGACAATGAAGTAGGGGCTGTAAAGCCCGGACCTCACCTCGGCTGGAGGGACCGTCTCGATTGCACCCTTCGCCAGCAGGGTCGCAATCTCCGCTCTCAAGACTGGGGCATTGCCACCAACCATCGTGGAGCGAACTCCCCTGAAGCGGGGAAGAGACCGTGCGAACTGAATCGCGTAGCCGAATCCGATCGTTCTGATGACCCAGCGGGAACCCCGGGAAGCGCTAGCCAGGCTTCCAGGAAGTGAGCCAACGGGGTCATGCGAACCACAGACGTCCCCCGGAGGGGCAGCGAGGCGGGTCGACCGGCATGCGTGCAGGAGTTACCCCGTCCGGATGCACCGTCGAAACCCGCTCCCCGACAGAAGAGACCAGGGAAGGCAGGGCGTTCCACGGGGGTCTGTTCTGCCGGGGTCTGGCGACAGAGGGGGAAGGGATTGGCGTAGCCCGGGGACGACACACGCACCCTTCCGCGCCCTCCGAGACAGAGAGGAATGAACGGGGCGACGCACTGGACGTCGTGCGCGCTCATTCCAGTCTGTGTGCTCAATGACAGTGTCAGCTTTTCCTCAACCAGCTCAGGGAGCTAGCCAGAACAAAAGATTCTCCACCGGCCCTCCACCGGGGAAGGAGGGGCCCTGCCACCGCCTCCTGAGAAAAACCATGACACTATCACTGAGCGGCCCGCCTCAGGAACATCGCTTCGCCTGGCATCTAGCGGGGCACGCGGCCTGAGGGGGGCTCTTTTCTTGGGACGCTTACCTGTGGCCTCCTCCGCGAACCGGCTGAAGGCTGCTGCTGGGGCCGCGTGGGAGGGAAGGGAGCCGCAGGGGGGCGTCCTCGGCGGCGAGCTGGCGGAGGCGTCCGAGCCGACGGCTGGTTGGAGGCAGCAGCTGGCCGTCGGGGCAGAGAAACCGCCTTCGTCTGCTCCTAGGCGGTCGAGAAGTGCTGGGCAAAGTCCTGGACCGCACCGCCGAACATTATGATGCTCCTGGACCACAGCGGTGGGCATCACCTGACCAAGGGAGCGAGCGACCGCCTCCGTGACCCGTTTAAGGACAAGGTAGGCGACAGGCTCGCAGCTCGCTTGGTCCGTCACCTCCTCGTGCACATTCCTGAGCAGCTAGCTTTGTAGGTGCTCATCATATGCAGGGCGGAGGCTGCCTGTCCCGCCGCTCTACAGAATCGCGCCGCCATAGACGACGAGAACCCATAGGCTTTGGAGGGGCATCTGAGAGCAACCGCCGGTTGACCGGGGGAGCCCCAGCGTACCCACAGACAGCCGCATCGCCGAGGGGAGGAAGGGCGGGGAACTAAGCACGCTTTTTTTTTTTTTTTTTTATAGTGCGTGTCAGTTCCGCATGCAACTCGGGGAAAAAAGGAAATTGGGGTTGGCCGTGGCCGTAAGGCGGCAGCGTTACCCAAAAACCAATTATTCAGCCGCGAGAGATCGGGGAGGGGCGGAGTTCCACCCCCACCCGATGCTCACGGACGCCCGAGATAGCACGGCCATCATCGCGGGATCAGACACGGCGGCGCTGACGCTCCCGAGGGAGGCAACGCGGCCGCATCCTCACTTCCCGAGGAGTCAAGCCCGCCTAGTGATGCTGTGATCGACATCGCATCATCATCTGGAGCGCTGCCCGAAGCAGCCGGTGCCACCGAAGAAGCAACCGACTGAATCGAACTAACGCTCGCTGGCTCTCGCACTGAGGCGGGAGGTGTGGCCCGAGAAATCGTCGGGGCTTATCCACACCATCACCGTAAATCACCAGGTCCCCGGGTCGACGGGCCCCCTATGGAGGAAACCGATCGAGCGGGGGGGACCGGGACTCTCACTCAAGTGAGATCATTGAGTCTCGACCTCAGTGTAGAGATGGTCATGTTCCCACAGAAGGAAAATGAGTCATCCACGAACGCTGCTGCTGCATGCTGAAATGCCCAGGCATACAAAGCAGCGATCGTGACCATCAGATGACGACAGAAATCAATCACACCCAGAAGAGCACGGGCGAACCGTCTTTAAAAAGACGTGCGCGTGCAGCTCTTTCAATGAGAGGAGGAAATTCACTCTTTCAGCGCTGAAGCGACCAGGGAGAAGCGCAAAGTCTGGCAGACCACTGCTCAGATCGCAGGCGATGCAGAATCTCGCTGGGTACCGCCGTCACACCAACACTGAAGAGGACGCTCGTCTCGAAGAGTCTTGAACAGTGCTTTCAGGAGTGAAGAGGTTCTCTTGGCTCCGAAGCGAAAACATACTGCGGTTGCGTTCACTTCCTCCTTTTATACTCACGGAGTAGGGCGGAGTACGCTATGCAAATTTCCGCAGCCCCAAGGCATTGCATGCCATTGGCTCGTGTTTTAATACTCGAAGAGGATTGGCTTTCTATGCGAAACCCCCAATCTCCGTCACTTCTGACGTAACTCGAAGTGACTACGATAGGGAACTAATATTCACTGGATGATCATATACCTTTTCATCGATAGATGGGGGTAAATATCACACAGTGTAGCTTTAAGACATAACCAACTGTGTTTCAGCAAATATTCACCAAGCTTGTTTCAGGAACAGTATCACTTTCTCGGCTAAATGCAACGATAGCTATTTTAATAGCTCTTTTTATTAGAGAATCTTGCAGTTTAGCAACAGTATACTACATTTTACCACAATTACTAATTTAGCTGATTATACAAGCCATTGAGTTAGAGGCAAAGAATAAGTTTAGCACAGATATATTTTTACTCGCCTTATTAGTATTAAAGACTAACTGAACGCTTGAGAGTTTAGCTCTCCGTCTTTAAAGCGCACTGTTGCAAATCATCTCAATGCACGGCATACTTGACACACTGTAAAATGTAGTGTGAAGGCGCCTGACTTGCCATCACATAGCTAACACTGTATTCCTTTCACACAAGCAAAGAGAGAGAGAGCGCGAGAGTCTTACATACCACATAGAATTGACATGCTCGGTGTATTTCATTGATTTTATGGAGTCTTTAAGAAAAAGCAGAAGCCACTGCGCTCACCTATGGAGAGGTGCAGGTATGATGGAACTTTATAGGCCAAAAAGCAGAAAGTCAATGGGTTTTCTTAATGTTTTTTTTAAAGTTCTATGACATAAAATATGTCTTGAAAAAGGCGACTGCTTATAAGTGGCTAAATGAGACAACAGAGGCTGTCAGGGACCTTAAACATCACCATCATCATGCAAAACAGGTAAGCTCAATCTGCTTTTACAGCTTCTTTATAAGGATAACAAAGCTGTAAAAGCAGACTGAGCTTACCTGTTTGGCATGATGATGATGATGTTGTTGTGATGAATTGTGCTTCGCTTGATGATAAACTATTCTAACTCAAAATGTCTGGGAAAATGTTTTTAGATAAAAACTAGAAAGAATTGGAACTAAGTATCGGAAGCTTAGAGGTGGTGACGTGTGAAGTCATGGGGCAGTGGTGTAGTTCGTTAAATAGCCTATCTTTAGGCTTTTTACTTCTGGTGACTGCATTTAGGCTTCAAAATTCATAAAAGTTGTGTTCATCTGTGAAAATGATCTTTATGGACAAACTGTGTAAGTATCATTAACTTTATTTGATTTTGTTGAGCTTTTTGTTGAGCTAAAACAGCTTAAGGGACAGGGTATGCTTACAAAACCAGACAATAAAAGTTTATTGGACCTTAAAAAAAGTATGTACACAAAACACAATTATATAATTAAGTACATAATACAAAATTAAATTTGAATTCTCGAGATTATAAAAAGATGAAAGTCACATTTACCAAAGAAAATGCTTCTATATTTGCTGTTGGTGTGACACTTGATGTTAAAACTATTGGAAAACACTGAAAATGACTTTAAAAGCACGCTGCTTCTTGTCAAAAACAAAAGAAAAATTAGACAAAAGAACTACAGAGACAGTGAGGTAATTATCATCACAAAAGGAAACAGTGAGCAACTCTATTTCAAGCTCTTCATGGCCACATGACCTTGCTGTTGCATGATGCTTTCAAAATAAAAAGAAAGGGATCTAAAATTAAATGAATCTGCAGCAGAAACAGGATTACTTTATGGTCGATGTCCGTATGTCTTTCTGTCTGTCTCTCTACCTTTGTCTTTGAGAAAAGGATGACGTCTTATAGGCTGAAACCACAAGCGGGCTGAAAATGAGATCAAACCCATATAAATGATTCAGTTCAGCACACCCAAATGTAATTTGCTCCTCCCTAAACTCCTGTCCAGTGGTAAGTGGGAGAAATAACCCAATTAACTATTCTGAACAACGATCCAGACAGTATGATATACATACACTTATGATAATCTCTTATTGTCAAATACTTACTCATTGCTAATGTCAGATTCATTTGACAGTCTGTTATTTGTAAGCCTCACTAATGGACGCTGAGTTTAAATGATGGGGTGGTGATGGTGCTGTGGATAAGACACATGTCTTTGGTGTGAGAGACCCAAGTTCAAATCCACTGTGAGACCCCAATATGTCCCTGAGCAAGACACTTAACCCCTAGTTGCTCCAGTTGCTCCATATATAGCAATTTGGATAAAAGCGTCAGCTAAATGAATAAATGTAAATGTAAATAAAAGAGACATTTCCTTCTGCCTGAGCCAACTAACAAAAAAAATTACCATAAAAAATGGTGCAATAACTTGCCATTAAAGGTTTATATACATGAAAGCTCAAAAGTTTGGGGTCAGTATGTTTTTATGTAAATACATTAATACTTTTATTCAACAATGCAATAAATTAATTAAATGTGTCAGTAAAGAAGTTTAAGTGCTACAAAAGATGCCCTCAAGTCATCATATTCATAATTAAGTCACCGGCATTAGCTTTAGGATATCAGTTTTTTCAAGGGTATGTCACCAACTGTTAAAGTATTATGAACATGAATGACAGGTAATATCTAGCGAGATGTTTTGAAATCAGCGAAAATTACAGGTTAGAGTAGAATCGCTACTATTTAGGAAATTTTTTTTTTTTTAAATAATTAAACACCATATTGTCAAAGTAAGTAGTGTAGCACTAGCATGTGTCATTATATTAACATTTTCCCAAAATCAAGCTCATATGGAGTTACAAGGTTTTTCACCAGCGAATGTCAGATATTTGTGTTAATTTTGTGTCATGAACGGCGATCAGCGTTATGTTTTATAAAAATTGAAGTGCTATGAAGGCTGTATTGGCTGATTAGAGGGCAAATTATAGATACTCTTCTCTGCTCCTCGAACACATAAAACATTAGCCTTTGCAAAATCGTGTTTTTTCAATAATGAAAACACTATTTATTTAAAAAACTAGTTCTTTATTTAACCCTTGCACTGCAAACAAGCAGAGACAGTGTCCAAAATGTGGGCAGCACTTCATTCACGATTGCTGGGTGGAGATACTGTATGAGGTTGTGACAACAGTTTGAGTTAACTGTTATATGGAGTTACGATGTAACAGGATAAAGCTCTATTTAGTGCTGGTATAAAGTATAGGCAATTTTTTTTTAATGTTATTAACTGGTACTTTTTTCTAATCAAACCGTTACAGAATGAACAGAAAAGAAATGTTCAAAAATTGATCCTGCTCTGAGTGAACAGAATTTTCCCCTATTACGGTATTTCTGATTACAGTTTACTGTATTTTGATCTTGGTGAGCGAACCAAAGTATCATGGTAACTTTTGCCGTTTGTGTATACCAGTTAATGACTGAGTAATTTACAAGACGTCCTACCTGCAACTTTCAGGGTTAGACTACACGGTCTAATTTGAAGGGACCAGCTGCTGTGAAACACACAAGTAAGACCAGCCAAAATCTACTGCAGAAAACACTGAGCCATAAATTACACAAATGATGTAATTTCCTTCCATTTGCCAGGCTCATTCAAAGGAAAGTCTCATTTGATGGTTGTTGCTATTCCAGAAGAAAAAAAAAAGATTAAAAAAGAGAAAGAAAAAGCAACGGAAAGGTCTTTGGTATTAATTCAAACCCCTTTGCCCACACATGTTTCTGTTTTAAGCTGATCCCATTGCGTGACTGCCTCTGCCTAATGCTGGCACAGACTCCCAGTGCGCAGCCTAATCGAACAATCAAGGCAGAGTCTGTGCTGATATTTGTTTTTATCTCAGAATGCTTTTATGGGAGGAAGACTGTTGTTTTAGGTGGTTTCTCTTACATTACATTTACTGTGTACTACATCACTCAGCCATTCTTGTTTGTAAACTATACTTTTTCATATTTTTGTAACTGAGCTCAACTCAAGCTGCAAATAACATGGATTTAAAATGGAAATCAGATATATATCCCATTAACTTTTTTTTCAATAAATATTTCACCTTTCAGCATTTACTGATGTTATGTTGCAAACTTTAGATTTTCTTTCTTCCATTGAACACAAGAGAATAGGTTTTGCTGCTCTTGACTGAATAACTTGTCTTACTTTAATAAGGATTCATCTTTTTTTAATTTTTAAAGACTTACATTTGATAATTCAATTTCTGAATTCAAAACTACTGTTACGCCTTCACTGGCAGTTGAAAGCTCCGTTACGGCACCTAAATGACCAGAAGTCATTCATTTCCTATAGAGATTCGCAGACCGCATGCGAATGGGTCCGAAACGGGTCAGACCGAGTGCCGTGCCGGAAATCGTGTCCGTTGGTCATCCGGATGCGTTCAAAAAATTTAACTCTTGCGAAAAGCTACGGACGGTTCCTATCCGACAATTCTAGCGGAAGTTGAGCGTTGCTATGGTACTGATAAGCAAACCTGAATTCTTAACTTTTAATAAAATAAAAATAATAATTTTATAACGATAAGTTGTCATGTCATTTTTTTTTCATGACTTTCTAACGTTATTAGGGCAGTTAATACAATTAAATTGGAGGTAGACATTGAACTATTGACATTATACTGTACCAACTTCATGACCTTTCAGACATTGAACTATTGAACTATTGACATTATACTGTACCAATTTCATGACCTTTCAGACATTGAACTATTGACATTGTACCACTATATAGCACATTTTTTAGTACCTGACATGTCAAAGTCCTGAGCAACTTTCCTCACGCAGCAGCCTTCCTATTAATGTCTCTATAAACCTCATCAGAGAGATCATGCAGAACTGACAGAATCAACCTTTCTAATCTCTCCGCCATTTTTGTTCTACCCGCTTCCGACGCTTTTCACTGTGTAGTACGACGTCTGTTGAGGGGGTATTGCGTATTACGGAGCTGATTTCAACTGCCAGTGTGAAGGCAGCGTTTTACTGTGCTAGCAGCTGTGCAAGCAGCTAGGCTCCTGATTGGTTAACGCGGCGCGAATTGACGCCAAAGTTCAGATTTTTCAGCTCGGGCGGCAGACGCGAATTCGCGTCAAATGCGTGAATACACAAATAGCACTATCTGAATCATTCGCGCTTAACGTGCCAGACGCACAATTCGCACCATTAGTGCGAACTTGATGCGCGAATGATGCGTATACGCGTCTTCCGCGCTGTGCTCTACGCCTCATTCGCGACACAGGATTTTTTACGCGCATAACGTGTCTTTGCATTGACTTAACATTGAAATCATTTGCGCCTGACGTGCTATTCGCGTCCGGTGTGAACGCACCATTAGACCTGCCTGAAAAGAAAATTGTACATTGGTTCAATTCTATTTATTTGAGCTATTGCTTGTAATTTAATTAGACTATTTGTTCTTTTATTGCTGACTGTTTACTTGTCTTTAAGAAGCTTTTACATTTATATTGGCTGGTGTCATAACCTTATTTTATTTATTATAATACAAGGTTATTTTGTGGTGGGGGTCATTGAAAACTTTAGCTGAGCAAGCCGAAATCTTTTAGGCGTCCTTATTGTCACTTTTGATCAATTTAATGCACCCTTGCTGAATAAAATAATTTCGGTAACACTTTACAATAAGGTCCATTAGTTAACTACATTAGTTAACATTGACTAAGAATGAACAATACTACTTCAGCATTTGTTAATCTTTGTTAATGTTAATTTCAACATTTACAAAAACTTTATTAAAATCTTGTTAACATTAGTTAATGCACTGTGAACTAACATGAACAAACAATGAACAGCTGGATTTGTATTAACTAACAAATGTATTGCTCATAGTTAGTTCATGTTAGTTAATACATTAACTAATGTTTAATAAAAGAACCTTATTGTAAAGTGTTACCATAATTTCTTTCTAAAAAAGAATTAAAGAAAACAATGATGTGTGATTGGCCCCTCTGACAATGAACAGAGCTCTCTTGTTTGTCTTATCAGCAGCTAAGTGCTCGGGACAACTGAAATTTCCCATGTATAGCCACAGAGTGAACTACAACACAGTACAGACAGAAATAAGTAAGAAGAACAAACCCAACACAACAGTGGCTTCCATTATGTCACAAAAAGTCCTGTTATTGCGAACATAAGCCAAAAGTACTAATAGTCAAATTCACCTGAATTTTGCAGCCTAACATCTGGTTGAGAGACTGAGAAAAATCAGGCTGGAACGTGTTACCTAACATGGCACACAGGCAGAGTAGAGTCATGTCAGGCGAAACACTTTCTCTGGCGGTTTCCATTGATCTGACTGAGGTTATGTCTGCTGCTGCTGGTCCATCTCTCCTGCGCAACATTTAAACTGAGAATTTAAGAATTGGCTCCATTTCAATCAAATTGACCAATGTTTTTCATACATAGTTTATGATAACTATTCTAAAAACTAATAGAGATTGCATTCACACATGTATTTTCTAGATCAAATAATTTAGAATAGCATAAATACAAAAAATTATACTTGCTAAATACATTTCCACGACCTTTCAAGGACTCAAATTCTGAATGGTGCATAGCCTTGTTACTTTGTGCTATAATACACTCGAGACAAAGAATACAAACGGTTGCAGAAAGACTGCGAGGGAAACACAGCGACTGAGACAGATGAGGGGATGTAATGAGGAAGGTGGGGACACACTTTTAACTCCTAACATTGGGATGGTCTCCAGAGAAGCAGACTTTTCCATTGCTGGCTTATTGCGCAATTCACTGGAGGACGCTCAAGTTCCCTACACGTTCCTCCCCTACTCCCTTAGCCTTCTTCGAAAGACAGGAAGGCCAAGCGTGTAACTGGAGAGGCCATGAAGACTGTGTCACTATGAGGGCTTCATTTTTTTTAGGGTTGGACTGAACTCACTGAATAAACTTGTGGACCCTTCGACTACAAAGCAGCCAGACTCCTGTAGAGGGGAAGAAAGAAGCACCTCTTACACTGAAACTCCATCAAGGGAGATGGTTTGACAACCTCGATGAAAGGTCGAGGACAATTGTGACTAATCTGTTAGTATTGATCTTTCTTCAAAAGCAAAGTATCAAAATGAGTGTGTAAGTGAAATATGAGTTTTCTTTTAATACTCCAATTCCCGTGATTTTATTACATTTCAGATTGAACGTTTAATTCCCCCAAAACCCAAAACCGACTGTGCTCAGATGTAACCATCTGTTCAGAGTGAGATGATCCAGACATGTGTTGAACCGTACAGATATGTGAACCCAATGCAATATGGACATCCATGTCAGCCTTCTGTCACATTCACCTCAACTAAAATTCACAACAGAATCAAAATGCTGGGATGTATTCGGTTAGTGAACTATAATCGCCATGGGTGAATTTGGCACATAGGTCTTGCAGTACATTAAATGTAGTCCATAAAATTAGTTTATGGAGTACTAAAACCCAGAAATGACAATTCAAACTACAATAAATTATAGATAACAAAGGGATACATTCAAAACAAAGACGATGAAAGGGGGATAATGAAATATCAGTAAATAGATCTGTAGTGGAGGTCACAGTTGAATAGATAGGTGTAAAATAAATAGCCTGACTGATATTGTGACATCGCTGACACGAGCTCAGCGCTATCTCAGTCTCACAGGCCTCCATTCACTCAGTTCCTTTGACTAACAACTAAAATAGAGCCCTTTTATCTATGAGTGTCACTTCAAATGAGGGCTCTACAGAACAAATCCTGGGAAATAAGGGTTCACTAAATATCAAGATTTTTACTAAAACAAAAAAAGTACCATGTCCCAAAAAAACAACACAAATAAAAAAAGTACCAAAAAAAACACACAAATAACGACTTTATTTCAACTATTCGTTTATTTCTACCTCTGCGCGAGTCAGGTTACTAGTTTAATAGCGTAAGCTTCTGTTATTGTACGTCACACGAATCACACACACGACCAGCGTCGGCCAATAGTGAGCCTACGTGTGACGTAGCTCTACGCAATCACACTACGTTAACTGACTACAGGCCCATGGAGAAGGAAGTGAATAGTTGAAATAAAGTCGTTATTTTTGTTGTTTTTTTGAGCACAAAAGTGTTCTCGTCGTTTGATAAACTTAAGATTGAGCCCCTGTAGTCACTTGGACTATTTTAACGATGTCTTTAATGACTTTTCGGGGACAGCAAGAGCCAGTCCCTCAAGAAGCCTATGGACTGTATGCAGGAGCGATCTTAACATCTTAAATATCTTAATTTGTGTTGCGAAGATGAACGAAGGTCTTACGGGGTTGAACAACATGAGGGTGAGTAAATACTGACAGAATTTTCATTTTTGGGTGAACTAACCCTTTAATAGTGTAAACCGTTGAATCGTGGAATTTTCCAAAAATGAAAATTCTGGTATTCAGTATAGATTATATAAACATTCCCAGCCATAAAACTGGAACCTTAAGACCAAAGTTTCTTGTAATCAGATCAAATGTCTTGTGCTTATGCTGATGAAACTCATAAAACAAGCCCAGGTGTGCTCAGTGCCGAGTCAGGATCTGGGCTTTGTTTTGTTTTTTTAATTCACAATGAAGAAAAGCTGTTCGCATAAAAATGTACCTCCAAACAAAGAAAAGACACAAACCTCACAAGACACTGTCCCCTTCAAAAAATAAAAAAATAAATGTGCATAACAAGACAACTGTGTCTCTTCATGACAGACAAAAGCATATCTTAACTTTGACACTTTCCTGGCTGAATCCAGGCAGTCTGTCAAGATTGTGTGCTAAAAACAAAGATGTGAAAACTTGCTATATCAATGCATACCAAAGCTTTCAAGATCAATAAAGGCCATTAAATGAGAAGAACTGGTCTATGAATGTAAAAACTATAGGGCTGTGGAAAACTACCTTGTTAAAGGGGTTTTACCCCTAAAAAAGGCCAAATTACTTGCAGATGTCTTTTGTACTGGGCAATTCCACACAAATGTCATCCTAACCGTCAAAAAATTAATTTTTTTCCTAAAGATCAAGACCATTTTTAAGTTGTCCATTTAGGTCTGTAATATGTTGTGCTGTATAAGAAACTTTAAGAAAATTGCCTTGTTTTTCCCCACACATGAGGTGAGCAACAATATGTTTTCAAAAGAGGGATCAAAAAAAACCTTTTTTAAACTTTATTTGTACAAAGCATTTTGCAAAAAGATGGAGGCATGCCCGAGAAATAAATATGCTCATTTTGTCATAACAGCACTGCCTGTTGAATTTATAAGTGCTATTATTAAGAGGTCACGACGCTTCAGTGCTCTGACTCACGTCCGTTCCGTTTTAAAGATTAAGTTGTATAATATAATAACTACAAATACAAACAAGCTAAATTATGTTTATGCTTATTAGGATCGACATTTCATCCCTCTACTTTTCTATGAACAACCATAATAATGCGTATGACTGATAACGTAATGCGTAAAACCATATGACTATTGCTGTGATGTGATCTTCAGATGTACCATATATCAGTGCATCCACTAATCACAATAATGTTTGTGCTTTGTTAGTTTTAATATGAAAAAAAGGTCTCAACTTTCGTATATGATACAGTACAACTTTTAGAAGAGCACATGTCTCATAGGACACTTCCCTCTGGATTTTACCCGCTTGGTTAAAACATTAATATTCATCATTATCCCACGATCAAGCTGACAAAATTATAGTAATATTGCAATCATTTTAACACAAAATAAAATGTGATCATTTTGACTCATGACTGTTCTTTGTAGGACACAAATTGGCTGAAAACCGTATGATCATTTAGACACAAAACATAAAACTGGCATGATTGTGAGCTGCAAACCTGCGATTTGAACTCCTATTTGATAAACATTCATATTTGTTCATTACTAAAATCATGGTCTCTATACTGATTATTTCAGAAACTTTAAATTTTAGTTTTTTCAACAACCATGCATAAACAATATTTTCTCAAAAATACAAACATGTACATACATGTTGCTAACACATTATGGTAGCCCTGTTTGTGCTAAACAGTGTAATTTCACATGTGCAATTAATGTTTATAAGCAACTGAAAAAAGCACAAATATCAGTGCATGTCAAACATCTCAACGACCCCAAAAACACCTTAGATCACAGTTAAACTACGCACACACTTGTCAACATGAGAAATAGCCTAATCCATAAGTATTTGAAATAGAGCGATTTAGTATAAAGTTGATTAATTGTGCAATCTTACCAGAC
Organism: Pimephales promelas; assembly: GCF_016745375.1. Next base: position 2,783,482 of record NW_024121599.1, read on the forward strand.
TGGTATTGCAGATTTCAGTATTTGGTAGGGATGGGCAACGATTAATCGCATCCAAAATAAAAGTTTGTGTTTACATAATATATTTGTGTGTATAATTAATTTGTATATATAAATACCCACACATGCATGTATATATTTAAGAAAAATGTGTTATTAATATGTCAAATATTTATATTTATATATAATATTACTTATGTATAAATATATATAAAGTATATACATGCAAATATTTCTTAAATATATACATATGTGTGTGTATTTATATATACAAATTAATTATACACACAACATATTATGTAAACACAAACTTTTATTTTGGATGCGATTAATCGCGATTAATCATTGCCCATCCCTAGTATTTGGTAAGGATGAGTCAAAATTTTCGAATATTCGATTAGTTGATTCAATTACAATATCAAAGAGGTTTTGTGATTATTGTCTAAAACAATCTCCATGTTTTTGGTTTTGATGAGGTGGTGGCATTTAAATGGGAGACCTGTGGGAATCATTAGTAATACCCAGTAACTATAGTAACAGCATGAGAAGACGTGCTCCGTTGTAGTCAGCGCTTGGTCGGTTAATTTGGGCATTTTCTAAGTTAAAGTTACCCTGATAGGCTAGTAATAAATGAACACACATACAAAAATGTTGGACTCGGTCGAGACCAAAAGCCATATTTGGCAAGACCAGTGGCCGAGACAAGTCCGAGTCCGAATACCAGCGAGTCCGAGACAAGTCCGAGACCATAGAAAAACGGTCTCGAGTCCGGACTCGAGTACTACAGCCCTGTTTCAATATATTGGTATTAAATGCATATATTTCAAGTGTCAACTGCAAATGTCACGTCCATTATGCTGGAATTGCCCAACTGCACACTTTCTCTATGATGGGGACAAATTGTTTTCGTTACAACTAATTAACATGAAATTAGGCAAACAAATAGTAAGTCTAGAGGATCCTAGAGGAATGAAGCATGAAACCCTAAAGTAAAAAAACAAAACAAAAAACACCTTGTTTATTATTTGATATTGTATATTAGTTGATTCAATTACCTATTTGATATTGTAATTGAATCAACTAATCGAATATTCGAAAATTTTTACTCATCCCTACCAAATACTGAAATCTGCAATACCAGTCTGGTAAGATTGCACAATTAATCAACTTTATACTAAATCGGTTTCTGTCTTAACCATCGTTGAATATGACCTTTCTGAATTGAATATGACAAATAGGAAACCCTACAGGAACACATAAGACTACAAGACTATGCTATTTGGCATAGGTTTTATGTCATGTCATGTTAGACTGGGTAACTCCGCCCACTATTAAATCTCTTCCGTCCAAAATCCCACTCCATCTTGGTAGTGTAACAATAAACATGATTAAACGGCTTTGATTTTGGCAAAGTCTAGGTTTACTTTGAATGCGAGTTAACTTTAAATTGACCTGATCTTGACCACAAGTTGATGCATCCCTATGGTGAAAGCCAAACCATTATCCTTCAAACACACAAAGTCCTCCTCGGCAAGGCAAGGGTTCATCATCAAAGAAGCTTGTATCTAACTATCCCAGTTTCTCAATGGGACTTTGTTTGCTTGTCCAGAAGCCAGTGGCTTCAGCATCCAGCTCCTGTGGTTTTTGATGGGCCCGGCGTATTGATCGGTTCCCAGTCCCAGAGGCGATGAATAATGAATGAACTCATTGTCATCCCTAACAGATCAGGTTTCATTTGTAAACGAAGCAACACTTGTAATTAGCCAGGGGTTTTTCAATGAGCTCCTTGCAATCCCCAAAACTCAACAACGCTCTTCAGGGGACTCCGACATCCTGTGTGAATTCTGTGAGAGAGCTTTTCAATTACAAGAATAAGAAGTAGGGTTACGCCTGGGTGATCGTGTGTCCACTGAGTGCTCTCATCTCTGTCTAAGGAACATCGGTATATCGGTTGCCATTGTGATAAGACAAGGATTTCTTCAAAACCATATGCAAAAAAATTGTCATTTAAATTAGACTGCCCTATAGAGTTGAATTCTAATTCTAGACAGTACAATTCTGGAAGTAAAATCTCATTCAACTTCTCCATAGAGTAATGCATTTTTATGCATAAAACTTAAGGAAAGATCTGCCATGAGCTCTGAAATTGTTATGGGATTATAGTCGCTTATCACAAGTGTGATTTAAACAACCACATCAAAAAGTGTAATCTCGCCAAAAATCCCATTGTGAATGATGTAACCAAATCAGCCTCTCTGCAATCTTATCTATATTCTTGTACACTGACTATTTCAAAAGTTTAAATTGAGTTAAATTTTTTAAGAAATGTATACTTTTATTCAACACATTAAATTGATCAAAAGTGACAGTACGTACAAGTAAGTCTAATAAATGCTTTTCTTTTTCATAAAAAATTACGGTTTCTACAAAAATAGTACTGTTTTCAACATTGGTAATAACGGAGCACAACATTTTTATACAGACATTTTTATATATATTCATATACTCAGTTCTGTTACTGTCAGTCTACTCATTCAGTACTGCAACATCAAGCTTGCAAGGTTAAATTCTGCACATGCACATCATTTAGATGCCAGGAAAGAAGTCTTAATATCATGCTGGTGAGAAGGATGGGACTTTGGCTACAATTAAAAGAATAAATAGGAACATGTATACACACAAACTCACTGTCGTGTCTTCAGGCTTTGATTCAAAAGTAGCACATCTTATTATTGAACTACCCCCTGAACGAGTGGCTGGAGTTTGATGTCTCCTCCACCCACCACCCCTTTCTGCTCTACACTAGCAACATGTGCGCAGTCAGCTCATTTATAGATCTGTTTAATGCCTGTGATGTTCATTACAAATACCCTTTTCGATATTTTTTTTTGTAGGAAAAAATTTAAAAATATATTGTGTTAGAAGGTGATGAAAGCATTTGATCTGCTAAGCTTTAGCAATAATGCATTTATAATGCATTATAATTAGAGCCAGACCGATATATCGGCAGACCGATATTATCGGCCGATATTAGGCATTTTCCAAACTATCGGTATCGGCAGTTATAATGGCCGATAAATGAATATTTCAACAATAAAATTAAAACAGACTAAACACGCTTGAACCATGTCATGAGTGTTGGAGTTGTATAGTTTGTCCGCCAGAGGGCACTCTACACCGTTCCTGTTGGCAACACTCATTGAGTTGTTCACGATACATACATTGCTTGAATAACAATTAAAAGAACATACCCATCAGTTCTCTAAACTCAAATAAGCATGACAAAATTTGTGACAATCATGTCCGGTTAAAAAAAATAAATAAATAAATAAAATATCGGCCGATATATATATCGGAATATCGGATTTTAAAACCCAAAAATATTTGTATCGGTATCGGCCTTCAAAATAATTATAATACAAATCACTCAAACTGCCAAATAGGGCTGAAATTATATCAAAATGCCAGTCTCGGCTAGTGTCCTCATAAACACACACACAGTCGGTTAAATCTTAAGTGAACATTTCGAGAAAGAAAATGGATATTGTTATATTAAAGTCTTAAAGTGACAGCAGCCTAATAAACCAAAAAAAAAACCCCAGAAAAAAATCTCTTTTTGTAGCTTTGACAAACATTGATTATATTTAAATTATACAGTGACGAGTATCCAGTGTTACTTTACATTTGGTCATTCAGTTTCTGTACCTAAATACTATTTACATGAAAAACAAAACACTGTTTATTTCATTTGTAATAGACGGGTAATTGGAATGAATCGCATAGCAGTCAAGTTTACTCCGACAGCTGATCTGTGAAAATCTTCTTGAAAGAATGATAGACACGATTTATTTTAAAAATGAATGCAAAACTTCACAAGTATTGAGTTTAAACTTGAGAAACCACTGCAACGTGCAAATGAACCCAATTGCATCAAAAGATATGTTGAAGATATAGAAAATAAACATTTCGAGAGACTAGGCTAAGAAATGAGAGTTTCAAAGACTAAGAGATGCCTCCATCCTTGTAAAAAAAATCATCATACTGTATCATCAGTTTTTCTATTCTATCATACACCTCAGAGCTTTAGATTTGGAATGATATGAGTCTCTTCCACCATGTCCACACCAGACGCGACTGATGTGACACGTCACATCACGCCGCAACAGCTAGAAGCGGTCAACACTGGACGCAACAAAGCGACAGTTGCAAATCCCATTGTCCTTGAGAAGAATTTCGAGTGCTTGGAGTATGTCATAAATAGAACGAGTCATCAGTTTACTGTCGGGGTCAGGGATTTGTCGTGTCGCACCGCATATATAGTTCAGTATTATGGGTTCTACTGTCTTTTGTCGCGTCGCATTGTGCGGATCGCGTCCAGTGTAGACACAGTGTTACAGTTTAAAATTAAGGTCTTATAGTTTGCTTGCATTGTGTACACAAAGAAGAACACCAGTTATAAGATATTATTCCAAAGCAGAGGTACTCAACTTTTGAGTCGTGGACCGGAGGGAAAAACAATGTTAAAGGGGTCATATAATGCCAAAAGTTAATTTGATTCTTTCGGGTCTAAATGAAAAGTTTGTAATATACTTTAATTAAAAATTCTCATTAGTATTGTAAAAAAACAATAATTTTACCTAGTCAAAAACAATGACGGACTATGATAACAGCTTGCTCAGGGCGGGGGTGTGTTGAAACAATGCTGTCAATCAACAATCGTGGGAGAGACGTCCGACCGTGTGACGTCACACGGTCGAACGGCTCAATTTGAGACTGGGGAAAACATACAAGGAGATTAAAACAAAAACACTGGATAGATTTTTATCATTATATGATGGTTGTGTACAGGCACTGCCAACACACATTTCAGAACAATTAACTTGAAAAAGTGCATGCACCATTATATGACCCATTTTAAAAAAAAATAATAAAATGCAGCTACTAGATATACAGTATTACTGTCTGTGCACAGCTATGATAGCTAAATAGATTTCTAAAACGAAGGGGAAATGCTACTTATATCATGTTGTCAATGATTTCCAATCAACATCCAATGTCTACTTGAGGATCAACATGATTAAGGACTGACTCTGAATCTGGCCTGGTTTTAAACTGAACCAAAATGTGAAGATGAATTGCTAATGTGAAAAAAAAAAACATTGTCCTCATAACTTCGCATTGCATTACAGCAGTTTTAAAGGTCTCCCACAAAAGGCTAAAATCCTATCATCTTGCTAACAAAGTCATCCAATTACCGGTTGCAAACTGATCACCCACCCCAAAAAAGCAGACCATGACATCACTTACCTGCAGCAGGTGAATCAGCGGTCACCATGGAGACGAACATCAGCAGCAGCACGCACGCGGTGACCCGACTACCTTCCTCCATCATTAGACCTTTAATTTAGTGAAACTCATGTTTGGTCCAAGGGGATCCGAGGAGACAATCCACGCGTTCAACTAGTCACCGTGAACTGCAGCAGATGAAGACAATACCACTGTTATTTAGGTCATATTTTCAGTCCTCTTTTTGAACATGAATTCATGAATACTCCCGGTAACATTATCTAACGATTTAATCATAAACCGAACAAATCACATCTTGCGTATCACTAAAACCCTAAATTGAATGAATAGCTGCAGATTTTAACCACTAAAATGCATTACCATGCTGCCTCGCGTTGACTGAGTGACACTACAAGTGAAGTGCTCGTGCAGAGCGCAGACCGTACGGTTCCTTTGTTCCTTAACTTATCTGAGTCATTATCACGAATCGGTTCTTTCAAACAATTCGTTTTAAAGAACCAGCTCAAAGAACGATAGTTACGTCATGGCGTAATTACATCATCACGTAGCCCCTGCAATCCTGGCGTGACATTTTATAAACTCTAAACGTTCCAGTAAAGTTATTTACTGCTGATTATTACACTTAAAAACACGTTTAACGTAAAGTCCCAGCTGTTTGTTGCAGTCTGTTTCGTATGTGTCTCCGTAATACAACAGCAAATCATATATTTCCACAACATTTACTAATATAATTTCTGCTAATGGACGTTTAAATGAACTAGTCTCATCTGAACAAAACATCTGTTCTCGGGAATTCATTGGAATTCCCACTTGAGAACAACCAGGAACGATTCCGGTCGATTCGTTAACGAATCATTTAGACTGGTTCAATAGATTCACCAAAAAGATCCAGTTCAAAAGAGCGATTCGTTTTCACGAATCGGAGATCTTTATCGTGCAATATCACATGAACCGAGTCTCGCAGAGATCGAAACTTATTTCTATAGTGTGCTCCTTTCAAACGACTAAACGTACAACACATTGATATACTGCATGCTTCAGAATCAATGCAAGTTAAAGAAAAGGGCTTGTGAACTCACTGTGCGTTAAAACCCCGATAAACGAGCGTGTTGCACGCGGATTATGTTGCTAGTCGGGATTTACAGTAACTGTTCTGTGATGATTATGAGAGAAATACTTTGTAATCTTAAGATTTCACGGTGTTATTATAACTAGCTTGATTAAGTATTGGAACGAAGAGGACATAATCTTTCGGATGTGTTTCCGTATGCCACATAACGGAGTCTTTTTGAAAGAAATGATTGCAAGCATCGTCTATAAAACGTAGCTGCTATGTTTGATTGATGCATTTAACTCGTGTTAACTTGTAGTTGCAAAATACACGTCTAGTAACTTTATCTAGCGACTGAATCGGATGTATATCAGTTTATTTTAGAGCAAAGAAAGACTTAGCACATGCACAGCCTAAACAAGCAACTCCTTACCTTTTAAAACCGAGTTACAGCGATCTGAAGTCGATAGTGTCCATATCCAGTTTCAGATCAGGATTAAATCTTCTTTTTTCCATGATTGCATGACACAGCGTGTGATTTTCTTTTCATAAATGTCTGGACCCTGTTTGAACATCACTCACTTTCTCAGATGCAACCGCTCTGTGCTCGGGATTGCACTAAATCCTCCCCTGACAGCAGGATTTGGAGTCTCTTGTACAGGCTCTCCGGTCATTGGCTCCCCTCGCCGTCCTTCAGTAATCCGGGTTAGATTGACACCTCTGCCGGCGTCTGTGCTTTAACTGCAACGCGCTTTGTCTTGTGTCGGTGAATATTCTACACCTGAACCAGATTTTTAAGGAAGTTTTTATATGTTTTATTTTATCATAGCCGAGGAGATTCTGAACACGATTAAACGATTTGCTAAAGAATTCGAGTTTGGTAATGTAACAGCACACCCTAGTGGTCACTGAGGGCAACGGCGTCTTAACAAAAATTAAGTAGGCCTACATGTAATTAGATTTTATTTAGGGCTGTCAAATGATTAATCGTCATTAATCGCATCCAAAATAAAAGTTTGTGTTTACATAATGTATGTGGGTGCACTGTGTATAATTATTTCATATACATAAATACACACACATGCTTGTATATATTTAAGAAATATTTTCATGTATATACTGTATATAGATTTATATATAATTTATATTATTTTTAAAATATAAATATTTTATATATAAATAATATTTTTTTCTTAAATATACATGCATGTGTGTGTATTTATATATATATACAAAATAATTATACAGAGTATTTTATTACATTTTAAAATACTCATAATCAGACTACAGTTACTTTTCTATTGATTACATATTATTCTCACAGACCAGCCACTAGTCATGTGACCATCATTGAAAACTGAGAATCACACAGCAGCCATTATTTCAATTTCAAGAAGCGCCTCTTGAACACATTATTATTTTAATTATATTATAAGTCATTAACCATTTAGCCTATTGCCGTCTTTGGAAAGCTCTAGTCTTACAAACACATTAAAACGTACAAATATTTGTCATTTTATACATGCAGTACAGGGATTTCCCATATGTTTTTTTTAGCCAAACCTCGTCTTTGCCCTAAAATATTAACTTGAAGTAAGCCCTTAGATTTTAAGTTAATGAATTAGGTCAATAATAATATAGAGTAAATAATAATAAAATAAAGTTCACGAATCTCTGATGTCAGTAAATGGTCACATAGGTAAAAACAATTTTTCATGTTGTATTATGATTGTTCTATTTTAAAATTATTTATTAGATTTTTTTTTTATATTTAATTAATAGCTTTTCATTAAACTCACCAGCCCCAATTTGGGACACCCTGATATAGTCATATTTAATGCACTTCACGTTGATGATTACAAAGAATGGAAACTATAATAAAATAATTTTCTCTCTCTTTTTATTTTTATATGGTACAAGATTATCATATTAAAAACAAACGTGATGCACGAGTTAGGTAAAAAGTACTAAAAGGTAATCGAAAAGTAGTCCGAAAATATTAACTAAAATAAATAATGTAGATTACATTTAGCCTGAATTAGATTAATTTTGGGATGTAATTTGGAATCAGTAATCAATTTGAGTAATCTACCCATCACTATATGTATATATATATATATGTATGTATTTGAAATTGATTAGTTCTTACCTTCAAATACTAAAAATAATATGATGAACGTATGTATGGCAGAAGCACATACACAACCAAGATTTGTGTATTTAGACTTTTCACTCAGAATCATACTGAAATAGAGTCCCTTGCTGTGAAAACTAGCCCTAGTCATCCCTACTAGATGATTTTTGGTTCACTTGCATTGCCTATGGTGTTGTGTAAATGTGTAGCCTTTTTCTTTTTTTTTCTGTGTATGAAAAAAAAAAAAAAAAAGATTGAGGCCACCATAAGATAATTATTCTCTGGACTAAGCAAGAAAAAAACTCACAATGACAGCATGAAAATACAAGACAGATGCCGTGACTTAACAGTTTAATGTAAATCCAAGACAAAGTGTGATTACATTTCTACACATATACAATATGCATATGTGAGCATACAAATTTCCTTTAATAACTCGATTCACCTTGGAGACCGAAAAATGATCAAAAGTAACAGTGAATAACAAGCTATAACATAGTTCACCACGACGCGAGCCCCTTCACACCCTACAGTTAGTAAATAGAACGATTAAAATAACTATATTCTTCTATAACCCCCAGGTTTGTTAAAAATCCTCCATGAATTTACACTGCTATCATTAGTTGTCGAAGCCTAATAAAATTCACTCAGTTTTTTTTTTTTTTTTTCTACAACGAAAATTATTAAGAGAAGCACACAACATTTGTAATGGTAACACAAGCGCTTAGTAGCAAGTACTCAATTTTTCGGAGTTAAATCATTCTTATTATTGTCATTATTATATTCATTTTAACATTCTATAAAGCCAGTAAAATATCCATTCTCATAGCATACTTAATAATATTAGCCTAAGGTACAGGGTACATATAATGCTACGTTAACAGATTGAAATAATGAGACGTCACACTTCTTCAAATCTCCAATAAACAAAGCAAAATTATAATAATTATAATTAAAAAAAAGGACAATAAACAAAGTATACCTGGAAATACTGCAGCACACAATATAGCTTTGACAACAACTAATGTGATACACACTACTGAGAAAACCATACAGCAGTCGACAAAAATCAGGGGTCGGGGGGTCGGATGCTTTCTTAGGTCTTGAAACATTGTAGAAAAATATTTAGTTTTTTTTTTACATTTGACTGTGAATGTTCACTGCTGTGCAAGTAGAAAATTGTTCACGTCTCCGATGGCTGCACAAACGGCTACGGTGCATCACAGCTACATGACAGGTTACTGTGGCGACTCGTGTGATGAGTGACGTTTCTGTACAAATAAGTTCACTTGCATTCACTGGTGTTTCTTATCTATTTGTGATATAGGTTACACGCTTATAGTAATTTCACTCTGTAATACATACTCCTGACAGGTACTATGCAGTAGATTAAACAAAGAATGTTGAGCAATGAGCGTTCTTGGGCATAATGATCATTGTTTAGCTTTTTTGGTTCCAAAACAACATATGGAGATGGCCGTATTGTCATATTTGGCCTCTTAGCACATTCATTCAAGTTCAATGGTGCATTTAACCACTGGTGCTTCTGTTTCAGCCCATAGATGAGAGGGAAAAAAAAATAAAAAATCGACGGAAACAAGCAGAACAAAAGCTTTACAATTTTGGAAGTACTGTGGCCACTTCAGTGACAGAAAATGAACAAAAATCCATTGTGATTTCTGCAAGCTTTGAGTTATTCACGATCATGTGCTTTAAAAGTGTTGATTTGGGTGCCATCGGACAGTTATCAGGGGGTTTGACTGGCATGAGATTTCAGGAATGTTTTTCAGTTGCTGAATCCATTGCTTCCTGTAACGTCGGACTAGGTTTGACAGTAGGATTTTGACTGGGTAACCGCATAAATCACCAATCCAGCACATATTCATGGTTCCTTAAAGCTTCGAGTGCAGTTAATAAAGGAGAAGGCAGTGTTTTGAGTTTGACAAAATCGTAAATGCTTATTTCTAGCGCATTTTGGTTGCATAATTTGCATTGATGTATACAGTTATGAAAAAACAACAACACATCATTATGACTCCTGGTTCGTAATTCATCCATTTACAGTACGTTCGCAGAGTGAATAGGGTTGAATGTGATTTCAAATATGAGTTAAAAAAAATCTAAATGCATTATTTTGAGTGAGAATTAAAAACATTGTATTACTGATTAAATGGATGCTTGATCAAGTCTTGCATTTCAGTGATTACTATCCAGAGCAATCCAACAGTAATCATCATATTTATCAGATATTTTAGTCTCAAATTTTACATTCATTTTGTACTGGTGAGTGACCAGTTTAAAGGTAGCAGTACTGATTCATCTCGGTGATTCTTATTTAGTTAAAACTAGGGCTGTCAAACGATTAATCGCGATTAATCGCATCCAGAATAAAAGTTTGTGTTTACATACTGTAATATATGTGGGTGCACTGTGTATTTATATTATTTTTATATATATATATAAATACACACACATGCTTGTATATATTTAAGAAATATTTTCATGTATTTACTGTATATAGATTTATATATAATTTATATTATATATAAATATAAATATTTTATATATAAATAATATTTTTTTCTTTCTAAATATACATGCATGTTGGTGTATTTATATATGAAGAGTTCAGATGCAAAAGCCTCTAAATGCCATTTGAAATTTTCTTCTTTAATGATGATTTTTATCAAACTTGTATATTTAAGTTCAGTAATTTCACTTAAATTGCAATGATAATTACCTATTAATTGTTATTTAAGTGAAAATACTGAACTTAAATATACAAGTTTGATAAAAATCATCATTAAAGAAGAAAATTTCAAATGGCATTTAGAGGCTTTTGCATCTGAACTCTTCATATATACAAAATAATTATACACAGTGCACTCACATATATTATGTAAACACAAACTTTTATTTAGGATGCGATTAATCGCGATTAATCGTTTGACAGCCCTAGTTAAAACCAAAATAATAAAGCTTCCAAAAGCAGATATTTAAAGCTGCAGTGTATAATTTCAGTGTCACCAAACAGAATTGTATTCAAAACACTCCAAACTTTTCATTGGTTGGACTAACTGATAGCTCCGCCCCCATCTTGCACCATTGGTTGATCCGATGTAAAAGTCAAGCCATTTTTTAAAGTTCAAGCCACAGCGTTTATACTCTTCAGGAGTAACTAATTACACACCACAGCTTTAACAAATGAAATAAAGTGTGGCATTGATATTTTCTTTTTTCTAAAAAATTCTAAAATTCACTTATTAGATCCAAAATTGGGAGTTTTGTCCACACTAACACTGACAAAACATATGAGAAAGGTACAAAACACTGGATTACACTGTGTTAAAAGCAACTGCACTGAAATCTGAGAGAACATGAGAGTGCATTATTTGTGTCTTTTCTATTTTCCATTTTAGTACGCCATTTACAGGTTCCTTTCTGACACCGACCGGATCTAACCTTTTTTATTAATGTTTTTATTTTTCTAAATGTCAGTGAAACTCACTCTTCCTTCTCCATTACAGCACGAGAGACGTCTGCACATCAATGACATGCTGAATTTCTTTGGTGGGAAGAACCAAAACTCCTTAAATGCCAGCGGAGTCCCAATTTGGTCGTACAGGTCGGTCCCTGTGAGGTGAGACAGACTGGACACAACAGATCAGTGCGGTCAGAAATGGCTCCTTCCAGAATGGAATGTTTTATGGGAGTATCATCGAAGGAGCCTTTCTTAACTGTGTGCTTGAATGAGCATCCAACTTAAGCCTAAACAAACATATATGCACAACAAAAACAACTATAGGCATCCTACGTCGTAACACACAGCCTAATGAATCAATCTGACAAGCTATCAAACCGAAGGCTCGGGTAAAACGCAACTGGTGTGAGATCTTGGCTGAGCACTTGGACAAAGTCTATGCTTCCTACACATATGAATATTAAACATCACAATTACATATCGACCACCAGAAATCAAACAAATGATGCTTGACATATAACATAAAAAACAATAATAAACATCCACGGACATTATTGCAACACTCTCTCTATGAGAAAACAATATACCTAGCGAAGTAAAACAATAATATAGAAACATCTCAACGTAAAAACTACTTCAAACGCAGGTTTTGTGGCGTGAGGGCAGAAGGGGATATATTTGATGTTCCCAACATAAAACCAAAACAAACACTGCGTCCTAACCAGGCACATAACATTTACAGCCAACCAGAATATGTCTGAAAATTGTGGACCAATGAGATTTCACTGTGGGCGGGGCTACCCAGCCTATCATCACATACATAGGCTATACGCAAAAATTATTTTCTTTCCTTTTTATTTAGTTTAATTCAATTTAATTTGAATGCTTATTCTTTTCTTTTGGTTATTATTTTGTTTTCCTTCCATTCCATACTTAAGTGATTATAAAAACTAAGTTAATCTTTAAAACTTTTCTTTTTTCCTTTTCTTTGTGGGTGTACTTCAGAAGTTTGGGGTGGGCAAGGTTTTTTTAATGCTTACTAAGGCTGCATTTACTTAATATTACAGTAAAATATTGTGAAAACATATTACATTTAAACTAAGTTCTATTGTTATAAATTTTGAAAATGTGATTTATTCCTGTGAATTTTCATTACTCAATTTACTCAATTTCATTACTGAATTTACATTAATCTTCAGTGTCACATGATCCAAGTTTTTTTTATGCTTACTAAAGCTGCATTTACTTAATATTACAGTAAAATATTGTGAAAACATATTACATTTAAACTAATTTCTATTATTATAAATTTTGAAAATGTGATTTATTCCTGTGAATTTTCATTACTCAATTTACTCAATTTCATTACTGAATTTACATTAATATTCAGTGTCACATGATCCAAGGTTTTTTTTTCCTGCTTACTAAGGCTGCATTTACTTAATATTACAGTCAAATATTGTGAAAAATTCATTTTTATTGTTATATATTTTAAAACGTAATTTATTCCTGTGAATTTTCAGCGTCATTACTCCAATCTTCAGTGTCACATGATCCTTCAGAAAACAGTCTAATATGTGGATTTGGTGCATGTATTCTATTAACAATGTTCAAAACAAGTTAAAAACAGCATTTATTTGAAATTTTTATCTTAATATTATTATAATGTGTTTTTACTGTCACTTCTGGTCAATTGAATGCATCCTTGCTAAATGAATACATAAAAATATGAATTTCTTTAAAAGCAAAATCTCACTGACCCCAAACATTTCAATGGTAGGGTATATACTGTATGTACTACATAAACTCTTCTTTTCTTTTTATCTGTTTTATTACAGAGCGCATGGTTAGGACACAATGTGAACGATTGGCTAGCATATTGAACCATAAATTAAGCAAAAGACAAGCATTGGCCCACAGTTTTCTACACTTTCATTATCTCTTTACTGACAGGATGCCTGTAGCACAAGTGATTCCTATGGTAAGTCAAACAGTGAAAAAGACAGCCAATTTTGATTTTCGGTGCATGTTGTTGCAGATATGTCATGCAACATGGGGCTGTCTGAAACCCCAAGGTGTACGTGAGAATAAAAACACCACAGATTTTCGTAGAACCTCGAACGAACGCTTAAATCAGAGTGTTGTGTGCAATCTTGCTGCACGGCTTCCTTCGGCATCTACCAACGTGCTCAAAGCCAACATGCTATTCTCATTAAAAATGTGGAATTTGCCCTCTCTCCCAACAATTCCCATCAAAATCCACAAGTACCTCAGTCTCTCCTACGCCTAACAAGACTCTCCTTCTCAAACCCTCCCAGGTTTCTGAACCAAGTCCAGCCTTCCATAAACAGACAACCTCTTCAAACCTGGTATGTTATATTGAATTTTAAACAAACTGCGCAGCCCAGTCTCCAACTGATTGAACGACACTTGGCTTTTCCCGTGTAATATTCGTTTAGTCTCCCCTTTATGACATATACAGCCTAAATTGATTGCATGGTGACTAAAACGCATAGCTACGGTATGTACAGCAAATACGCTATATAATTATATCCACTATCCCGAACTAAAGTTACTTATCTTTAAAATGACAACTTTGGTTCATTACCCCAGGCAAGTATCTGTAAATGTAAAAGATCTCATGCACGCTAAACGAGAAGCGTTTAAATAACGTTTAGGGCTAATGCTTAATCCTGGAACTTAAAAAACACAAAAATAAAACACGAAACAATGAAGATGTTCAACCTAGGAGCCAACTCTCTGACTAGCATCTGGTTCTAGAGGGTTTCCAGCCAAGTAAACTGTCGTAATATATGTAAGGCACTACGAGGTAACAATGATAAACCTAAGACTGTGGAGGAATGCGTCGCACAGATGTGCTGAGCGCACACATGCACGCAAACGCACGACCGACTACCATGTTGAACATGCCTATGTTATTGGAACCACTTTGTGCAATCACATTGAAAGAGGAAAAACAAGAATCTATTGGTATAAGAAAGGTTCTTCATTAAATCAACGGGTGCAGACTGCTACATTCTACAAAGAGGGGCCCAGCTAATGTTCTACGGTATGACAAACCTATTTTTCTTTTCTAAATGTGAACACAAACGTCTACTGAAAAATGTGAACAGAAAAGTCTATAAATACACTAGAAAGTTTTGTCGTCCTATTTCCAGAAGATTCCTCCAGGTGTTTTTGTCGGAGAGCGCGGCGGAGTACGCACAATACCGTTCGCCGCGAGTAATTTGGAAACGTTTAAGACAGTTCAAGGCCATCGTTATGTTTTTTTTTTTTCTTTGAAGAGCAGCAGATATCCGTATTTCCCCCTAATCCAAAAAAAATAATTCTCGTAGGAATTCAAAACATCCACGTCGTAACCTCGGGCTCAAACAGTCGGTGAATGATTTCAAGAAAGGGAAAAGCCAACAAAATCTCCGCCGAACGAAACTCCGTCTCTCCCAAACGGTCCACTGATGAGACCTTGTTGTAAAAGAAAACGAACAAAACAAAAGCAAGAACTCCTTCTTTGACTTCTGTTTGAAGAGAAACAAAACCTCCAGATGACAAAATAAATTGTTAACTGGCCCTTTTGAGAAGGCAAAATAAAAGTCACCAAAAAGAAAGCTCCTCAGTACCCTTCCGTTCCCTCCGAGAATACACTTCCTCTATCCATCGGCATCTTCATTGTCTTCAAGTTTAAGCATGAAAGGAACAAGGGGATGGGGTTAAGGGTCGATAGGCTTCAGCGTGTCTCTCTGTCTCTAGGTGGGAGAAGGGTAGAAATGGTAAGCAGCGATTGGCTGGGCTCCAGTGTTTCAGCTTTAGAGGTAAGGGTACTGGTTCATCTTGGTGGGGCTCAGCGGGTATCCAGTGTAGACAGTGGAAGCAGGAGAAGCGCTGATGTAGGTCTGGTGCGCAAATTGGGCCTGGTACTGGCTATGGTGCAGAGTGGGTGAGGGCAGCACGCGGTGGCCCATGCTGACAGGCACCTGGTGGACGATGCCCGGCGGGTAGCTGGCGTGCTGGACTGCGTGACGGGCCGAACCCTGCGAAGCGACCAGGTGGGCCACCGTGCCGGTGGAACCCAGGGCCGTGGGGCCGGTGTAGGTGTAGAGGTGTTGCCCGGACAGGTGAGGGGGGGCCAAGTGGGGATGAACGTTAGCTGTGTGGGTGGGGCTGTTGTGGAAGGAATACTGAGCCTGGGTGGCCATAGTGGGGGTGATGTAGGCCTGCTGCCGCCGGTGACCTCCGTTGCGCTCAATTGCCATGTGCTGCTGAGCCTACACAAAGTAATAATATGTTACTTTTGTGGATAAATATATGAAACCAGATGTGAAATTGTTGACTGAAATACCTGGCTGAGATTTAGAGGCTGCTGTTGCTGAAAGGGGTGCGGCCCCGTGCGCTGCTGTCGGTATGACACGCCTCCCGACGAGTGGATGTTTCCAGACAAGCCCCCATTGGAGATTTTGAACTTGTAGGTAGAGTTCTGGTGGTTCATCATTTCTGTTGGAATTAATACAAAATGCTATGTTAACTTCTTATGTTATAATTAACAAGAAAACAGTAATTACAAGGCTTACTGAATTAATTAAATACATATAAAAATGAATAGAATTTGTGTTGGAAATATTATAAATAAATAAATTAGGAACATTTGGGAAATATTGATGATATTTTAAAAAATAAATTCAAATTTGTAAAATGGTTGGAAATATTTATTATATTATGTTAAATAAAAATACTTTTTTGGGGGAAAAAACATTGGAAAAATTAATTGATATATTATGAAAATAAATAAATACATTTGGAAAATTGTTGTAAATATTTATTATATTAGGTTAAATAACCAAATAAAATAAAAATTAGGGCTGTGAACCAATTAATCGCGATTTATCACATCCAAAATAAAAGTTTGTGTTTACATAATATATGTGTGTGAACTTGTGAACTGTGTATAGTCATTTTGTATATATATAAACACACAGACACACACACATGTATATATTTAAGAAATATTTGCTATATATATATATATATATATATATATATATAATTTGTATTATATATAAATAATAAATTTTTCTTAAATATATACATATATGTGTATTTATTTATACAAAATAATTATACACAGTTCACACACATGTATTATGTAAACACAAACTTTTATTTTGGATGCGATTAATCGCGATGAATCGTTTCACAGCCCTATAAAAAATATATATATTTTTGGAAGTAACATTAGAAGTATTGATTGACATATTGCGATAACAAACAAACAAAAATAAATAAAAAATGGTTATATTGTGTTAATAAATAAATAAATCCGATAGCACAACTATGTTGAAAATCGTTTGCCTGGAACAATTTTAGTTTCGCGCTCCTTATAAAAATTGGTCTGTAGAATGCCACTGTTGAAGAATTAGAATCAAGTATTTGCGAAAGCTGCATAGTAATGTTTCAAACCAATAGTGCTCATCACATTTGAGCTTGCATTGAAATAAAATATTCTTCTGACAAATGTTAACAGATCTGAGCTGTTTGAATTGCCTCTATAAATAGTTTTACTATCTATAGCTTTTGAAATGGCACATAAATCTACTAAATAAATCAACACTGCACATCAGAACCTGTCAGTGAACTGTCAGTTTAAATTTATGCTTGATTATGGCCCTGCGAGATGCCCGTTTTTCCCTGTCATCTTATCAACCCTTCCCCTGTCTCACCAGGCAAGAGTCTATCACACTCTCCCAGATTCTCGCTGGTCTGACTCTTCAGTGGGGGGATGATGATGGTGCGGGGGTTCCCGTTGCTGTAGTTGTCTAGGATAGCAACTTTGGAGTCGTAGCTGTTGGCGTTGGTACCATTAGGCCGGGACTCCACAGCGTAAGGGCTGGTATTGCTGGAGTCAGAGTCAGGGGAATCGTGGACCGTCACACAGCTGATGACATTCTTCCTATGTTTAGATGACGTGCTGTGAGAAGGCAAAACAGGTCAATAAAAAAAAAAAAATATATATATATATATATATATATATATATATATACAAAATATATATATAAATAAAATAGAAATAAAAACTATGTAATATGCATGTGTTATGCATATGTTTTGTGTACTGATGAACTCCCAAGACCACCAAATTAATTCCCAAAGCATTATTTTAGTATTTTCCCTGGGCTGAACAGGTATTTAAAAGTTTTATTTTTTCCCTGATCAATAAATGTCCCTGGTCTTATTGTGCAAGATTATTTATATTCATATTATATCATATTAATACAATAACAGATTTGTTATTCCACAGATTCATCAAAATGTAACAACGTTCTTCACCTCTGAAATGATTTGACATGACCAAGGAAAATCTTAAAGGAACAGTTCACTTAAAAATGAAAATTCTGTTATAATTTACTTATTTTTGAAGATATTTTGAAAAATGTTGATGGACCCCATTGACTTCCATAGAAAAATAAATACTATGGAAGTGAATGGGGTCTTCAACTGTCTGGTTATCGACATTCTTCAAAATATCTTCATTTGTGTTCAGCAGAAGATAGAAATGTATATAGGTTTCATTTTTAAGTTAAATTTTAACCAATAATATCATACCCTAATAAAAACACAATCAAATCCTGAAGGATATAATCAAGTTCTATCCGAAATCACTTCCCACTTTCGCTCAAAAATATGTCATAATACAGAACTCATGTGTGCTAAAATGGCTCGTCCTATTTTTCAGACCTGGTGTTAGTGGGCTGTTTGAGGTCGTCCTCCTCATCCGTGTCGCTGCTGATGGTGATGATGCTGACGGCCGGGCTGGGAGTGTCGGCGATGACGATGGTTTGACGCGGTGGGTTGTGTTGACCGTGGTGGTCCCGAGTGGTGCTACACGCCTGCTCGCCTCCCCAACCCCCTCCTCCACAGGTCTGTGACGGGGCACATGTCGAAGACGGGCCGTTCTGAACCACGGCGCACCGAGGAGGGGTGTTCTCCTTCACTCGTTTGGAGCGCTGTGGTGACGTCACAGGCTGGGTGGAGGGCACGTCGTACGCGGACACGTTCCTTAGAAAGAATAAAACAATTCTAAAGTTCATTTTGGTACGAATGTTTTTTAACATTATACCATGGCATTCATTGAGGTACCGTTTAAATACCAACATATAGGAATACTTCCATCTGATGCCATGGTAAAACGGTTTTCTGACCTGTTGTTTATCTGGTGCTGCTTGTTCTTTTTGGAGGAGGAGCTGTTGTTTGATGGCTGTCTCATGACATGAGCCACACCCACATTGAGAGGTTGCTGAGAGGGCAGGGTGACGTGACCTGCCAGTAAGGCTGGCTGTTGCATAATGGGATTGTAATGGCTGCCATGGGGATGTGAATTCCTGAAACGAAACAAGCTTAATTAAAGCATGCCCTATAAAGACTACACTACCAATCTGTAATGTTTTTGAAAGAAGTCTCTTATGCTCACTAAAATGGCATTTCTAAGATCGCAAATGTGTAGTGTAAAATGCTCTACTGAAGAACAAAAAAATATTCTACAGATAAAACAGATTTGTGACACTCCATGTAATGTAATGGTCATACTTTTATCCCAAAATGATTTAATACTACAGCAATACTCAAAATTAAATACTTCATACATAGGAATAAACATTGTTATTTTTTACTAAGTAGAATTTAGATATCTGTGCCATCTTCTTCAATCGTCAACTACAACTGTATCTCAATGAAGAATAAATGCAATGCAACATTTGGCCAGAGGTGGCAGCAGTGACTGCAGCAAAAAGCAGAGGAGAAGAGAGGACAGCAATACATCTCAGAGGAGGATCTCTGCAGTAAAAGTGCGACACTTTTCCAACCGGACTGGGACTATAGAGCCCTCCGGGCTGAGCTTAAGGCGCTGATGTGATGATCTGCAGATATTCCTCTGTAATACGTTCATATCATGCAGGTCAGCACGAACTGACACCATTACCCTGTTCTAGCCATAGACACGCTCCTCTGTTCTAATACAAGAAACCAACATGAATTCTAAATGAATCCAGAATATAATGAGAATCAGTCTTAAAATATTCTCTTCCTGCATGCCAAATGAATAATTCAAAGGCATGTTGGCTTTGTAGGTGCATTTTGCAGACTAAGCAACCTAGATAATTCAATCTGCTTAGTTAATAATCTAGGAGATTATTAAAACCCAGTGTTGCGGTACTGAACTACCGCAAAATATATGCATCACCAGCCATGATATCATAAAACAGATCGGCTGAGTTCCACATGACCGGTTTATAATCAGCAAGGTATAAGTTATGTTTTTGTTTGGAATACTGGAAACCCTAATAAACATGACGAATTTTACCAGATCTGCTCAGCTAAATAAAAGAAATAAAAAAGTTGGGTCCCAGAAGTAAAAAAAAAAAAAATCACAGTTTCTCCATGGGGAATTGGTTTTGAATGATAACTTATAAACCTTACTCTGAGCTACGAGGTTGCTAATCGATGGGAAATGCTTTTGTTGAAGCCCTCAACCAGCATTATTGTGAATTATTATGTTCAACAACGGAATTCTTGGTTAAAAACAACATTACCCATGATTCTGCAAAGAAATATCCACCAATCAGATAATTGCGACAATCAAATTAACTCTTTAACACCCACTCCCAAGAAATATTGTGAATTACATGATTCTGGTTATACTGCTGGTTGGTTTGGTTCATGGCTTAAAACTCTTAAACCCATTAATAAAAGTGGATGGGCACTGTTTGAATCTATTGCTCCCCATTTGCCAATGGTCAAACAAAATGGCAGTCAAAATGGTATAGTGGCAACTAACCTCCAGTTGGCCAGAGGCTGCGAACTGGTCATGGAGTCGGGGATGACTGTGGCGTGTTGCACTGAAGTGTGTGTGAGCTGCTGCCATGCTGGCGGAAGGAGAATCTGTTGAGTACCAGATGGCCAGGCCTGCTGCAAGGTCAGGATGGAGGGAAAACAGAGGGTTAGCAACACAAAAGTGAGGTACATCTCCAGCAGAAGGTCAAAACATCTACAGATAGTAGAGCTGATGTAATCCAATTTAGTTGGACATTGCAGTCGAGTAGGATATGAACACCTACTAGCAACCAACAGCACATGGACTCCCTGACCTCGAGCTATTTAATTGCAGTGTAAAAGACCCTGTAACCCGGCACATCAAATCGCAGGGTTGCACCAGCTAAACAGGCCAGGGGACTGCACCCACACATTTCAAGAGAGGAGAAAAAGGATATGGCTATTTAGAGAAATGACCGCTAGTAAGTGATAAACTGTGCCAAACAACCACCAAAGGGGTCATTTAGTTATTTAAGACACAGCAGCATTAGTGTTTGGGCCTAGAGACATCACACACTGCAAAAAATAGTTTTCTTACTTTTCATTTCCAGTACAAATATTTAAACCTTATTAACGATTAAAGATTACTGTACTAGAGATGCACAATTATTTAACATAATAAATTTAGTTTTCTGAAAAATGTATCAAATTGAGTTCATGCTTAAAGGGATACTCCACTTTTTTTTTGGAAATAGTCTCATTTTACAACTCCCCTAGAGTTAAACCGTTGAGTTTTACCGTTTTCAAATGCATTCAGCCGATTTTCTGATATTTAGAAGAATATTAGTAACCAGACAGTTTTTTTCCAAAAAATATATATTATGGAAGTCAATGGGACCAGAAACTGTCTGCTTATTGATATTCTTCTAAATATCAGAAAATTGGCTGAATGGATTCAAAAATGGTAAAACTCAACTTTTTAACTCTGGGGGAGTTGTAAAATGAGACTATTTCCAAAAAAAGTGGAGTATCCCTTTAAGAACAGAATATGTCTGCCAATGGGGTCAGAAAAATCAACTTAAATTACAGAGGAAATAATATTTTTCTGACCCCATATTTTCTCGTTTTAAGCATAAACTAATTTAATTTAGATTTTTCAGAAAACAATTAATTTTGCTTCTCGTGTAAATGTATGGTGATTTAAAAAATGTTAAGATATTTGTACTGGAAAACAACACAAAAATACTGAGTAAGAAAATATCTAAATGTGTAAAGAATAGATAACCAATTTTATAATGCATCCATCTTCTTTAGTAACTATTCTCTTGGTCAGAAAATGAAAAAGCGAGCAGGGAGGCTCTGTAGAAGCAAATTATGGACAACATAAAACATTTCCCTGTGGAATAACAAAAAAGCTTGAGCCACTTTCGTTGGAAGTTTATTCATTTCTCTCCCTCGATACCGTGGCGCCATATCTACAGTACATACACGAGGGCCGGAGATGGGGCCCTGCATACTGCGTACGGCCTTGGCTCATGGCTATAAAAAAGATAAGACCCTGCCTTAATAAAGAGATGTGGCATCTCCCAGGCAGTATGCTGATGTGCTAGACATTTCCAAATCAGCTCCGACTTTAATTAAATTCAGGGGCCCCCATTCAGAGGCTTTGTGAGGAGCTGTTTTGTGTGGCGGGTGAGGAGAGCGAGGAGTGCCAGGCATAATTTGCTCAGAGACGTGAGCTTGAGTGCCTGCAACTCTAATAGTTTAATGCAGCTTTATTGATTAGCAGTTCAATGTACAACTAATGAATTGTTTCTTTAATACTCTTTGCACATCTATTTACTGGCCCATCTGTATGGGCCACAGCACTTGCAAAAAAGGAGGAGTGATGGGGGAAAAAAAAAATGCTATTACGATGTTTGAAAGGCATTTATCAATGTGAGAGGTGTGAATCTGGACCTTTTTCAGGAATTCGGGCAATTTAAAGGGATACTCCACTTTTTTTGGAAATAGGCTCATTTTACCACTCTCCCAGAGTTAAACAGTCGAGTTTTACCGTTTTAAAATCCATTCAGCCGATTTTCTGATATTTAGAAGAATATCAGTAACCAGACAGTTTCTGGTCTCATTGACTTCCATAGTAGGAAAAAAATATACTATGGAAGTCAATGAGACCAGACATTGTCTGCTTACTCATATTCTTCTAAATATCAAAAAACCGGCTAAATACATTCGAAAACGGTAAAACCCAACTGTTTAACTCTAGGGGAGAGGTAAAATGAGCCTATTTCCAAAAAAAGTGGAGTATTTCTTTAAGGTGTGCATGGGATTGGTATTATTTGAGCAAGCAAAGTACCTCTCAAACTATAATCAGCTTAACATTGTCATTTGTTTTGTTTTTTTTTAAGTGCTTTATATATACTGTATATAAATACACAGCTTACATTGTATATAAATTACATCTTAACTGAGAGAAACTTTTTTTTACATTTAGCACCCCATTTAATTTAACCTTAACTTTCCCTAAAAGTACATATTTGAGTATGTGGCAACACCTCTACATACTTTTTCTGCCCATGACACAAATAATTTCATCAGATCTATGTCCCCAAAGCACTTTGCCTACATTCCTGACACTTTGCATCCTCCTTTCTCACTCTGGGTCGGGTTGTGTAATTGTTCCGTCTGGCCTGGAACGCTAACCCAGATAAGAGTTTTCCATGCAAGGCCATCTCTGCAACTACCCCCCTAACAGCTTTTCTGCCCTCACAGGGTGAAAGCCTTTTGTCACCCCCAGGGCTCTAAAAGCACCGCCGCTCTCTCGCCAATTGTTTTCGCATTTTCTGCATTCCTGTTCTAGATAAAAGCTGAGGCCTTCTAGAATCCCACTGCACTGGCAACAGGAGCGATGTGGTCTGGCTGATTGGGTTGAAGGGGGAAGAATGAGTGGTTGAGGCCCTGGAGAAATGATAAACAAGTATCCCCAATCTTTACTCTGGAGAAACTGCCTTTCCCAATGCAGTGCTCCGATTATCACCCATGGACTTTATGCTCAGGATTTCATGAACACAAGGAACAATAAAAATGAAAATTCTGTCAGTATTTACTCGCCCTCATGTTGTTTCAACCCCGTAAGACCTCTAAGATCTTCGGAACACGAATTAAGATATTTAAGATATTAAGATCACTCCTGCATACTAGTCCATAGGCTTCTTGAGGAATTGAAACTTGCCGTCCTCGAAAAGTTATTAAAGACATCGTTAAAACAGTCCAAGTGACTACAGTGGCTCAATCTTAACTTTATCAAGCGACGAGAACACTTTTTGTGCGCAATAACAAACAAAAATAACGACTTTATTTCAACTATTCATTTACTTCTCTATGGGCCTCTAGTCAGTTAACGTAGTGTGATTACGTAGAGCTATGTACATCACACGTAGGCTCACTATTGGCCAACGCTGGTCATGTGTGTGATGCGTGTGACGTACAACAACAGAAGCTTACGCTGTTACACTAGTAACCTGACTCGAGGCAGAGAGAGAAGTAAATGAATAGTTGAAATAAAGTCGTTATTTTTGTTTGTTTTTCGCGCACAAAAAGTGTTCTCGTCGCTTGATAAAGTTAAGATTGAGCAACTGTAGTCACTTGGACTATTTTAAGGATGTCTTTAATAACTAGTATGAAGAAGTGATACAGCTCTCAGATTTCATCAAAAATATCTTAATTTGTGTTCCGAAGATGAACGAAGGTCTTACGGGGTTGGAACAACATGAGGGCGAGTAAATACTGACAGAATTTTAATTTTTGGGTGAACTAACCCTTTTAAGAAATAGAGTGTAGTTACGAAAAAGGCTAACTTGTTTCAGTTTAATTTGTTAATCAGTTAATCAGTCTACTTTTATAAATGGATCAACAGTTTCACTAAAAAGTAGGGCTGTGCAAAAATTAATTGTGATTAATCGCATCCAAAATAAAAGTCTGTGTTTACATAATATATTTGTGTGTGCTGTATATCATTATTTTGTATATATAAATACACACACATGCATGTATACATTTAAGAAAATGTCTTATTCATATCTAAAATATTTATATTTATATAATATAGATTATGTATTTATATATATATAATTTAAGCGCAAATAATTCTTAAATATATACATGCATGCATAGGTATTTATATATGCAAAATAATTATATACAGCACACACAAATATATTATGTAAACACAGACTTTTATTTTGGATGCGATTAATCACAATACATTTTTGCACAGCCCTACTAAAAAGATCTGATTAATTCACAAATTGGGTATTGGTAATAGTAGAAAACATATCAAGAGTTTCAGTAAATATCGACTTAAATTCTGGTCTGCTCCTCACACAACACTTCAGAAGATTTGGAAAATACAGTAACACATGGACTACTTTTCTGATACTTTTATGCCATTTACTTTGTCATTTTGGAGCTTCACTGTCACTGCCCTGCTTTACTTTCATTTAATTTAAAAGTGTGGCCAGAATATTGCTCAAAAATTCACCTTTTATGTTTCACTGAAGAAAGTAAGTCACGCAAGTTTGAGTGTGAGTAAATAATTGTAATTTTTGGCTGAACCATTCTTTTAAGCAGAAGAGTAGAGTCTTAAAACAGCAGCAAGAGCTCTAGGAAATGTTCAGGATAAATTACAAATTAGCAAAACGGCTCTGAATCTCCCCACCCTGTCTCAATTTTTAAAAGCCGTCTGGGCCCTTCCTTGCGGCTCCAGAGGGTAGACAAATCCCTCAGCACTCACAGACCTCATTTAAAGCCAACCATGAGCCTTGCTCATCAAAGCTTGACTTCCTCTAACTCCAAGAAAGGAGCAGAGTTCCCTGGACCTTAGTGGAAGCAGGAAAGCAAACCATCAGTGGGGTAAAATCTCTGGCAGGGTAAAGGCAGGTCACTCCCGGTTGATACAGCAGGGCATTATGAGATCATTCCAACCTGGCTTCAATTAATCTATTTGCCATGAAATGAGAGTGTCTTCTTCATTTTGTAAAGGGGAAAGTGAATTATATCATTTTTTCAATTTTATCATTAAAACAAAGTAGGTCATACTAATTGCTCTTTGGTTGGAGCCAAACTCGGATGTAATTGATGAATTGGGAAAGACAGAGGGGTGTAATTAGTTTAGGAAATCTAGCTTTGTATTGCTATGGCAATGGGGGCAATGTCTGGCTATACCTGTGTCAGAAGGCCTGGCTGGATCTGTAGAGGTTGGGCCTGTGTTACTATGGGAACTGCATTCTCCATCCGCACTGAGTAGCCAGTGTGTTTAGAGGGTGATGCTTGCAAACCTGGAAGGAAATAACAAGGTAAACATAATTAGATGGCCAAATTTGTGAAACAGCTCATTATGTTTCGTGAATTTTTCAGAAGCAATTACTCTTATCTTCAGTGTCACATGATCAATCAGAAATTAAGCAGTGTATTTTCTATTCGTATAATAACCTGACTGAAATGTACATTTTTTCATTGTTGAATCTAGAAGCAAGTGTCAATGTATAACAACTTAAATCTTAGTCTGTTGAACTCTGTTCATCACATAAATCTATTGTATGGCTTAAGAGGCCTTGGAATGTGGCACACCAGTCGTGTGGACCACTTGACATGTGGATGATACTTTAAAGGAGAACTCAAATGACACATTGGTACCTAGTCAACCATTCTCTGAGATTTGTTTTCATGAAAATTGTAAAGTGTAAAGTGTTTTATCTCTAAAAACAGACAGTCCACTTCGTGTATACAGGCAGCAGGAGCCATCTTTGGAAAACAGTCTTGATAAGTCGAGCCACGAACGACGTGCCAAGTGAGCTGAACTGTATGAAGTTTAGCGAACGGCGTTCGTGGTTTGACTTGTCGAGACTGTTTTCCAAAGATCCTGCCTGTATACACGAAGTGAACTGTCTTTATAAAAGTATCTTCTTAATAAACGGTCTGCACACTTACAAAGTTCTCAGTGCTTCGTTTAGCATGTAGGGACCCTCATTATGTTACTGTGTTAGTGTGGGGCTATTTTGAGCCTTGTTAGTGGTTTAAACTAGCAATTTATTTTTCCTTATTACATGCCCCCATATACTAGCATTATACGCTAAACAGTTTTTTAGAGATAAAACTCTTTACATTCGATTATCATGACAACAAATCTCAGAGAACAGTCGACTAGGTACCAATGTGTTATTAGAACAAAGGTTCATTTTGCGCCGGAGTTCTCCTTTAATGTGTTTTTGTCCTATTTGTCTGATGAAGATACTATAACTGCTGTTAAATGGAAAGAGTTGGGTAAAGATTTTTTTTAAAACAGAAAAAATAACATTAAGTTCAGAAAGATACTAGGCTAAGTATACTGTATAATACAGAATTTTTATTTATGTGTGAACTAGATATAATATGGGTTTTGTATAAATGAAAACAGCCCTTACCTTGGAAGCCAGGTGGGCAGACGATGAGGGCCTGCTGGAAGGGATCGGGTCGGGCGGCGCAGAGTTGTGGCGCACCGGGCTGGAGGGGCATGGTCCTGGGGGCCACGGCAGCCATGGGGGCCGCAGAAGGCTGGTAGAGTGCAGATTGGTAATTTAGTATGGAGACATCAGGATTGGTAAGGGAAAGGGTGGCACTGGTGGAAGAGGGAGCCAGGTTGGTGGCCTAAAGGAACCGATGGGATAAAACAAAAACAAAGACAAACAAAGACAAACAAACAAAAGCATGAGGAAGTGGGTGTGGGGATTGGGTGGAACAACGATGAGAGGGATGCAGAGCAAAAAATTCAAAGAATAGCAAATGATAAACATAAACTCCTTAAAATATTTCTCAATATGCAGGATGGATGTTCAAAAAAACAACTAGCTGATGAAAACTGCAGGCATGGGAAGCGTGCTTGATGTCAAGTGATTTCTCAAAGCGAATACAACAAATTAGATGCTAGTGGGTGCAGACGGCATTAAGGTTCAGGCATGTTCTATAAAATGACTTATTGAGCGTGAGGGAAGAGGAGAGAGGAGGTGAGAGAGCTTCAATCAATGCTCTTGTGTTACAGTGTCCATCAACCCTTCAATTCATTGAATTTGCTCAGTCTCATTAGCAGCAGATAATGATCCCTCTTTGTGCTAAAGCTATGATTAAATATACACACAGATCTAACTGGCGAGGGGAGAAAAAAATCTGTTCTTCAAAGCCTCTGCTCTAGATTTCTCCTCCAGTGCTTTTTAATCCGGCCTGACTGCAGCACATTCATCTGTTTATTCATCTATCAATGTGGAATTTGCGCGTCTAGAAGGTTTGATGAACGAGGGAACTCCCACTCCTCCATCTAGAACGGTGAACCGAATGTGCTTCTCAAAAGAATTGTACAGGTCCTTCCATCATAGTCGCTCTCTCTCTATAATGAAAGCACAACCCAAAAATATAGCCAGAAGTATAAATATGAGTGCGGTAACATCGCCAGAGAGAGTAAAGGGCTGCTCAAAACAAAAAAAGAAGGTCCGAGCCATGGCTTAGCAGTAAGTGCACATGCTCCAGTATAATTATTTTTAGCCACGAAGCCTATTTGGGAACTTTGGGGTTGAGTCTATACTGCTCAAGTTCCCATGTCCAAAATAAACAAACATAAAAAAAAAAAACAAGGTCTGAGCTATGGCTTAGCGTTCAGCGCAAATGCTCCGGCATCACCATTTTGAGCTTTGGCCAGGCTTAAACCCACATGTTTCCATGTGCCTGTTCAGAACTTCTCAAATAAATATATAAATGGTCTGCGGTTGGCACACATGCTCAGACAATATGTTGAGCCATGGTGCTAATATGAGAAATTTGGGTTTGAGTCAAGTTTCTAATCATGTGCCTTTTCAGAACTTCACAAATAAAATAAAAAAGTCTGAGCTTTGGCTTAGTGGTCTGCGCACATGCTCCAGCATACATATTTTGAGGTTTGGAGCTCATGTGGGAAATGTAGGTTTGAGTCTAGCCTACTCAGGAGCTCATGTACCTGTTCAGACCTTCCAAAACTAAACCAGACCTAAGCTATGGCTTAGTGGTATGCAGGCATGCTTAAACATAAAGATGTTGAGCTGTGGTGGTAATATGAGAAATCTGGGTTTGAGCCTCTTTATTTCTATCGCAGTAAATAAAAAGTCCACACACAAAAAAAGGCATGACTCAAGGTTAAGTCTGAATAGATCATGTTTATTTGGTAACCCTCTTCAAAAAGTCTAGTGAAATTCAAATGTCGCATTTGCAAACAATTTTTTTGGAGTGTCTCTTCAACCAACCTTATCTGTAACCAGGTCGTGGAAGAGGTTTATCATCTAGATATGACCATCCAAGTGCATTTCCATGTAAAATGCCTGTCATTTCTTCCAAGAAAGGGGCGAAATTTAACAATAGACAAAGAAGGTAATGGAAGCTATTGTTATTTACTTTCATCTGTTACTAAAGCAATACTGTTTCATCTCATGCCACTGCTAGTAATTATAGACTTTTCATTAAGGTTTGTACGGGGAGAATTCAGTACAGGGCTTTTCATTTTTCATTTTCCCCGTTTAGCAAGGCTGACGAGCATCAGGGGAGAGAGTTAATCAATACGCCGCCATGGCATTCATCACACAAAATAAACACTTCACCCTCACAGCTGGCTAATGCTACACAAGCTTTTTCTTCGAACACACTGAATGCCCTACACAATGTTCTTCTCATGATGTTACAGAGAGGCCGGAATGCTACAGTGTAACATTACAGCCATATGACTTTTTGACTTAAGACATGTTTATTCGAAGGGGAAAGTCACGTTTTGAGCCGATCAAATAACTCAAAATGAAGGCATTATGGGATTCATGCCTGGCCCTCTGTCAGCAGTTTAGACAAACACTCCCTGGTGAAGCTAAACTGCACTGAGGCAAAACAGGAGGAAACTAAAGGAGAGAAAGAAACAAAGTGGTGCAATCTTTAAGGCTGCAAAGTGGTAAAATGCAAGGCAAGCAGGAAGTAAAGGCTGTCATGTTGTTAATCAGCACATTGTGACAGAGGGCTGCAAGGCTGAAAACACACGCACACACAGCCCAAATGGCCCATGATATGACTGGTGTTCTGTCCGCTGAAGGAAGTCATCTGATACTGTTAGTGGCCAATGGGCCAATGCTACACTAATTTCTTTGGATTGTCCTACTGAGTTAATTATCTGCAGCTTTAAGGGAAACTAAACTGAACTAGGGATCGGCAAGGGTTTAGGTAGCAACTGAATTCAAATATTCAAGATTTTTGTCACATATACAGTAGCTTCTTGTTGTGTTTGTTCTGACATGGCTGTAGTTGTGAGGTTGAAACAGTAATTTTTTATGCTCAAAAAAAGAAAATGGTCAATACACCACAAAAATCTTATTTCCGTATACATTAAAACATCTAATTACATAATATTGCTTGTTTGAAGCACAACATTTAACACAATATATATATATATATATATATATATATTATTTTTTTTATTATTTTATATATTAGTATCATTATAATTATTTAAAACAGAAATATAAATTTATAGAATTTAATATAGAATGTAAATACTTATAAACTCAATATATTATATTATCTGGCTTCTCAAGTGCATTTGTCTTGTTTAAGGATGCTTTTAAAAATATTAATGCTTAAATGCAATAACAATACCACAATTCAATTACATTTATTATTTAATTATCGAGTACATATATTTTGATTATTTATTGTGGTGTATTAACTAATTTTCTTTTTGATCATATGTTCATTTGAGCTAAGGGTAATGTTTTAGTCATTTTGACCATGTGCTACTGTAGGTCATCACAACAACAAACTTGATTTATGGTTTACCTATCATAACATATATATTTAAAGGGATACTCCACTTTTTTTTGGAAATAGGCTCATTTTACAACTCCCCCAGAGTTAAAAAGTTGAGTTTTACCATTTTCGAATGCATTCAGACGATTTTCAGATATTTAGAAAAATATCAGTAACCAGACGGTTTCTGGTCTCATTGGAAAAAAAAATATACTATGGAAGTCAATGAGACCAAAAACTGTCTGGTTACTGATATTTTTCTAAATATCAAAAAAAATCGTCTGAATACATTCGAAAACAGTAAAACTCAACTGTTTAACTCTGGGGGAGTTGTAAAAGGAGCCTATTTCCAAAAAAAAGTGGAGTATCCCTTTAAGAACAATATATGGTAATGGAAAGTCACTAGTGTGTGTGTGTGTGTAGATACTGACCTGGCTATGCACAGTGTTAAGCTGGTTGTTGAAGGTCATGGTGAGATTGGTGGAGGTGCTGGGAGCTACATGTGTAATAAAGGGCGTCTTGCTCTGATTGACTGTGTCGTACATGTTCACCCGACGCTTGCAAATCTCCATGTTCTGGAAGCAGGATTTGACGCTGCAGAAACGAAAAGGACACGGTCAGCAATCTAAACACAATAACATATTTGATAAAACTACATAACCTTTACAACCCCCCAAAAGTTTCCTGTTGGATAGTTGAACTGACTGTGTGCTGTGTGGGAAGTCCAGTAAGTGTGTCATTGTGACAAAGGGGTGGTTGAGTGTCTCTATGGGCGTTATTCTCTTGTCTGCGTCGATGGTCAGCATCTTGGTCAGCAGGTCAATAAACTCCCTCCTGTCTGCCTTCTCCGCCAACATGTCACTGCCTTCCAAGTCTGTGGTCATATTCACCTGCACACAGCAAAAGAGAAAAAAAATGAGAGTTAGAAATGAGAGAGAGAGTAATACACATTGACTGACATACAGAGACCAACAAGTACTTTAGTTGATCCTCAAACACGGTTAACCAGCTCTTGCCGTCTTTTTCCAATGTAACGCATCAAAATGGAATCTGTGCCCACTGAATTCCTCAGAAAAAAGAATTCCAACATAAATTCATTGAATTTCACTTTCAATAACAATCACAATCTTGCTTGTTCATTTAAGAAATGTTTTGGCTGATTTAATCATGCTTTCAGTTGCAAAAAGTGTAGTGCACTCAACACAATTTATAACTTCCCCACAAAAATGTTTAATTATATGTAAAATGACAAAAGTTGCTTATCTAGATAATATTTGTAATTGCACCGGACAGTGCTAATCCATGAATAAAGGAAGTAGAGACAATTAGCAACCATATTTGAGGGCTAATTCAGACCTAGTGTGTTCAATGCAAAGCCTGGGTGTTCTCAAATGATGAAATCTTTCAGCTGTATCTTCTGATCCAGCTTACATTTTACAGCTTTTGTAAATAAAGCATTAGTATTTGTGTGTAAATAAATAATTCCCACATCCCGCGGTGCTTGACGTGTACGACTCTATTATTATACACAGGTCTGTCAGTCAAAAAGTGTGAGCGTTTCTCAGAGGGCAACAATAACCTTTCTGATATTCCCCGATGTTTGCCCTCAAATATACAGCTATTTACAGATCCTCTTAGAAATGCATCCGGCCAGATATTCCCATCTGTCTGAAGATTTAAATAATACATAATAATATAGTATATAGGTATATACAAAGAAGAAAATACAAAATAAAGAGGACAAGACTGAAATCAACCCGTGGGACATAAAAGTGCCTGTTTTTGAAGAAACACATTTTTATTGTCTGATAGTGGTGTTTTGCCAGAGGTTAAAAAAGAAGTGCAGCAGAGCTTTTTATTTTTGGGACTCCCTGTCAGAGATGGCTAACGCATTTTTCATACCGCCATGCTGTTTATCCGTGGTCTAACCACCCCGAGCTATCAGATAAAACGCCAGTCACCAGTGCAAATCAGAGTCCTCTTTTATGCATGCTATTTCAGTCCTGCTCTGTCTCTCTCTCTCTCTCTGTTTCCATCACCATACATGATAAAGAAATAATCTTTGACACGTGAGGAAAAATAATCATTCGGGGGGGACGCAGAATATGAACCGCAAGCGAGAGGAGCGCCTGCATAGCAGCCGTACACAAATCTTGCAGAAACAGTTACGCACGCACATTTAGTGAACTGTCACTTGAAGATGATGAAACCGAGAACAATCATTCTTCTTGCTCTCCATTTCACATCTGACTGTCATATATAAATCGGTTGAAATCACAAGTGCCGCATTCACTGAGTGCAACAATTTAAAGACAGGTGCATATCATGGAGACAGCAGTGCAGATGTTCCTCATTCAGACTGGCAGAGCTGCAACAGCGGAAACTGAGCACACACACACACACGCACACACACACATGTTCTCTCTCTCTCTCTCTCACACACACACACACCGACAGTTCATGTTCTAGGTTATAAAGATGTCTTTAGCCTCTAAATTGTCAACTGTTGGGTTAAGGCGGCTCATTTAAACAAATAAAGACCTTATTTATTTTTTTCTTGCTTGTTTGTATCATATATTTGTATATTTTATTATTATATAATTAGGGCTGTCAAACTATGAATCGCGATTAATCGCATCCAAAATAAAAGTTTGTGTTTACATAATATATGTGGGTGCACTGTGTATAATTATTTTATATATATATATATATATATATATATATATATATATATATATATATATATAAATACACACACATGCTTGTATATATTTAAGAAATATTTTCATGTATATACTGTATATAGATTTATATATACTTTATATTATATAAATATAAATATTTTATATATAAATAATATTTTTTTCTTAAATATACATGCATGTGTGTGTATTTATATATATAAAATAATTATACACCGTGCACCCACATATATTATTTAAACACAAACTTTTATTTTGGATGCGATTAATTGCGATTAATCGTTTGACAGCCCTATATATAATATATACTATATAATAATATTTAATTATAAATAATATATTATTATTCATTTGTCCATTTGATTTCAAATAGTGTTTTATTTTATTATGATTTCTGTGAAATAACAATAAAACAATAATAATTAATATTCATTTGTTTATTTGACTTCATCATTATGATTTATTATTGAATAAGTAATTAAAATGTAATAAAAAAAATTTTTTTCTTAATAATAATTCATTTTATTATTATTATCTGCATTATTATTATTATTATTCATTTGTTTTCCAATTCATTTCCCATCCTTTTATGTTAATGAGGTTTTACAACAGCACAGTGGTATGCAAATTGAAAGAACATTTCCTGAATTTATTATTATTGTATAATATTTAGATTTATAAAATATAAAATTTATATTAATAAAATATATATTATTTAGTATTATTGAATGTATATATCTATTGATTCCTTAAGTTGTCGAATTGATAATTCTATGTCACTTTTTTGCTCTTTTATTC
Organism: Pimephales promelas; assembly: GCF_016745375.1. Next base: position 2,817,609 of record NW_024121599.1, read on the forward strand.
TATGTTTATTCTATGTTTGTTGCGGTTTGTTTGTTGTGGTTCCCATGAGTATAAAACAAATTACCCCTTGGGACAATAAAGGTTTCATTCATTCATTCATTCATGAAATTGTGCTGACTGTATGGCAGTGCAAAAAAAAAAAAAAAAAAAAAAAGCCTGCTGCAGAATACTGGACTACAGAGCAAGTCCGTACTTAGATCATAGCACCAGAGGACCTGACCTGAAAATGAGGCTCTGTAATTCTTGTAAAACAAGGTTTTTGTACAGGACATGAGCATGGATACATTACAGATTAAGCGTATCCAAGCATAAGCATATTTCCATGAATTCATCTGAATTTGCTGTAAATTAGATCAGCCATTTTTATCTGATGAAGCGAGATGGAGTCGGTTCTTATGGGAAAATCCAAATTAAGGTTTGCGTCATTGTTGGCCTGGACCGTTCAGACATCTGACGACAGGCCGGTGATGAGGCGTGCTGATTTCAATAACTTGTAGAAAGCAAAAGGTCATAAGTAATGTGTCTTATCAATGAATAGCTCCCAGGGGTATTAGGTTCCCATGCACCATTGTGCTTTTGAGTCATGTCCTCAGTTACATAACATCAACGTTTTCTGCTTAACAGAGGTGTGTGAGTATTACTGGAAACTCTCCACACAGAGTCTGAGATGTTTGTGAAGGTGATGGAGGTTATTATTAGCCATGAGCCAGATTTCTGCTTCTGTTTTGTGGTATGAACAAAAGTACGAAACTCCTACCTGCGCCATATCATCCAGGCAGTTGAAGATGTACTTGCGAGCCTCTTTAGATTTGATCCCCGTCTCTGCCTCATGGTCCTCAGGTGTCTGGAAGTACAAAAAGGAATGACCTCCACTTCAAAAAATCATCAAACACTGGAGAACCACTTTCGACATCAGAAAAACACCCATTACTCTACCCAAAATTCATATTTTACACACCCTCTTGTCGTTCCAAACCTTTTATGACTTCTTTCGACTGTGGAATGCAAAATAAGATATTGAATAATGTTGGAAAGTTTCAGTTCCCATTGACTTACATTGTATTTTTTTGTCCATTCAATGGAAGTAAATTGGAACCAAAACTGTTTGGTTACCAACATAAGGCAGTCGTGGCCTAATGGTTAGGCCAGTCGTGGTTTGGGGCAGTCATGGCCTAAATGGTTAGAGAGTCAGACTGGTAACCCAGTTGCGGGTTTCAGTCTCAATACCAACAGGAAATGACTGAGCTTGGATGTGTTAAATGCAGGCCTACTTTCATTCTTCAAAATACCTTCTTTTATGTTCTGCAGAACGCACAAAGTCATACAGGTTTGGAACAACATGATGGTGAGTAAATTACGACAGAATTGTAATTTTTGGGTGGACTGTCCCTTTAAAGATACAGAGGAACATCATGAAACACTTACCAAGAAAATAGGTCAAGTAAACATGTGACTTACAACATTGATAGAAATTTTGGAATTGGAATTTTAAATGACACCCAGCACAAAGAAAAATCACAAATTAAATATCTTTCATATCTCAATTGTTTCTCCTAGACACTAATAGAGAGCTGAAGTTGTTTGGTTCTTTTAAAGGGATTTTTTTGGAAATGGGCTCATTTTACCACTCCCCCAGAGTTAAATAGTTGGGTTTTACCGTTTTCGAATGTATTCAGCCGATTTTTTGATATTTAAAAGAATATCAGTAAGCAGACAGTTTCTGGTCTCATTGACTTCCATAGTAGGAAAAAATATACTATGGAAGTCAATAAGACCAGAAACTGTCTGGTTACTGATATTCTTTCAAATATCAAAAAATCGGCTGAATACATTCGAAAACGGTAAAACCCAACTGTTTGACTCTAAGTGAGTGGTAAAATGAGCCTATTTCCAAAAAAAAAAGTGGAGTATCCCTTTAATTTTCTCTTGAAAATAGTCAATGTCTTCTTTTTTTTATCATTTTAAGAGAAACATCTGAGGCAAAGTTGATACTTAAATGAAACATAACTGAGAACTCCATTCAGATTCCTGAACTATGAAAGATAAAACCTTATCTCTGGGAAGTACTTGACACTGAGTTAAGTATTTTTACAGTCCAAGACACAAGCACTGAGAGCCAAAACGTTTAAGGAGTTATTGACTACGCATGAGGAATTTTTCTAGTTTTATTGGATCCATATCATATATATGAAGGGTTAAGAATGCAACTTGTTCAATAATATCAAAGTTTTCCCATATGAAGCTAGGCAAAAGTTCACCAAAAGTTAATCTAAAGAGAAAACTATCGACTATGGGCAACCAGCCACTGGCCCAGTAAGGATGGGGAATGTGGAGGGAAACAGTGTATAAGGGTAAGAAGGAATGAAAGGGAAGAATGAGAACGGGGTGTTAAGCAGGATTTATCCCATGTTGCTCTGGTTGCCAAGTCGTCTCGCACAAAACTCATTTAGCTCACATTAGCCCCTTGGTCGGTTAACAGGGTGTAGTGGATGCCTCAGTTTAGGGAGGGAATGAAAGAGAAACATAGTGTTGCTGTATATTATATGCAAACCAAGTAAGAAAGATTAAAGAAGTGTGAAAGCAAAACAAGGTGAGGGAGTTTACCTTAAGTCTCCATAAAGGATAGGTGGAGTCGGGGTCTCTGTTGAAAAACCTGGTTGTTTTCGTCCCTGCACTTAACAGATACTCTGCTGGCAAGCCCTGCGTTTGAGAGATGTACCGGATCTGGTGGAAGACAAACACAGGCAATATGAGATTTACAGCTTATGTTACACATCTGGTGCTGGATATTCACTGCTTTGATACAGTTAAAGGGGAAAGGGGAATTTTCTTTCTAAGTTTATATATGTAGACATACAGTATTATAATAAAGTTTCTCTCCAGTTTACTGAAACTAAGCTCCAAAATCAGGTTACATAGAAATTAAAATGCTTTCAAAGGCCTTTTCTTTGAAAGATTATCCTGTTCCTTTTTTATTTTATTATTAAAGTAACACCAGGTAACTTTTCAACCTTCATAATATATTTCCAAGTCTCTTGTGATGGTACATCGACTTACAATAGGTTGAATGACACGTCAGCCATAGCCTGACGGAGTCTGTAGCGTTTTTAATCGTACTTTTAAACTTCGGGTTTCGGGAAGTAACCGGCGAACAAAGAGAACTACAAAATTCGACTGCTTTATGGCATATACATCACTTCCACCACCACCCCCACATCCTTAAAATCGGACGTGCGAGCCAAATGTTATAGTCATGGCCGAAGCAGCACAGAAAAACAAGAAAGCAAAGGTTTTCTCGGAGCAAAGCAAAAAGAGAAAAAGAGAAAGTGATTGCGTTAAACGAGGATCAACATTGGGCCAGCGTTTTCTCGCTGGCGTGAGCTGAAAGAGGAGGAGTAACTTTTAATTGTATTGAATATTTGTTAGAATAATATATTTAATTATTACTTTTTTCAGGCCTTTTCTAAGAAACACTAGTTTTAAAGTGCAGTAGCAAAAACAGTCTGTTGGATTGTAATGAATAGAGAGATGGTGGAAATGGTCATGAAAAATGAAATGATTCTGTGGTTGGTGCAAGAAACCTTGACTAACGCTGTAAGCGGACTTCTGGGAAATGCCACAGTGAGTTGCGTTTAAACAGACTGATGACATTTTGTCTGCTCGAAAACATATCAGTCATTTGGCTGCCACGCTGATGACACAACTTCAACATTCCAGCATTAGAAGCCGAGTAAACAGCATCTGTGATGAATGCTGTCACCATGAGACTGACTGACTTCCCCCGCCAAAACCTCTTTTTACAGGTCTGTCCGGGTGGTACAATTACACAGAATGCCATTCACACACCTGAATAACGTAAATACAAGACCCTGGCAGCCGAAGAAACCAACAATAATAATAATAATCTCTCTTCCATGGCCCCTGCCAATTTTGTGCCCTGAGAACGAGCTCACAGTGTTTGGCGCATTTACCGTCTTATGAAATAAGACCATTCACATTTTGAGGATTCCAGCATGTGATTTCAAAGCATCATGGTTAGAAATGACACAAAAGGTGCCGCAAAGGCTGAAAATAACTCGTCAAGCTTAGGTTTTAGATGCAAATCAAAAGTAAACTGGGCAGTTGTCCTTAACACAATATCTTAGAAATGCTTCCCAAACACAAGACCTCATAAATGCACAAAATGAGGGATGAAAAAAACCCTATTACTTTGTAGTACACAGATTTGGTGGGAGAAAGTCCTTTGCTGTGTTTAAGAGCTTGTTAAAGACGTTTTTGGTTTGCTTAAAGCTAGAACATTGGCCCAGGGCTGTTCTATGAAGCCAGAATCAATTTTATTTTTTAAGAAAAGGCCTCACTTTAGAGCTCGGGATATGGGCTAATTGGGCAGTTTGTGGCATGTTTCCAGAACTATGGAGGGGCCAGAGAGAGATGAAAGTCAGTGAGAAGACACACACACACACTTCGACACAAACACACCGCACTTCAGGAGAGCTGAGAAAGCAGGGGCCCAGCCAACAGTCAGATTTGTTTTCTCTTTCTTAAGCACAAACTGTAATTGAGGGATGTTTTTGCAGCCATTTTCTAAGAAAGGAGATGGCTCTCTCAGCAGGGCCACACATACACACAATCTCTCACACACACAAACAGCAAGACTCCTATGTGCCATCTCTCTAAATGAGTATAATACGGGAAATGTTATTTCATATGTCAGATTTTCAAGGTCATTTTCCAATTGGAACACATCATTTCTTTATAGTGTATCATTACTGACTATTGAATTTCCAAACAGATATGGCCAAGGATGGATTATGGACTGGGACATTGGAAATAATTTTTATCAAAGTCGACTTTACTGTTGAAATAGATTTATTATAAAGGTGTTTACAGTAATTGTGAATGACAATAGTGGATATTCCTCACAACTGCAACTTACTGTAATTTCTCATTATTTGGACATTAAATCTTGCAGTTATAATGACTTCAAACCTACATCAATTAGTTTTTTTTTTAGCAGCCTTTAACAAAGATGGAATTATGAGAAACTAAAGTTGTCATTTGTGGATTTTCCAGGTGTCTAGAAAAAATTTGGAGAAAAAAGAGGCAAAATTCAAAGTTACAATTACAATCACAAGTATATCTTTAGAGACATACACTTCTGTTCAAATGTTTGGGTCAGCAGGATTCTTTAATGTTTTAGTCTCTTATGCTCAGTTGCTCACTAAGGCTGCATTTATTTGATAAAAAAAATAGAATATTTTTTTTTTTGAAATATTATTATAATTTAAAATAACTTTTTCTATTTTAACACATTTTTAAACTCAATTTATTTCTGATATGGCAAAGCTGAATCTTCAGATCTTCATGATCCTTCAGAAATCATTCTAACGTGTTGATTTGCTGCCCACAAACATTTATTTTTTTCATTTTCATTTTTCAACATTTTTGTGATACTTTTTTTCAGGAATAAGTGCGCTGTGTTACCTCAAGTTTAATCCATCATCTTGACGTCAAGATCCATAATTCCGCTTAATGCAGAATATACTTAGCGATATAAGGTTACCGACCCCTGGTGGCGAAAAATCTTGCATATTGTACCTTTAACTGTCACTTTTGACCAATTTAATGCATCCTTGCAAAATAAAAGTATTAATGTCTTCTTTAAAAAAAAGAAAAAGAAAAAGAAAGTGTGCAGGGCATCAAAAGATTTTCTCCACAGAGGGTGGTGCGTGCCCCAGGTGTCCTAAACCATCCTTGGTAACAGCCATAAGGGAAAAGCAGGGTTGAATGCAACAAAGACCCTAAAACGTCCTAATGGTGGAAAGTTCTGATTGGCTGAATTCCAGTGCATGTCTAAAACCTACGCTATTCTGATGCATTAAAGAATTAGCTTTAAACAATATCTTACCTGGTCATACTCAGATGCTCCGGGGTACAGCGGCCAGCCCAGAAACAGCTCAGCGATGACACAACCCAGAGACCACATGTCTATCGCCTCACAGAAGGGCAAACCCAGGATGATCTCTGGAGCTCTGCAGACACACACAAGTGGAGGAAGAACTTCAACAACAGTCACAGCAGAATAAGAACAATTAAAAATTCTGAACAGGGTTAATATAGTTCACTGGAAACATATGACTATAAATAAAATAAACGTAAAAACAAACAAACAATAAACTTACTAAAACTTTCCCTAAAATAAAAACCAATCATTCAAAATATTTATAAAATATATTATAGTACAGTATATGAATGACTAAATGTGGTCCAATCTTTTGGATAGAGGGATGTAAATAAATGCCATATAGAGAGAAAAAGAGGGGAAAATGTGTGGAAAGACAAACAGACTGATGTTGGGAAAAGAGAAATACTTATTTCAGGGGTGTATTAATTATTGAAGATGAATGCTGCACACGCACACACCAACACGCACAAATAATGGGCTGAACTCCTCATCTCAGAGCACAGTAACATTATTTGTAAAGGCAACACTGGACATTGGAAGAACAGCTCACACCCAAGCAGCATTATCGTTCACTAAAATTAAAACTTAAATAAATAAATAAAAACTATTTAGAAATTGAAAAATTGACAAAGTGATAAAAAGCACATTCAATTACTAAAAGTTAAACTAAAGTGAAAACTGTAAATATAACAACAAAAGCTTCATTTAAATCAAATTACCTTTTATTTTTGTACATTAATAATAAAAAAAAATAACAAAAAACTATAATAGTATATAAATAATATTAAAATTACACTACTACCAAGAGAAAAACTTAAGACACAACTTGTGAAATCACAAGATCTCTATTATCTCGTATGTTTCTAGAGAGCAATGTGATTAAATAAAGATGCACAAATTTTAGGGATCCCTCAACATTAAAATGTTATCGGACACAAGTAAGCTGATTCTTGCATAACTACTGTAGGCATCACACATAATAAGATGAATGAAAAATTAATATTTATTTTGAGATTAACAAAGGAAAGATTAAGGAAATGAGCATAGTTAATCAAATAATGAAATAATTATTATTATTATTTTAAAATGATCCATCCCTTTCACATTTATCATATTAAAGTCAATGGTTTCAATATGAGCTTAAATGTTTCCAATCAAACTACGAGTTCCACATCAATTCTAGTCCTTTACTTTTATATCAGGCTAACAATTCGTCATTTCATTTGTTCTATTTTCCTAAGGAAGTGCAGGGGGAGCACCTGAGACTAAACAGAAACAAAATACTACCCACGGGTGCCACAAGGGCAGGGAAAGACTCAGTTTGGCAGTTAAATCTACTACTGGCTCTCATGCAAGGTATGTGGCGCAGGACATCACCCTTCTGGAATGATGTCATGCCGCCCAAGCCTCGTGCATGCTGGTCTGCTCGATGTCATTCAAATAAGCCACGCAGCTGAAAGTATCTCTGTGACACCGAGGACGCATTACGGCCGCCACGTATGCAAATGCATATCCCACTTCAATCTTTTCTCTCCCTTCTCCCAATGCCATATGCAAAACAGACCAGCAGCTGCTGATGCAGGACTTTCAGTGGGTGTGATAAACACAAAACACGCGCGGCACTAAATACCGTCCTCATTCTCTTGCATATAAAACGTCTGCTTGTAATGCAAAAATCTGTGGTGGTGAGGAATTCACAACCCTGTTCCAGATCCGCACACATGGAAATATGAAGTCCTAGACAGGCAGATGTGTTGCGGAGAGAGTGTTTGAGTTCATTTGTGGTACATTTTGCATACCTAAATCCTGTCAGGTTGTGACCCTGCAGGTGTGCGTTTGTTTGCATGCGTGTCACTGTGCAGCTTACATGTATGCATGGGTGACATTATGCACACAAGTGCAAACATCCGATCCCGGTGTTGATATTTGCATGGCAGGCCCGATGCACCCATGCTGTGGAAGTCATTTCTTGTACACAATGCCACTTAGGATAGTGCAAACAGGCCTAGAAGCAAAATCTTTGCACCCATGAGAACTACTGTGTGCAAATAATCACTCGGTCACCTGCATTGGGGTAAATGGTGTTGTGAATATGGGGTCAGGCAAAGGTGAAAGATTGCTTCTTCAGTTCCTAAATGAAGCATAATTCGTCTTCTGAAGTCCTAGACCACTCATACCCACATTTACATGGTCACTCAGTTGCTATTTGAGGCTCTTGCGTGGGCATGTCAAAAACCATCGATCACAGCTGACCTTCAATACGGACCACCACTCATAACCACAGACACAGGCGGTGCCCTGCTTTTTTTTTCCAGGCCACAACTCTACATCTCCCAGTGCTATTGTGCTTTGTATTTCTGTCACTGTTTAGCAAATTGTTATAATTAATTATTGCATTGTATATTGCATTAAACGGTTATAATAACAATGCTCTTCAGCTGTGACTTATTCACCATAAATCACACCATAAAGCACATGTAATACATTATTCAGTATTATAACATGGCTCTGTGGAATACTTGATTCTGATTGGTCAACTGTGCCATCCAGGGGTATGTTTTTCCCAGATAACAACCGCTGAAAAAAGATAACGCATGCTCATCCGGGTTACTGAAGTCAGCAGCCTATATGCTTGCTAGGATCGTTTTTTCTTCATGAAAGATTTGCTTTTGGTGAGCTAATAAAATATTAAAACACAGTTGAATCAAAATTTTGTATACAGTTATTTAATTACTGTATGCCATGCAGTATCATGGACTCGCTCTCTCTTGTTTCACACAAACGCAGCTGCTGTCATTTTGTGATTGTTTTGTATACTGTTGGATTATGGGATAACAAACAAAAAATTTTAAAACAGTTCAATCTGAAATCAAAATTAATCAAAAAATCCCCATGTGGTGAAATTATTTGCATTAAGTGGTATGACTGTATTGTATCCCTTAAAGGAGAACTCCGGTCAATTTTAACATTGAGCTCATTTTTTTATACATTTGGAGTGCTGTCAATACAGACAAAACCGACAAAAATTGCTGTTGCCTACATCGTGTTATCGTCTTTTTAAAATTTGCACCCTGTTGACTTCAATGGGGCATATTCTAAACCTGCTTTTAGCCTCTTAACATCCTTGATTTGTCATTAAGAGTGCACAGCCATGTGAGTGGTGTTATTAAAAGTGACCACAGTCAATCTGACTACAGTAGATGTGAAAGATATGAATAAAAATGATGTTAATTCAGCCAGCGCACATACCGTACCTCCTACCCCTACCACTGTGTGGTGTTCTGAGAATATCAGCTCAAATGGATAGTTCATCCGAATCAGATGTTGAACACACAGGGGAGGTTTGAGATGATATTCACTAATGATCGCGCACGTGAGATTGACAATCGACTGCTGTGGGCTTCGACCGAAAACAGGAAGCAAATAGAGGTATGTGAGCTGGCTGAATTAACATCCTTTTTATTCATATCTTTCACATCTACTGCAGTCAGATTGACCGTGGTCACTCTTAATAACACGACTAACATGGCTGTGCACTCGTAATGACAAATCAAGGAAGTTAAGAGGCTAAAAGCAGGTTTAGAACATGCCCCATTTAAGTCAACAGGGTGCGAATTTTAAAAAGACAATAACACGGTGTAGGCAACAGCAATTTTTGTCGTTTTTGTCTGTACTGACAGCACTCCAAATGTACAAAAAAAATTAGCTCAATGTTAAAATTGACCAGAGTTCTCCTTTAAATGTCTGTCTAGTTTGAACTTGCCACACTAGCAACTGCCCTCAATATTTTGTGTCTAATTATTTACTTGCGTGGCAAGCAGCCGTGTAATAAGGGGGATAATGTACATCCAGCCGGTTGTTATCTGAGAATAAACCCCAGAGTGATAAGGGTTTCCCGATGCAAAGGGAAGGGACACATTAACCCTTACTTAAACAGTCACCGTCAGGGACACTATAAGGTACATCCGTACAATAAATACCTAATCAGCCAATCACATGGCAGCAACCAAATGCATGTAGACATGATCAAGAGCAAGTTCAAACTGAGCATCAGAATGAGGAAGAAACGTGATTTAAGTGACTTTGATAATGGAATGTTTGTTGGTTTTTCAGAAACTGCTGATCTACTGGGATTTTAACCCACAACCATTACTAGGGTTTACAGAGAATGGTCTGAAAAACAGAAAACATCAAGTGAGCGGCAAAAATGCTATGCTTGTTCAGAGGGAAATGGCCTGACTAGTTCAAGCTGATAGAAATGCAACAGTAAATCAAATAAAAAAAACTACTCTGCAGAAGAGCATCTCTGAACACACAACCCGTCGAACCTTGAAACAAACTGGCCACAGCAACAGAAAACCCGACCGGGTACCACTCCTGTCGGCTAAGAACAGGAAACTGAGGCTACAATTCGCACAGGCTGACCAAAATTGGACAGTAGAAGATTGGATAAACGTTGCCTGGTCTGACGAGTCTCATTTTCTGCTGCAACATTCAGATGGTAGGGTCAGAATCTGGCATAAACAACCTGAAAGAATGAATTCATCCTGCCTTGTATCCTGATCCTCTGATTTCCCGCTGATTGGCTGCCCTCCCTCGGAATCAATTTTAATATTCATATCCTCACAGCGCACTAAAGCAGAGAAGGCCAGAAGTTCCCGTCGTGCCATTTTAATAAACATTGTGTGAGGTGGGCTCACCGAGGGAAATGTAGACATCTATCGTGCACCTGAGACTGGAGGCGAGGCGAGGGAAAGAGTGATGGAGCGAGGGGGCGAAAAGGAAAATAAGATTCGGTGTGACAGAAAGAGAGGAGCAGACAAAGAGTGAGAGAGAGCAAAGGGAGGTAAACGACGGAGACAAAAACAAACAGTCCAGGCATGTAAGAACAAGAGAATGAGGGAGGCAGGGGGAGATGTTTAGATTTCCATCTCCACAGAGTCAGACTGTGGGGTCATCTCTCCACAGCGCCTCGACAACTTACTAAAACAACCTTGGAAATCGTCCTCCCTTTTATTGTGGGAGTGCTCTTTTATTTCAATGCCCTGTGAACCTCTCCCTCTACCGCTCTCTTCAGAGGAAATCGCTGACGAAGCTGCCACTCTCTCCACTCCCTTTCTTCTGTCATTAGCATTCCCAAGACAGAAAGTGTAGAATGAGGGAGAGTGAGAGGGAAAAAACCAATCGATGACCTCTTCTCTTTAATTTCACTGTTATTGTGAGAACTCACTATCACCTCATGCGACATGGCAAAATAAGGAATTCATTTTGAAACTTTTATGCTATGAGACGAAAACTTCAACTCATGTACTCACTGCGAGTTATACAAAAAGTAGCTATTGAATCAACTTCTTAAAGGGTTAGTTCACCCAAAAATGAAAATTATCCCATAATATAGTATACCCTTAAGCCATCCCATCCTTTCTTCTTTCAGCCAAACACAACCAGAGTTACATTAAAAAATATCCTGGATCTTCCAAGCTTTATAATGGGAGTGAATTAAATCGTTTTTGAAGCTCCAAAAAAGTGCATCCATCCATCATAAAAGTAATCTATATATGGCTCCAGGGGGTTTATAAAGGCCTTATGTGTTTTTGTAAGAAAAATATTCATATTTATAACTTCATAAACTATAATCACACGGCACGTCGTATGCGAGTCTAGGTCCGATGGAAGATTGAACTTTGACCTGACGAATGACATATTGACGAACGCAGAGGTGCAGAGGATAGAGCAAAACAAAACACTGGTCACGAATTAGAAGTCTAAAATTAGAACTTTTAAAGAGAAATGTCAGAGGAGCTTGAGTTTGTTGCCCAGCCCTATTTGTCTGTCTACTCTCACCTAAGCTTATGCTACACCTACACTGTAAAAAATATTATTTTCAAGATTTGTTATCACAACATTTTTTCTTTTGTCAAATCAACTTCAGATAACTTATTATTTTGAGTTTCTGGTGATTAAATCAATCTCCTTCATTGTATTAACTCACTTTTTCCAGTTCAATCAACTTAAAATTTTAAGGCAACCAGGTTACTTCATTTTGTAAGTTAAACCAACAATATTTTTTTTTACAGTATACTGTACATCACATCCTATGTCACACATTGGGTCAGAGGTCACCCGTCTGCCGGAAATAGACTCGTGTAGAGCTCTGTATTTTATACGTTTAATAAGTTATGGATATTTGTCTTACAATAAAGGCCATTGCACACTGATTCGTGATTCGGAGGCTCTGAATTGTCAAAATACAGCCCATTCTCACCCCCAAGGCGTCACCTAACTGACGCCTTGGGAGGCATTTGACCATGCTTCAATATCTGACGTTTTAGGCGCCCTTTAGCGTCAGTTAGATGACGCCCTAGGATTGCGTGTACCCTACCCCCACCCCATACCTAAACCTAACCGCGTCCTCTAACTGACGCTTTCCTTTAGTGTCAGTTAGATGACGCCGTAGGATCACGTCATGTAAGTGACGCTAAAGGGCGCCTAAAACGTCAAATATTGAAGCATGGTCAAAGGTGACGCCTTGGGGTGAGAATGCGTTGCAAAATACCATTTAAACACCATTCAAACTGCTTGCTACGGATGCGAAAAATGCAGAAAATCGAACCCGATTTGATTTTTTTTTATGACGGATGAAAGTTTCGGAGGCAGCGTGCATGCGTCATTGACATAACGTGAGGTCGTATTTATTTTTTAACGTGCAGAAATTTCGGACGCGAATTTCGGACTCGGTGTGCAAGGGCCTTAAAGGAGCTGTATGTAAGATTGTGGCCAAAACTGGCACTGCAATCAGTTTCAAATTACTGTAGAGAAGTGTATCCCCTCCCCCTCCCCCCTGACTCGAGGTTGCCAGATAGGCTGCAGGATCCAACATTTTTTTTATCCCACACGTTTGTAGCTGCAGCTGTGGAAACTAGAGCAGCAACAATGCTGCAACACTACTGACTTCGTGATTGGTAGATCGGTGGAGGGTGGCGCATCAGACTAAAACACAACATGACAGTTGAGGGCTGCAACATCAATTTTAAAAGACAATATCCTGGCCGGACTACTGTTATCAGTGATATAAGTATTTGAAATGAACATGATTTCTTAATGTCTAGTGACATATCAGGGCCATTTTGTGATTATTTGAAATAAATTTCTTACATAAAGCTCCTTTAACATATTGCTTTGTTTCAGAATGAATTACATATACAGTTCCTGCAATGTTTTCAGTTATATGTCATTTTTCAAACAAAATAAAAATCAAAATGAATCAGACTAGTGATTGATTAAAATACCCATCATGTCAAGTCAAAGTTTATTGTTGTAAGTTCAAGTAGAGTGAAATTCTTACTTGAATGCATATTCACAGACTAGAGACAAAGCAATATACAATGCTACTAAATGCAAAATATCAAAAATAACAAAAAATTCTACATAGAAATTATAATGTCTAAAATAATATGTACAGTATATTGTTATAGAACAAGATTTAGAACAATAACCACCCCTCCCAAACCACATACCTCTTAACCACAATCTATCAGTACATATTTGTCATCGACAGATTTCTTTGTGTGCCAGTCAGGTACAGGAAAAGACATCGAGTTGCAGAGAGCCCTATCATGGCCTATAGATCACTCAGGCTTCCGAGAGTCCCACTGAACAAACAAAGGGAGGTTGTGCAGTGGCGTCACAGGTTTGTAATCCTCACCCTCCCTCACATCTCAGGCTCCTACAGCATTTCCACCATAGACTGTTAATTACAAACATGCCATCACCCCAGACAGAGAGAGAGGGAGAGAGAGAGAGACAGTGAGAGTGATGACACTCTTACACAACTGACCTTCTGACAAACACACATAAGCATCAAGTGGCCAAAATGCAGTCTACCTCACATGGCCAATGTATGATTGTGGATTATGAGTGTACATATGAATGAGTGCATGGGTACTGAAACATCCAAATGACAGGATGATTTATTATATTTAATTTATTATTTTATGTTTAACCTGTCACAACAATAATTTAATCATTGATGCCTGAATAAGTGCAAATCACCTTTATTCCACAAGGTGGCAATGTCTGATACAAAATGATGAAGTGACGTTTCACTCACAGTTACCGCAGGCAGAAAAACAAAAGAATAGGAAGTATCATCAGCAAAACTTGAAATGGCTCAGATATTTGCCCTGAAGTCAATCAAGTATTGGTGTCACTTTCACAAGATGGTAGATCTGGTAAAGAAGCTGTCAGCAATCAGAATTTTGATTTTGAAGATGTTTAAAATGATAGTCTGGAGAATATGCTTGAGAACGTGAATATGAAACAGATGCTGAGTGTAGTAGGAAATGAGCTCTGACGAAGACAGTGATGATGTTATAAAACATCTTCTCAAACTGAACCCTTCCAAACTCCTAAACTTTATTTTATTCTTATGTAATTATTACTCAAATGCGAGAGTTTTTCATTATCACGACAGGTAGAGATCCATCCGTGTTAGATATAGATCCGGGTTGGCGAAACATACATGGGTTAAAGGGTTAAATATACTGTGTGCAAAGCAATCATGCCAATAATAACACATTTTGGGTCCCATCTGAGTGACCCCAGCCCTTCTGTAAGAGCCCGCAGGTTGTGAGCCCCCATCAGCCATGAGCCCTCGCTCCTTCTCTCTTCCGCCCACTGTCTGTCTCATTCCCTTTCGCCTCAGCAATCTCTTAAGCCGCCTGTGTAAGTATGTGGGTCACGTCAAGAGCTTTCTGCACGAGGAAAAGGTCCACAAAATGAGTGTCCTAACGGACGCTCTCGCATTTGCAGTCGGGCCCCAAGTGAAATGCGCTACAAGTGGAACTCCCTTCCCACAACTTTCTCAGACACACACACATGATTAAAACATTTTATCATCAGAATAAATGATTCTGTCTAGATGTCTCTGTGTCCATGTACTCCATGTATAGTGTCAGACTTCTAGCATTATAGCAACACATATATATTTACTGGCCATTTTTTTTTTTTGTTGTTGTTGTGTCATGTTGTACTGTGCTATGGCTCAAACTAGTCAAACATAGCATGGGCTTTTCAATGATAGGCAGGCAGCAGGGTGGCCAATATTATACTGACACACAACTGGTAAAATGAACAGTATTCACTAAATATACTGAAATATCAGCTTATTTTTGGCCATTTATATGCCTGAATGTCTAAAATAGTCTTTTTCAAAATTTAAATAAATAATAAAACAAGCAATATAATATTCAGTTGAAGTTTAAATGAATAAACAAATAAATAAAGCTGTTGAAAAGTTGGTTGTCAGCATGATTTTTTTTAAAGAAATACTTTTATTCAGCAAGCACATAATAATAGTGACAGTAAACACATTTATAATGTTATTGTTCTTTTGAAATTTCTACTCAAAGAATCCTGAAGGGGAGGAACAAAAGTTTTAAAATGGAATAAAATAAAAACTGTTTTCAATATTGATAACAAATGTGACACTGAAAACTGGAGTAATGACGCTGAAAAGTCAGCTTTGCCATCAAAGGAATAATTTCCATTTAAAATAGAAAACAATCCTTATTAAATCACATTATATATTTCAATGTAATGAGAGCAAATCAGCCTCTTTGGCGAGCATGTCCTGGATCAGCCATTAAAGGGATAGTTCACTTTGAAATACATTTTTGGTATGTTTTAGCTTACCTCAAGGGCATCCAAGATGAAGGTGTCTTTGTTTCCGCATTTGATATTTTTAGGTCAAACGAGGGGTTTGTGTGAGAAAACGAACAGTATTTATATTGTTTTTACCTCTTGTAACCACAGCCACGTCCAACTAATCTGTCGTAACAAGAGGTAAAATCGATATAAATACTGTTCGTTTTCTCACACAAACCGCTCGTTTCGTGTCTAAGGCCATCAATGTGTACTTACATTTACGAGTCATTAAATCATGTTTAATTTGGACTTCTCTGTGCATGCTCTTTGAGGCGGACCCCATATACCTCCATTATATGACTGACAGACAAGAACGGTTTGACCGAAAAATATCAAAATTGAAACTACTGCGGAAACAAAGACACCTTGGATGCCACCTGAACCATCCCTTTAAAAAAATCCACATTAAAAAATTTCTCCTAAAAACTGTTGAAAACAGAAAACGTTCATTCACATGGCTGTTTGTAGATTTAAAACTGGAAAAATAAATATGGTGGAGCTAATTCTGATAATCAAACGGTATGATTATCAGCCAAAAAGGACCAAATATAGGCCAATTAACCAGCCAGGCTGATATATATATCTGTCTATTACTATATCACAAAGCCCTTCTGCTCTACGGCCGCAGTTCTGAGCCCACACGTCACACTCTCCGTCTCAGCACACTCCCTCTGGGAAACACAAAGCTGTCATTCCTCTCTTTTCGCTTCTGAGACAAAGAGAAGGAGAGACGCTCACCTACGCTGAACAGATAAATCAGTAATGCGCCACCCCCTTTCATCACACCTCCATCTGTCTCTTATCTGTCGTCCACCTCCTCTACAGTCCAGCAGTCCAGCACACCTCCACGTGTGTAATCAGATTGTGCAGGACTGATATTGTGTGTTCAAGCTGTGCTTCTGGAGAACAGGTGGCGGCTGATGTCCTGTGTCTATGTTGGAATCCATAATTAACATATTATCCATCCCACAGTATGCAAATGCAAAATTAGGAATAGTGCATCTCAAACCACAACATGTTAAAACTAGTTTATTTATGTACATGCTTTTTATGCTAATTTTACCCACAATCTCTACGCTACAGAAGAGAGGGAGTTTTCTTTCAACTTTTTCCAGAAAAAACAAACAAGAAAAAAATAAGGCCATGTCCACACTAATACGTTTTCGTTTGAAAACGTATATTTTTCTCTCCGTTATGGCCTTCCGTCCACACTGAGACGCCGTTTTAAGTCAACAAAAACGTATCGTTTGGAAAACGCTCTACAAAGTGGATACATTTGAAAACGCCGTTTTCGCGTTGTAGTGTGGACAGTGAAACCGGAGGTATTTCAAAACGATGACGTAGGTTTAGTCATGTGATCCATATTCATGTTTATCGGTGTTGTGCCTGTTATGTGTTATTCATTTTTACACTATTGCTAAAATATGTTACTTTCTATGATACTTAATATGTGCTATTCTTCATAGCACAGTACTGCAAAGATAACAGATAATGTAGTCTACTCACATTTGCTGTCCCGCGGCAAAACAGGAGAGCAGTTGCGTTTTAGACCAAACATATGGTGACTGAATGCGACCTGGACGCATCCGTGATGGTGAGATATTCTCTAAATAAAATTATCCTGTTATTGTGCGATGACATTATTATTTATTTTCCCATCTCCGTGAGCTTTTGTGAAGTTTCACGCATGCGCAGTAAAGTGAATTTAGAAGTTTCTCATCCACACTGAAACGTCGGAAAACACCTGAAAACGCTAGTGTGGACGGAGAGCGTTTTTAAACGAAAACCCCGTTTTCAAATGTATCCGGATTAATGTGGACGTAGCCTTAAAAAGAAACATGACAGAGTCCTTTTTTTATGAACCCCCAAATTCATTTTTAGGTAATGAATTTAGCTACATGCTAAGATACACTATAACCTTTAAAAGTTTAGTGTTTTTGCTGGTGTTTAGTTTAATGACTTTCTGACTGTTACATAATATTTCTATTGCAAATAAATACTGTTTTTTTGAACTTGCTCTTCATAAAAAAATTAATAAAAACCGTTTCCTCCAAAGTATTAAGCAGCACAACTGTTTTTAACATAGGTAATAATAAGAAATGTTTCTCAAGCATCAAATCAGCATATTAGAATGATTTCTGAAGGCACTGAAGACTGCTGAAAATTCAGCTTTGCCATCACAGGAATAAATTACATTTTAACTTTTTTTTTTAAAAAATGTAAAAATTAAAACAGACTTGTTGAGCATAAGAGATTATCCGAGCCCAAACTTTTAAATGGTAGTGTACATGTGCAATTTTTTTTTAAATAATTTAGCATTAGTCCCAACTATGCACTCAAAAGTACTTCACTAGTGAAGTACATACTTTTAGAGCATAATGAGAGTGTGCAATTTGGAAATCTGAGCCATGTGTGTGTTGAGATTGGAGAAAGGTGTCAGCATACAGTAGAGAGCAAGTCATTTCTCCTTCTGCCTCTGTGTCGGAGAGAAAATGCTGCTCTCTCTATGAAGACAGAGACCAGGAGAGACAGACAGGCAGAGACAGTAGCAGGGAAAGAGAGAGAGAGAGAGGTTGTGTGTTTGCATGTATTGTGCTCCTCAGGACTGAGCACTTAATCTGCCTGCAGATACATTACACCACAAACAGCCAAACGCAATTAGCCACACTGCATTCTTCTGCCTTCACACAAACACAATATCTCACGCTATCTCTCTCCCCCTCTCCCTCACTCACACGGCCGTGATAAGAGGCACTGTAATTAATAATAGAAATGAAAAGAGAGATCGTGCTGTCATACGCTGGGAAAATGAGTAAAAGGTACCAGAACGCAAGAGTTCAAAGCACACACGGTAGCATTGGGTTCATTTTAAAGATTTGAGAGCATTCATTTAGTTTTAGAGTAAATACATTAATACAAATAAATGACATTGTTTACTTTCTTCATACACATTCTTACTGTGCATGATTAATCAGTGCATGATCTTCAAAGTTAAAAGGGTAACACTTTGCAATAAGGGTCATTTATTAAACATTAGTTAATGTATTAACTAACATGAACTAACCATGAGCAATACATTTGTTACTGTACTTGTTAATCTTAACATTATTAACATTAGTTAAAGGGATTGTTCACTTTGAAATTCATTTTTGATATGTTTTAGCTTACCTCAAGGGCATCCAAGATGTAGATGTCTTTGTTTCCACAGTAGTTTCAATTTTGATATTTTTAGGTCAAACCGTTGTTGTCTGTCAGTCATATAATGCAGGTATATGTGGTCCACCTTAAAGAGCATGCACAGAGAAGTCAAAATTAAACATGATTTAATGACTCGTAAATGTAAGTACATATTGATGGCCTAAGACACGAAACGGGCGGTTTGTGTGAGAAAAAAAGAACAGTTTTTATATAGATTTTATTGTAACCACAATAATCTGATGGCGCGGGCGCTTTGTGGCTGTGGTTACACAAGGTAAAAACGATATAAATACTGTTAGTTTTCTCACACAAACCGCTCGTTTCATGTCTTAGGCCATCAATGTGTTACATTTACGTGTCATTCAATCATGTTTAATTTGGACTTCTCTGCGAATGCTCTTTGAGGTGGACCCCATAGACCTCCATTATATGACTGATAGACATGAACGGTTTGACCTAAAAATATCAAAATTGAAAATATTGTGGAAAAAAAGACACTACATCTTGGATGCCCTTGAGGTAAGCTAAAACATATCAAAAATTAATTTCAAAGTGAACTATCCCTTTAATACAAATCCAGCTGTTCATTGTTTGTTCATGTCAGTTCACAGTGCATTAACTAATACTAACAAGATTTTAATAAAGTACTAGTAAATGTTGAAATTAACATTAACAAAGATGAACAAATGCCGAAGAAGTATTATTCATTCTTAGTTAATGTTAACTACTGTAGTTAACTAATGAACCTTATTGTAAAGTGTTACCGTTAAAAGAAAAGAAAATCATAATCTTTCAAATCCCCTCACCCACCTGCTGGTAATGTGACAGCCACTTATCATACACACAACTGTCAAAAGTTTAGAAACATTATCCGTATTATTATTATTATTTATCTGTAAGTCCCTTGTGTTCACCAAGACAGCAATTATTTCAACAAAAATACAGTAAAAACATTAATATTGCAAAATAATATTACAAATTAAAAGAAAATGTAATGTATTCTTGTGACGTCAACGCTGAGTTTACAGCATCATTACTCCAGTCTTCAGTGTTACATGATCCTTCAGAAATCATTACTGATTTGGAGCTCAGGTAACATTTCTGTGCTGTTGCTGTGCTGTTTCAAATTCAGACCAAAATCTTTTAAAAGGAAGGAGTTGAAAAGAAAGATGTGTTCATCAAACAAACACGTCCGTGTCACGCAAGTATACTGTTACAATACATCTCTGACCTTGTGTCTTTCTCACATGCTAAAAAAAAGACCACGGGGATCGCTTCATGAACTCTTACTCTGACAGGTGATTAACTTCACCCCATACAACCCGCCGTGACCCCTCCATAACAATACCTCATTGTTTCATTCTTCAATACCAAGGCCTAAATTACTCTTTTTCGTTTTCATTGTCTAACCTCAATTAAAATAGGCCTTTGTAATCTGGCTGGGGGCGCAATTGTTCAGTGGAAAACTTGATATTAAATTACCTCTGGGCATTGATATGAGGTTGATAAGGTGCTTAGAGTCATTTTAAGTGTGTATTTATAATTGATGCGGTGTTCTGATTGGTTGCCAGAGTGTTCTACACAGAAATGTAACACTTATTGAGGAATTATAAATAAATAGGCTACATGCCTTAGCAAACATCACTAATAAAAAAGAAATCTGTAGCAAATAATGGTGAGACATATAGACAGTAAGCACTGTTCCAGGGTCAGATACACTGAGGTTGCAGATTTATCCCAATTACACACAGCTGAGTGAGAGAGAGAGAGAGAGAGAGAGAGAGAGAGAGAGAGAGAGAGAGAGAGAGAGAGAGAGAGAGAGAGAGAGAGAGAGAGAGAGAGAGAGAGAGAGAGAGAGAGAGAGAGAGAGATTTAACGTGCACGCACACAATGCATTTGCACATCTGTCTCTTTGGGGATAAAGCCAAGAGGTTGGGAACGAACTGAGAATTTAGAAATTGACTATTGTCTAAACTTCTGCTAACTCAAACAAGCAACACAACATCAATATGAACTACGATTGAACTTTTCTTTGATTTTTAGTCAAATCAAATGTGAATGTGGATTGGATATTATTACTATGCAATTAATTCTGACATTGCAAAGCTATTTTAATCAACCATTTTCTTTGAAGAAGTTAATACATTTTTAAATGTCATTTATTTCTGTGATTTTCAGCATTATTACTCCAGTCTTCAGTGACATGATCCTTCCGAAATTATTCTAATTTGGTGCTTTTTTTAAAAATGATAAATTACTACTCAATCATTAATAATGGTCTCTTTTATCATCAGTATTGAAAACTGCTTAATATTTAATTTTTCTATGCAGTAATGATGAAAAACATACACTAAGAAACAAGATTAGAACGCTTAATTTGAAAGCTAATACAAGTAATGAAATATATGGCGTTGACATTTCTAAAAAAAATTGTGATTTAAACTCTACTGTCAACATTACAATGACTTAATGCAATGTATAAACTAACGTTACATTAACTAAATCACTTACGAGTAAATGTGGTTTTGTTCATTTATTATACTTGGGAATGAGGGCTGACAAAGTTTAATTCACCATATGTGTGTGTGTTTGTATATATATATATATATATATATATATATATATATATATACACACTGTGTGTTTGTCAGGCATTCATGTAACGTTGTGACTGGCTTTTGCACTAACACTCCAGGGCACTTAACACCTGGACAGATTAATTTATCAGGTAAACATTGGAGAAAAATGACAGAATGAAGCATCTAATATCACTCTAATGTCACTGATAACGGTATCAAACCGTCCTTGAGCAAGTAATAACAAAGCAGACACGTTCGACCCGCTCTGGGAACGACGACTATAAAGAAAAGGCATTAAAACTGTGACAAATCACCCATCATTCTAAACAAGCCCTGTGTAGGCAATCTCATAGCTATGACGTGATACAGGCAGGCATGTGACAGCTCTAATTTAGAGATTTGTGGAGAGAAGAAACCAGGTGTCACTTCTGTACGGACACACCTCTACGGCCTGGGGGGATGATCGGTCTCGCGGACAAAACAAATACCAAAGGCTTAGGGCGCGCGGCCTCACTGGGTCGACAGCGCGAGGTTGGCACTGCCAAGGAAGTTAGTTGGCGTGTGTTGAAAGCAACCGCTGCACCAGCTGTGTCCACAGTGGATTGTAACCCATCGTTTTCAAATACATTGGGCAAAGAGGAGTCTGTTTACAAGAATAAACTAACAAACACAACAGCGTTGAGTAGTTAATAAAAATTAGAGCCAGACCGATATATCGGCCGGCCGATATTAGACATTTTCCAAACTCTCGGTATCGGTAGTTATAATGGCCGATAAATGAATATTTCAAAAATAAAATGAAAACGGACCAAACACGCTTTAATCATCTCTCCTTGGCCTGTTAAATTGAAAATGTATGTTTTACAATTTACAGTATGACGTTATCTATTGCTAAATTATGGCTCATCATAGACTAGCTAACCTGACATTGTAATTGTAAGGTAGCTTATAAGGCAATGTAGAGACTAATTATTATTTTATTTATCAGAACTTTAATATATTTTGATGTTCCTCTGTTATGTTGTGACAATAAAAGAAATAAGTTTTAAAATGCTTTATCATATTATTTTAGTTAAAACTCATAAATAACTACAAATAACTATGTTAGGGAAATCTGTTAATGTTTTGTTGCGCGTTTCTGAAAAAAAAAATATATATCGGCCGATGTATCGGAATATCAGATTTTAAAACCAAACAATATTTGTATCGGTATCGTCCTTCAAAATCCTTTATCGGTCGGGCTCTAATACAACTGGATTAAATAGCAAACACTCTAACGGCAGCTTACTTCACTGGTGACCTGCACAGGCTATTTAAAATATTATACAAAAATAATGGATTTTATATTGTCTGTAAAAACGAATATTACTTTACTGTAAAAAATAGATAATATTATATCAAGAAATATTAAAATATCAGATTTTCTATTTTCATTATAAAGAAGTAAAAATTCCAACTTTATAATTAAACAATATAAAATAAATGCAAAATATGTATATATCAATATAAAATAATATAAAAAAACAACATTAAAATCTAAGTAATTTTTTATTTAAAAAAAAACATACTGCGTCAAGCAAATGGAATCATTGTAATTTGAAGTATACAGTATGCAATTTATTATATGTCTATAGTGATTGTCATGCAGGTCTTAAAAAAATGAAAAAGGTCTTGAAAAAGACATCAAAATGATCAAATTGGAAAGGATGAGACGGTTGTAGCCGTACAGGTACAGTTAGTATTTTTTATGAGATACAACAAAATCAAGTGCAAGAGTTAACGACATCTCAATGCAAAGAACCCTATATATCGTATAATTCTGTTACTTATAAGTATACCTACTGATAATAAACAATCAGATGGCAGGACGGGGTCGGAGATGATAAGAGATGACTTGTGGTATTTCCAGCTGTTCTAGGAACAAGGCTGTGACGTCTTATCTAAACAGGCTAAAAAAGTCCAGGCCAGGTCAGGGCAACACCCCAAGCCCAAACACACACACAAATCTTAAGAGCTATGACAATGTGAGACAAACTTAATAACAGTGAGCCGTGCTCTGAGTCTGAACTATTGCGTCTAAACGTTGCAACACACGGCGCTAATCTGCACATCTGACACATGCTGAACGGCAGGCGGAGCAGACAGAAAAATAATCGAGCATATGAGAGAGTGAGATGGTTAGAAAGAACGAGACCTTGATAAAAGTCTTGTAAGAATGAGGAGCCCATTTATATGATTAATACAAAAATAAATTAATTAATAAATAATTAATATACACTGTAAAAAAAAACTTGCTGTCTAAAATTTTTAAGTACAGTAAACTTGGATGTTTCAAGAATTTCAACTTGAATTAGATTAAACCGACTTAAAAAAATTTGTTGAGTCTTGTATAACTTATTTTTTTATTTTAAACACATTCTCATAACTTTTTTACAGTGTGTATAACATAGTATAACATACATTAATTTAAGTTTAATATAAAAATATTATATTATTTAATTCATTATTAAATGATTGCTACAATGTAACGGATTTAAGTAATTTGAACAGTATTTTACTGTAATAAAATTAAATGTACCAACAGTAAAATACTGTAAATAGCCAAGGATTATGGGAAAATATGTGTTTACTACTGTAATTATTTTCTACAGTAAATCATAAAAAAAATTAATTATGCAATAGGAAATCAATTCTAATACTGTAAATAAAAATACAGTAGTTGTAATCATGAATACAATATGCAGTATTGTTAGTGTAAATTGAAATATGGTACTTGTACTGTAAATGAAAAATACAGTACTCATATTGTAAATATTAATACAGTATACGATTATATTACTGTAAATGAAATTACAGTACTGATACTGTAAACATTTTTACAGTAACTTACAAGCATCCAGCTGCCAGTCAGTTACTGTAAAATTTACAGCTACCTTTTTACAGTGTAATAATACAATAAATAAAGATTAATAATGTAAAAATATATAATTAAAATATTTAAAAAATAAAGAATAATAATTATTTGCTAATATTAAGACTTGAGATTCCAATCCCGCCCGTAGATTCATCCGTTTGGTCTGTCGTTTTAAAACGGACATTGGTCTGCTGAGTGCGAGTCATACTGTAGGGTGAGCTATTTTTACCTTGACACAGCATCTTAAAACTGTGCCGCACATGGCAAGAGGTGCAGCAAATCCATCTGCCGCATGCATACAATGACCAACAGATAAAAAAAGTGTGTGTATGACCCCTTTACCCGTTACATAATTACATAAGCCAGCACTTATGAAGGAGTGAGAGACAGAGAGAGGAGAGACTAGAGAAAGAGAAATTGTGGGAATATGGGCAGAGGAGAAAAAAAGAAGAAGAAGAAGAAGAAGAAGAAGAAGAAGAGGGTGGTGGACGAGGGCACCCTGGTCAAGAGACAGGAAATGAGTTGGTTTGTCTCAGACCCCAGGACAGAGACGGGTGCCAAGAGAACAGCTGCCTTTCCTCTCTGCCCTCATCTCTCTCTCTCTCTGATCCTTCCCCAGCTGCCAGCTGTAGTCTAGCTTAGTCATGGACAATATAATAAAAACACTGATGGATCGGGTGAGTTTTCTTTCCCACTTTATGAAGTTATGATTATCATATTACCCTCATTACGGAAAGTCTCATGATAGCTCAAAACATACACATTAATGAATGAGCTACAGTCTAAACCATAGAAGGTAGGCCACACATGCTGACACCTTGCCTCTGTCTTTCATAAATCATGTCATGCTGTATGTGCTGAGAAAATGATATTGCCCATGAGTTAGTTTTACTGTGGGGCATGAGTGCGTTCAAGTCAACGGTTTGCATTTTATATGACATTTATGTTCGTGGCAGATGGTTTCCTATCAAAACATGTGCCAATATAGTGTCTGTGTGAAAATAAATACATAATGTAAACTTAAAAAAGCGAAAAAATGAACTGCTGCTGTTAGCAAATATTGCATTAAATAATGCATAAAAGCCAGATTTCTTTAGTAAAGAGTTTGTATGATGTACAAAATGTATTCGTTCAATTCAAAAATGTAATTATTAATCAAGTTCGGTAATTGTTTTTACAGTTTGACAACAACAAAAAGTCTGACAATTTGCAGTTTGAGCCTATATTAAATAAAAAATATATAGTTTTAAGATTTGATACTTTACAATGAAGACTTTTACTCAGCAACCAAGAATGTGTATTAAAATTGACATTAAAGATATTTACATTTTTACAAGATTTTGATTTCAAATAAATGTAATTTTTTAACTGTCGAATCAAAGAATCCTGAAAAAAAAAACAGATTCAACAAAAATAATAAACAGCACAACTGTGTTCAACATTGCAAATAATAAGAATGATAAATGTCATTTTACTGTTTTTACTGGATTTTTGACCAAATAAATAGTTAAGATTTGTTATCACAACATTTTTTCTTTTGTCAAATCAACTTAAATAATTCATTTAGTTCAGATAACTTATTATTTTGAGTTTCTGATGATTAAATCGAACTCCTTCATTGTATTAACTCACTTTTTCCATTTCAATGAACTTAAAATTTTAAGGCAACCAGGTTAAGTTAAACCAATAATATATTTTTACAGTGACTCCTTTCAAAAATATTAAAACACTTACTGACCTAAAAAAAAAACCTTTAAACAACAGTTTGTATCTCTTTGATTTTATGCACACATATCAGATTAATAAAAAAACCCTGCTAAGGTCAGTAACGTTCTTGCTGTGAGATTTAAACCACGTACTATGGTGCAATTCATAAAACAGGCAGGTCAATAAGGAGCACCTCCATTTTATTAACTCTCCAAAGCCAATTTGTCACATTTGCCGCTTGGCGATTGTTAATTTTGCACCCTGACTGTACGGTAGCAATTGAGTGCAAAAATAAGATTAAACCAGAAACTATCATAAGAGTATCCCCAGCACAGACACACAGTATCCCTCACTTTTTTAATTAGACAGCCCAGCCATTCTAATCATAGGTGCTGTTTTTTATCCAGCTATCAATCTGAGCGCATGCCGGCTCTTTCTAAAGCATACAATGACTCAGATTGATTTCTTGGCGTGACATAAGATGAAATAACATCCCCCGAACCCATCCCCCATTCCCTACACTTCTGTGACCCTCCTCAAACACATTTACACCTCCTCTCCTTTATCAACATTCCCTTTATACAACCTTCCGTCCCTTACAGCTCTTCTTTCAGCAACAGTCATTTCATCTGAAATTGACAGTTTACAATTTTGGGAAATTCCAAACCCTTACGGTTTTCTTGCAGGTGGGAATTTATTGGATTGCGAAAAGTGGGAAAAGTTGAATCATGCACAATAAGAAGAGGAACGTGCATTAAAAAAAAGTTTTAATTTCAGTATGACTCAATTATTCTCTTCCAATCTGACTCTAGTCTGTCTAGACGTTGTTTTTCTTCTATCATCTTCTTCCTCTCCATTCCTTTTTCACCTATCTAAATCTCTGACTCCGCTTGAAGGAAAAACACAGGTGTTTAAAGTTTTTCAAGCCTCTATTGACTGTAAATTTCCACTGCAATGCCTGTGGTAATACTGTAGTGTGTCTGCTAACATTGGTCCATTACACACCGCCTGCTTGAATTGAGAGACATAAAACACTCTCAGAATGTATGTTTGTGCACTGGGTGGAAGTTTCAGTCTGCCAGCTTGAACGCACACACGTAGCCAAATGCCTTTGCCTGTTTGCGTGGTTATATCATCTATAAGAGATTTCTGAGAGAAAAAACATGTTTACATTTCAGATCTTGTCAGGACAGGTAAGAAATATCTAAGTTATATCTAAGAACTAACCATTGAAAAACCCACTCGGTTGAACAATACAGGAGGCACATGTCATCCTCAATGTCGATAATGCTATTGGCCCTGGTTAATTTGATTAAAAATACCACATTTCAGTTTCCAATAGTACTCCAAGATAATTGACATGTTTCATCCCTTGAAAAGTGTGGAAAAATGTGCTGTAAAAAAAAAAAAAATCCATGCAACCCCTAAATAGCTCCCCCCTCCCTAAACACAGATGCCAGTTTCAATTAGTTTCACAAAGTGTTTCTTCCACGGCTAGTGGGGGAGATGGGGAACTCATTACAGAATTCCTTTCCTCGCACTTTGAAATATAGATTGGGAGTTTGGTCGCAGCATTCCAGCAGGAGAGTGGACGAGAGGGAGCAAAAGAGGAGAAATAAAAGGAAGGGAAGATAATGCTCAAGATGACAGAAAACATGGAAAGTCATTAAAAAAATGTGTATAAATTTAGCTCTTCAATTGCAGGTTCCACTGTGACAATGTACCCCATCTAGACTATTTAAAAAATATTGTTGTTTTAACTTAAAAAATGAAGTAACCTGGTTGCCTTAAAATTTTAAGTTCATTGAAATGGAAAAACTGAGTTAATACAATGAAGGAGATTGATGTAATCATCAGAAACTCCAAATATTATGTTATCTGAACCACATACATTATTTAAGTTGATTTGACAAAAGAAAAAATGTTGGGATTACAAATAATGAAAATATTTTTTACAGTGGAGTAAACAATGCCATTTCCAACAGTGGGGCATGTTGTCTCAAAAGCTGAATTCAATGAATTCACTTAGCTTTTCTGGCCAATAATGGTGGAAATAAATATGCATGGTCAATATGTGCTTTGCTATATATATATATACACATAGCATAGCACACATATATCCACACACACATATATATATATATATATATATATATATATATATGTACTGTAAATTATATTATATACTGTATTATATACTGTATTATATACATATATTATATACTGTATATAGATTTATATATAATTTATAATATATATACATATAAATATTTTATATAATATTTTTTTCTTAAATATACATGCATGTGTGTGTATTTATATATATATATATACAAAATAATTATACACAGTGCACCCACAAATACTTATACTTTTATTTTGGATGCGATTAATCGCGATTAATATATATATATATATATATATACTGTATATATATATATATATATGAAGCCAGGACTTTAAGGTTTGTGGCTATTTAGAAATTGACTTGATCAAACAAATTCCTGAGAAATATTCACTAGAGAGTTCAGTCTGACAAATATAGCTCAGCTTTCCCTTGTATGTTGCATGAAAAGCACGTATATTTTTAATGCACAGGGCGGGGACATAAATTAACTTCTACAAGGATCACAAATGCAGTAAAAATAGAATCGATTCATTTTCATGGACAGAGAACAAAAGACAAACTGCAGACAATAGCAAAAAGTAGAGCACAAAAAGATTAGGCAGACAGACTGTATCATCATTAGATTATTTATAATTACTGCTCTACCAACTAAAAAAAAGCCCATATGAAATATACAAACAAACTGTTGATTTTAAATTCTTCCGACTGTGAACAAATAAATAAATAAATAGTTTATTTAAGTTACAGCCTGTAAGTATTTTAAATACGTGATTTTTTTTGTTGTTGTTGTTGTTGGGGGAAATGCGGTTCTGGGCTAAATCTCTTGACACCTTCGTAACTGAATTGCAAAGAGAGTCATGTGACAAGTCACACTCCTATAATTCCTCTCCCTCGGGACCATCCGGTGCAATTCAAACACACCTGTTAGAAACCACACACACACACAGCACAAAAAAAAATCCTCCTAAGGCACCACCGGCATGTCTACAACAAACCGAGGATGTGTCTTGACAATTACTGCTGCATTCCATTCAATCTGACCACTAAGGGCTCATTGACCATGTGTGCTTATTTTAGTGAACAGTGAAGGTCACTTAGCAACTTGAGAATGGTGAATATCACACCAGACACGGTTAGCAGCCCTAACCAAGTGTGACGGCGTACAGGGGAGGAATACGTGTCTAATTACACGTGCACATATCCGTCTATTTCTGCGATTCGTGCTTATTAATCGAGCAGTTCAATTAGCAGCACCAACTATGGGAATCCCATCGCCGTGGTAACGTGCGACACGGGCACTCATGGGGACCAGGGCTCCTGAGAGGCTGGCAGTGACACTCTAAATCCTTCCCACAATGCCATTCTAACATGGTAGTGACTGTTGCTAGGCCACTGATGGAGGTGTCATGTAAAAATGTGTTTGTGTGCACGTGGGGGTGGTGG
Organism: Pimephales promelas; assembly: GCF_016745375.1. The sequence goes on from NW_024121599.1 coordinate 2,847,248, forward strand.
GGATTCGATTCTCATTCTGATTTGTTCTATGCAAATTACATCAATCACAGGAAATGCCTAGGCCTCTGCATAAAGTTAATTGCAGTGGCAATAACAAAGGCCTGCCTTTGAGCAGGAGGCAAATTAAACATTAGTTTAGTTTTTTTTTTTTCTCTCTCTTTCTTGGAACTGGTGGGATGTTCTAATTACAGAGAATGAACACATCAGCACTTTGCTGCATCGCATATTTTAGTTTAACAGCCAGGGCCTGGAAAACAACAATCTGGACGTTCCCGTGGTGGTGTGGTTTTTGTGTCTGTGTGAGTGGGTGTGCATGCAATGTGTGAAAATGCCATGAGAACTGGGCGGCCTTATTAGCATGTCGACCTCTGACCTAAAAGAGGACCGTGACACCCCCATTAGCATAATGGTCACAGCCGACAAGGCCCTTTTTTTCCGTGCAGTTGGACATTTATTTCCTACCCAATTAGCAGCTTTAAAGTAAAATTCCACAAAATTAACAGTAAAAATCTAACCTTACATTTCATATAATTTTTTACTGTAAAATATGTAGGCTACCTTTTTTTAGCAAAAAGAACAAACCATCTTATAAAATGTACAGTGAAAAGCATAAACTGACATTCGCAGAATTCAATTGACACTTTTAATTTGATTAATTATGTTTCTGTAATATAACTTATATAGATGTTTATATTACATCTTATTAATGTTAAATGAATGTTTATTGCATTATTTTGGTGTCATGTGCGCACCTTCAATATATTAGTATTTAATTCAGCTTGTGGAAAAGCTACTTGTAATGAACTTTGATTCATCATGTGTTATTCTATTTACCACCAGTGTTATTATGGTGGAAGTACAACACAAATGATCAAATCGCATTTACTGTGAGTTTATCGAATCAATATAGCTACGTGTTTGTGAAGTGCAGCACTGTTCTTTCACACACAAACAGCTCATGAATCATGATCCAATGTTTTCAGTGCCTCGGATCATAGTATATGCTGATATATGAAAACAAAAAATGCTTATGAACCAATAAACCAATAAACGTAAGTAGGCCTACAGTATATAGAGCCCAAGACAATGACCAGCGTGACACAAACAGAAAGAAAACCAACAAAGACTGTAAAAACAAAGTTAGATGGGCCATATCTCACTGACAATGAATCAATCCACATATTAAATTCTTTCTTCAGGGAGTTGACATGAATGTGATGACGTCGTCTCATTGTTCTTCATGGGTAGTGAACAGCTCATAACCATCATCTAAGAGGTGACGTCGGCCACGCTTGTCAACTTGAGTCTCAAAATCATAAGTTGAGTGACACTGTGCGTGTCTACAGTTTAGTGCCTACACCCTTATAATCTCCTCATTCATCAGTGTTAGGAGTCTATAATGACAGGCAAATATTCTTGAGGATATAAAGTCAGCTATCATATTCATTTCCTTGACTGTTATGGCTTACAAACTTAAACAACGTGTCAAGAATTGAAGACGACACAATGCATCAACTTATTCACATGGAGTCCGAAAATGACAACAATGCAAACAATTTTATAATTGAGTGTCAAACTGATTTGTTAAAGACAGGATCAGATTCATAATTGGAGAAAATGTATATTAAAGGGCTAGTTCACCCAAAAATGAAAATTCTGTCAGCATTTACTCACCCTCAAGTTGTTCCAAACCTCTATGTGTTTATTTGTTCACAAAGGAAGATATTTGGAAGAATGTTTTAATCAAACAGATCTCATTCCCCATTGACTGTCAATGGGGAATGAGATCTGTTTGATTAAAACATTCTTCCAAATATCTTCCTTTGTGTTCAGCAGAACAAATAAACACATAGAGGTTTGGAACAACATGAGGGTGAGTAAATACTGACAGAATTTTCATTTTTGGGTGAACTAACCCTTTAAAGTATGTTATTATTACTACTTTTAATATTTCTTCAATATAAAGATAACAGAATAGTAAAATGTAGTATGCTAGTACACTATTTCAGCGCATATGTTTTTGTTTCACTAGCTAAACCGACAGTGGTCTTGCATTTTATTGATGTGAATGTTGAATTAAGCAAAATCTTTGATTACAGATGCCATTGTAGAACAGCCCATTTTGGAAAAGTACTATTTTTTGTCTTTAGAAGTAAAACTTCACAATGGAAAAAGTTACTGATTCAAAATAAAACTAGCGCTTCACAGCCTGGATTGACCTAAAATGACTTGATTTGCACTACAAACTGCATATCAACCTGAAAAAAAGTAGATATTGTCCACTGATTAATTGTTCTGTGGTCATCTATGATAGTATTTTAAGAAATCTAATAATATACACTTACCTTCTAAGTTTTGGGGTTGGTATATTTTTGTTTTGTTTTTTAAAGAAGCCTCTTTTGTTCATCAAGGATATATTTAAGTGATATATTAAAAACAGTAATATTGTGAAATATTATTACAATTTAAAATAACTGTTTTCTATTTTAATATATTTTACAATATCATTTATTCCTGTGATGTCAAAGTTGAATTCTCAGCATCATAGGGCTGTCAAACGATTAATCACGATTAATTGCATCCAAAATAAAAGTTTGTATTTACATAATATATGTGGGTGCACTGTGTATAATTATTTTATATATATAAATACACACACATGCATGTATATTTAAGAAAAAAAATATTTATATATAAAATATTTATATTTGTATATAATATAAATCATATATCTATATACTATATACATGAAAATAATTCTTTAATATATACAAGCATGTGTGTGTATTTATATATATAAAATAATTATACACAGTGCACCCATTTATATTATGTAAACACAAACTTTTATTTTGGATGCGATTAATCATTTGACAGCCCTACTCCAGTCTTCAGTGTCACATGATCCTTCAGAAATCATTCTAACATACTGATTTGATGTTAAAAAAACATTAAGTTGTGTTGATTATTACGTTTGTAGAAACCATGATTCATTTTATTTTTCCAGGATTCTTTGACGAACAGGCATTTCTTTGAAACAGAAATCTTTTGTAACATTAAAACATAGACATCATGCAAAAAAAACATATATATATACACTGCCACTTTTGATCAATCTGATATATCCTTGATGAAAAAAAGAATTAATTGCTGTAAACAAAATAAAACTTAATGACCCAAATATTTTTTTTAATAGTAGTATAGTGTAGTGTGGTCTGACTGTGGACATACAGTAATTTGCCTCAGTTTCTTAAAAGGATAATTCACCCAAAAATGAAAATTCTGTCATCATTTATTCACTCTTGTGTTGTTATGCCTATTTTCTTCTTCTTCTGTGGCACACAAAGGGATTTTGTATTTTTAGGAATGTTTCAACTGTTTTTAACCATTTTTCAAAACATCTTATATGATTCACAGAATAAATTATGAAAATTTAGATTTTGGGTGAACTATCCCTTTAAGTTGCTACAGTCATTATATAAGTTGAAATTAAAGAAAATGTAATTAAGGAACAGTGACATGTTGCCTTTTGCCAAATAGAAAGCCCATGACGTCTGCGCGTGTCCGTGTGAACGCATGTGTTTGTGCCTCTGTTGAGTCACAGGAATTACATCACCATATTGTTACATAAAATCCCGTAGACTGAAACTGAAATAAAATCCCATAAAATCATAATGATGCAAGAGACATGGCCAAGTATCTCCTCATTGAGCACCGGTTCACATATGTGCGGTGCAGATTTGAATCTGGCACTTCTTTCACCCCATCATTTCCTGAATCTCAACTGTTTCTATAAATAAAAGCAGCAATAAAACCAAAAGAAATAAAATCACAGAAAAATAGTAAACATGAGCATCAGTTTGTCATTTCACAGATTCACAGGCTTCAATTTCATCATATTACAAAAACAGCAGAGATGTCTTCACTGATACATCAAGTCCATCATATATTCCAGAAACGTTCCATTTGGAGGAATGGCTCTGGTCTTGCACATATAATTTACACATTAGATCAATTGCGGTGTTTTAAACACAATACATTCCCCCTCCCTCTCAGTGCGTCCATGAGGATATAACAATATTCATCTATAATACAAAAAAAATACCTTTCACAAAGCAAATGAGAGTGTTTAGAGAAATGGTTAGTTTCCTGTGAGCAGTGGCGTCAGTGGAAGCAGCGCTTAGTGAAATCTACCCTGTTATTACAGACCGGGTTGTGCTTTACCAGCTCATGCGAAAATAAACAGCACTTCTCCTTCACCTGACATCATGGTCAACCCTCAGCGGGTCTCTTGTCAGATCATATTTTCACATGGAGCTAATTTTGAGAGCTTAAAAGTGGGTTTGGATAACTTTCCAGCTTTCAGACCCTAAAATATTGTATCTAACGACATACGTCTGACTTGCCTGCCTTTGCCATGCAGAGCCTTTCAAGGCTCGTTTATTTGGCGCAGTCTCGATTCATCCATAATGTCATCGAGCTGAACGCCGCCAGTCCCATTCGGGCTGCTATTATTTGCTTTGGTCACAGTGGCTCGTCCCATATCGCCCTTTCCATTCAATTTCCATTCACCTATATGAGGTTCTTTCTTCCTGTTTCTCTATTCATCCAGGAGGAGTGCTTTAGGTGCTTCCCACAATGCACTATTCATCATACACCTGGCAAACACAATTAGAAGCTGTACCCACTATAAATCACACAATAAAATAATACAAGAGCTGAAAACTCCAAGGAATAGCTGTACCAGAGTGTCACAATTTAGGCCCCGGGACTGAAATGCGACACACATGCAGCGTATTTTGTTGTGGCTTCTATAGAGAGACAAACATGCAAACAGAAGGGGAGCTATTTGCCCTTTCCGCCAAATGCAGACTGGTGGGAAGTGTGCAGGATTTATGATCGATGCCTGTCGTGAATGCTCGAATCATATTGGTCAGAGAGCACAGGAAGTAACACATGCTCACAGGCAGGCAAACATGGTTCAGATGGGCTAAGGGGTTAAAGATCCGTCTTAAATGGCAGTCCGGCTTTTTGATCATAACACGTAACTGTTTAAAATTTCCTATACAACACGAGTTCTTGGAAGAGGGGAAAAAAATGCTACTTTTAAAGTACTTTGAAAAGTTGAAATATCAACCACCCCCGCATGGCCGCTTACTGAATGTGGCTAATTTAAAAAGCGGAATGTCTAAAGTAGACTATTAGGGTAAAAAAAAAAAAAAAGAAAAGAAAAAAAAGCACTGGAGAAGGGAGAAATATGGCCTGCCTAATATAATAAGCTAAAGGCAAGACCTACTGCTAAATATACAGTATATATAATATAATATATGTAATTTATATAAAATATAATACTTATCATATGATATACTGTATATATAATATACTGTATATTTAATATATATATATATATGTGTGTGTGTGTGTGTATATATATATATTTATACACACACACACATATTCAATTGATCACTTCACATAAACATTGTTCGTTTTCTGTTCATCAAAAAATTATAAAAAAACATCATGTTTTCTTTTTACAAAATATTAATCAACTGTTTTGTTGATAATGTTGAAAATTGATAATGATTTGTGAACATATATATATATATAAGTTTAGTGATTTCACTTAAATGGCAATGATAATTACCTATTTATTGTTATTTAAGTGAAATTTACTGAACTTAAATATACAGGTTTGATAAAAAATCATCATTAAAGAAGAAAATTTCAAATGGCATTTAGAGGCTTTTGCATCCGAACTCTTCATATATATATATGTTCCAATTCTCACTTTTAATTGACTTGCTTCAATAAATTCCCAATTACTGCTTAATAATAGCAAGTAAGGTAGGCTAGTTGTTAAGCTTAGGAATTGGTTAGGATTAAGGGACGTAGAATATTGTCATGCAGAATAAGGCATTAATATGTGCTTTATAAGTACTAATAATCAGCCAATATCCTAGTAATATGCATACTAATAAAGCTACTAGTTATTAGTGAGAATTTGACCTAAACTAAAGAGGTTAATGCAGGGCATTAAGCCGAGCACCACTCGCTGGGCCAACCCCACATAATCTACTGCTGGCCTGATGACAATAACCTCTCTCTCTCCTCCAGAGTACACCCCCTCACTGGCTACTCCTCTCCAGGCCATCCCTTTGTGTCTGTGTTGCCATGGAGACCCCTGAATGATGCAGGACGGTTAGGATGTCGAGGGGGTTTTGTCCAGTTCTATCTGCGAGTGGAGAGGTGGGCGGGGCAGGAGCATCCTGCGCTTTCTTTTCAAGCTTTACACTATGAGGTCACGGCATTAAGGGATTGGGAAAATGTGTGCGTGTGCGTATTTCTGCTTATGTATGTCTTACCAGGAACAGATATTCAGTGGAACTTGTTATTGACCAGACGGAGAGCTCCACTTTAGACATAGAAATATACCGTAGACCTACTGAAACGTATGAATAACAATATGACCATTAAAACCGGCAACAACAAGCTAATTAAGAGATATATCCGCCCAAGGGCCATTGTCGTTTCAACAGAGCCATTAAATAGAAAGGTTCTGGAGGTTAGTCATTAACAAATATCCACAGAACTGTCAACTGCGTACAAAGAGCAGAAAGGCAATCTATTATCACTGATTAGAATTAACAGGAAAGAGAATAGAGAAAACTGGAATAAGTTTAAATTATGATAAATATTATTAAAAATAAATTTCACATTTTCTTGCCTTCGCAAAACTCACTGCCATGCTACTGTGTTTCTCTGTGGCTTCAGACAAAAGAATTCTTGGTTCCTAGATATGGACCGATTTCTGTTTTGGCTTCATTTTCCCTTCTCCTGACTTGCCTGTTCATTTGTCATTAGTTTCCTTGTGTATTTAAGTCCTCAGTTCTTTGTTGGGTCACATTTGTTTAATGGTGTAGTTGCCATTTTGGTTCTCCAGCACATTCTCAAAGATTGTTTATTCTAAGTGCATTTTAAGTTTATAACTGCTATGTTTTGACTCTTAAAAGGAGCAATGTTGAATCCTCATCTGGTCTCAGCTTTGGCCTTTTAGTGTTCTTTTATCATGGATTCTAACACTGCTGCTGAATGGGTAGCCTAACTAACCCTTGCATCCCAGCATGCACTGCTCTTTTCCTTGCAAATCACCTCCGGCCTCCCCGGGCTGCCTGCTTAAGTACTTTGGATTCATTAATGTGTAGAAGACGTGGGGCAAATGAAATGAATGTATGCATCACTAAGTCTCTCTCTCTTTCACTCGCTCTCATTTTATGCCATCAAGACACGGAGGGCATATTGATGAAGATTCTTTTGTTTCCATGCTGACAGGAGTCAATGCCGTCTCCGTCTCTGTAGGTGCTGTTGACGTTGAGTGAGAAACATGGGGTTCGTAGTTGAACACATGGTATAGCTAATCTGTTGGAAACTTAAGCTTTTCTTTTCCCCTTTTTGTTAGCATCACTATTACTTTTGCTTATAGAGTTATGGATTTGAGCAGATCAGTAACACAATTTAAATTGCCTAGTGCTGCTTGTTTTGAAAATGAATGTGATAACTCAGATGTGTGGTTAGTTATCAGGGTTATTATTGTAATTTAATACATTGTTGAATTGAAATAAAACAAAATAAAAAATGTGATTAAAAAACCCTGTAAACTTAGATTTAAAGAAAAGCAGAAATGTAAGCTCACTGTAGCAACTAATTGAAATAATTTAAATTTGGAAATAAATAAAAACTAAAACTGAAATAAAAAAAATAGTAATGTAAAAATAATAAAAAATCTAATTTTCATTCAAAATTAAAATGAAAACTGAAAATATAAATAAAAGTTATTAAAATATTTATATATAAGGAGATGTGTGCTATTCATTTCCTAAGTAATCAGACATCCGTTTTTTGCTTCGTTTAGAATACTTCGTATATAACGGCACAGAGGCGCACGTGCTATGCCATTCATTCTCCTACATTATTTTACATGAACACATCCAAACTATATTGCTATAGCCTACTGAGTGTTAGTGTTTGTTCCAATGAAAGCTTTCTCAAAATAATGAATCCTTAACTTTTTGAAATATGTATGATAAAATGTATTAGCCTACTTTAAAAAAATAATACTTTATTAAGACATTTATGGAAAAAGACAATGAGTTGAGGTGGATTTGTCAAATTACTCTCTTCTTTTTTTTCTTTTTTACTTTCATCTTAAACGTCCCACAGTCTTCCATATTTGGTCACATCCTTGAAATAACAAATCTCACACCCAATTATGCCCTTGATAACTCAATAAAAATGATAAATATTTCAGAAATCCGTCCGTTATCATTTTGACCAGAGCATTGCAACATAGCGACTCCACAATTGCCATCTGTCTGCTGATAGACATACTAAACAGAAGCCAATTAAAGAGTGTTTGTGCCTGTGTCTGCATGTATGAAGTCCACCCAATCCCTGTGCCACCCATCTCTAATCGTAATTAAGGTAATATTGTGTTGAGGGAAGCTTGGATGATGAAATCAGAAAGGGACACAATGTTCCACTGTCATTCCCAGCATGTCAGTGTTTCCAGCACATGCACAGGACAGCCAGCTGAGCTTAAACAAGGCGATTTTATCCACTGCAGCTTGTTTCTGAATCAGATAAAGCACATAAAGCCTCCTGCCAACGTCTACAGGCACACAAATGACCAACAAACAAAACTTTATTTATGTCTTGACCCTTCTCTAAACCCACCTGAACCCAAATCTCACAGCTCTCTGTGACTCTAAAGACAATGTTCTTTGCAGTAACACAGCGTTCGTATATATATTCTCTGCAAAAAAAAAAAAAAAAAGTTCACACCGTTTGGCCAGGCATTAAAGATGAACTGAACTGAAAAATATCGACGTTGAAAACGCGTTGTTTATGACAATTAAAAGTAAATTACACTAAACATTTTTTAAAAATATATATTAACCTCCTGAGACCCTGCGTGCACATACGGGGACATCACATTTTTGGTTCTGTGCAGCATAATACTTAATTCTGTGTGACTGGAACATGTTTTTCACAAACGAGGACACTTACACTGCCATCTGGTGGCGTCAGAAGAGAAAAAAAATTAACATAAATAATTTAAAGATGGCAGAGAAAACAGGTCACATGTCACGCAGCCACTCCAGACCAAAACTTCCACAAGGTAAACAATCTAATAACATTTCATTGTTGATTCTTGTTAAGTTATGCATAATAGGGTTGTATGTTTGAAACGGCATGCACATTTGACAAACTTTTGTAAAAATAAAGATTTACCAAGCTGCTAAAGTTGATGTCCCCATATGTGGACATTGGGACTAAGCTTCGTTGAAACTTGCAAAAAAAATGAAAATTTGTAGTTGCATTGAGCTTCGTGGCAGGCTCACACACTCGAGCGCACACACACACACACGCTCAACGGGGCGGGGCTTCACTCACGATCGCGCATGCACACATACACACACTTGCTCACTCGCACACACACACACACACGCGCGCACTCTCTCTCTCTCGCTCGCTCACTCACTCGCTATCGCTTACACACACATCACTCACTCGCGATCGCGCGCACACACACACACATACGCTCTCTCTTGCTCGATCTCCACCGTGGTGGAGCTCTGAAAATCAAAAAATCCCCTGAAAAAGATGGGCTGATTTTTAGAATTGCGCATCCAATGGTGCACCTCTCCTGGGCACGAATAAAGCCCATGGAGGGTTCAGGGGCAACAGTTACACAGTCTTTCACACCGGTTAAGTGTGATCCACTGTTCCCACAGATAAAAAGAAGATTTCTAGTTTGGAGAAGCAGAAATTTTGGAGCATTGCAAAAAAGAAATCAAATTTTCAATTTGTTTTGGATATGTTTTTTTATGTGGATATTATATATTATTATGGATATTATATTTCATTATTATATTTATTTTGTTTTTCCATATCAATTTTCAGAAGTTATGCATGCAAGAGTAACAATGAAAAATGTTCAGGCACAATGCTCATGCTGTAAAAAAAAATAGATTTGCACTTTTTTACACAATGGGGTATTGATTGTTTTCTGTGCATACAGACAATTTTTTGTTTTTTGTTTTTTCCAAAAGTGCTTCATGTTCAAATATAATATCTGGTTATATTTCTTGCTCCCTCCTAACCCCAAAAAGCTAAGAAATCTAAAAGCACACCAAACCAAAACTCAGGTCTCAAGTAGTTAAGATAGACCCACTGTCCTTGCATGAGGACATCATTTTATGCAAAAACTACTTCCTGTACAAAAACAAATTTTAGTTATTATACTTATTAGGTCCTACTTGTCCCAAATAGCAAGAAAAATTATAAAATGCACACCAGGCAAACTCTCGGGTCTCAGGAGGTTAATATAGCTTTTTTAAGCAACGCAAAATTGCGCTTGTTAGCGCTGGCAGTTCCGATGACGTCACTGGCATGGTAGGACCCGCGGAGCGCCGTAGACAACAGTAGGTCCTGTATACACAGACGAAAATGAGCGCTTTTAACGGCATGGATTACGCATTTGAGCCCGTGAGGGACAGGCCGGTAGTGTCTAACTACCACCACATGGAGGACGATCAGTTTCAGGCTTCACTTGCAGTACAGGATCGTTTGGGGGAAAGTGACTGTGGGCGCGAGCGCTGTGGAGCATAGACACTGCACGGAGACGATCTGTTGCAGAGAGGTCAACATGGACATTTATTGATCGGCGAAAAATGCATCACCATGCACCGTTCATTTCGGATGCTGTTCGGTGAGAGAAACGTGTTGAAGGAGGCTATGCTGTCTCTAATGGATGTCCGAGCTGAGACGCTGGACCGCCCCATAAGTAGCAGGGTATTTTACGAATATGTGACGGCTGGGCTAACTTGTTACACTTTTCTCAGATTGTTTAGATTAACAGCGTACTGGCAGTTCACTCTATGGGCGAGGGTGCATTTAGGAAGGAGAAAATCCCATCCTTTACAGTGAACTATACATCAGGGATCTTTTTCCCCTCAGCCGAATATCAAGGATTCGAGTAACGTTAACGTGATGCATTGAACTTGTAACTTGTGTAAATAAAACATTTCGTGCATTGTCAGACGTTTCATGTACTCATTGACGAAAGTACACATCTCTAAATAGTGTGTCGCTAAAAAATCTGTTTCCTCAGCCATGTCAGCTAGCCTCAGACTGTTTACAAGCTACGGCTGTTCTGCTGGTGCGGGTAGGCAACGGAGTGGCTTACCATGCCAGTGACGTAGTCGAACGTTGAAATCCAACATGGCGGCGCCCGTGTAACAAAAACAACACTTTCAATGTACCATTTTATCCCTTTTAACAAATTCTGCCATTTTAAAAATTGTACCAATGAGAATAAATAAAATACATCTGTTATATCACCTTTTCTCAAATTTCAGTTCAGTTCATCTGTGTGATGTTTTACAGACATTCAGTGTGAACACTAAACATTCTCCCTTAAAGTTAAACCTGCCCTGTATAACAAGTAACAATTTATGCCTGGGCTCCAAGAAAAGGTCCAAAGATACGAAACCATTCCAGATCGACCTCATTGCACACCGTAGCCTACATTTGGAATGCGACCTCCCTTTAATAATTAACAAGGAGTCAATACATGAGTAATTATTTTTCCAAACAAATTACACCTCAGGCACAAACCGCTACAACTTGATACACTGATATATGATAGCACCATAAAGACGTTTAATCATCTATCGTTATGCATCAACCCAAGCTCAAGAAATATTTGACAGCTCTGTGTTTCACAGTATCAGTGGTGTGGAATCTAATGCTTGGTATTTTTGGAAAAACACTAAGGGCTAATTCTTTACAGTTTTAAAATGCCATTAAATTGAATTAAAAATATTAAGACAGAAAATAATTTTAGTCTACAAAAATTACATTCTGACAATACTGTAATATGCAAACTGACAATGCATAAAAACTGTAACAGCCCAAACTTTAACCAAATAATTAAACATTTTTGACATACTGTATACACTCACCTAAAGGATTATTAGGAACACCTGTTCAATTTCTCATTAATGAAATTATCTAATCAACCAATCACATGGTAGCTGCTTCAATGCATTTAGGGGTGTGGTCCTGGTCAAGACAATCTCCAAACTCCAAACTGAATGTCAGAATGGCAAAGAAAGGTGTTTTAAGCAATTTTGAGCATGGCATGGTTGTTGGTGCCAGACGGGCTGGTCTGAGTATTTCACAATCTGCTCAGTTACTGGGATTTTCAAGCACAACCTTTTCTAGGGTTTACAAAGAATGGTGTGAAAAAGGAAAAAAAAAAATCCAGTTTGCGGCAGTCCTGTGGGCCAAAATGCCTTGTTGATGCTAGAGGTCAGAGGAGAATGGGCCGACTGATTCAAGCTGATGGAAGAGCAACTTTGACTGAAATAACCACTCGTTACAACCGAGGTATGACCCCACTGAGTACCACTCATCTCCACTACAAATAGGAAAAAGAGGCTACAATTTTCAAGAGTTCACTAAAATTGGACAGTCGAAGACTGGAAAAATGTTGCCTGGTCTGATGAGTCTTGATTTCTGTTGCGACATTCAGATGGTAGAGTCAGAATTTGACGTAAACAGAAAGAGAACATGGATCCATTATGCCTTGTTACCACTGTGCAGGCTGATGGTGGTGGTGTAATGGTGTGGGGGATGTTTTTTGGCACACTTTATGCCCCTTAGTGCCAATTGAGCATTGTTTAAATGCCACGGCCTACCTGAGCATTGTTTCTGACCATGAGGCATCGCTTTATGGCCACCGTGTACCCATTCTCTGATGGCTACTTCCAGCAGGATAATATACCATGTCACAAAGCTCGAATCTGTTCAAATTGGTTTCTTGAACATGACAATGAGTTCACTGTACTAAAATGGCCCCACAGTCACCAGATCTCAACCCAATAGAGCATCTTTGGGATGTGGTGGAATGGGAGCTTCATGCCCTGAATATGCATCCCACAAATCTCCATCCACTGCAAGATGCTATCCTATCAATTTGGGCCAACATTTCTAAAGAATGCTTTCAGCACCTTGTTAAATCAATGCCACATAGAACTAAGGCAGTTCTAAAGGCGAAAGGAAGTCAAACACAGTATTACTATACTGTTCTGTTCCTAATAATCCTTTAGTTGAGTGTATACATATAAATACATATATACATATAAAAATCTTTTTTAATTATTTTCTTTCTTAAAAATATTCCTTTGTGAAAAAACATTTGTGTCTATGATTTCATTGATAAGATCAACACTCTGCCCCGTGCTCTATACGCCCTTTGAAAATTAATGCTGAAAATATATTGATAGATAGAGCATTTTTTGATAACACACAACTGAACAGCAGCTGTCAGTGATGAATGGTGCGAAATGTAGTGAGAAGAGAGTAGAACGGAATAGACCAGTGAATAACAGCATTGATTATAACAAACCGTGCAGAACACAATGGGAAAGAACAGAATGGAATGGAACCGAACAGTATAAAACTGCAAACAGAGAGAAAGTCTGAGAGCAGGGCACTGCAGTGGACTTAAAATAAAAGGCCTCAGCTGGCAGGACAAGCTGGGTCCAGCCTGGCGTAAATTAGCCAAACTATTTACCCTTTTGCGCATATTATCGAATTCTTCCAATTGAGAAAACAAATGCATCTGCTTCGTTCAGCACAGTTCATGGGAAATTCCATGGCTGCCTGAAAGCCAGACATTTACTGTGACCGGGCTGGAAAACAGTGGAGAGGAGGAGCGGGGCCACTTATGTTCACAAAACCCATAATGCCCACAAACCAACCCTGTCTGGCCCTAGCCCAAACCTCTCTACAGCAAAGCTGGACAGTGACCCTCCAAACTTTACTTGTTTCTGTGGCAATCCAAGAACAGGAAACAGTAATTTTAGCTGATAATATACAGCAATACCATCATTATATCATTAACATACAGTAGTAGGGTACTGGAATGCTAAACCAAGTGCACTGATCCACTCAACAAGCAATTCACATAAAGCAGAAAAGGACATAGAGTTCAGGATCTTCAAATACTTCATTTGTGCAAGCGACCAGAAAATGGAAAGGTTTATAAAGCCTGTGAGTGCAAACTCCACACTTGGAAAGGGATTATGGTTTATTTAGTCTGGGAAGAATACAGGTTAGATGTCACTAAACTATGCTATACTCAACATGGCGTAGTAATAATAGTGCTAAGGCTACAGTACAGTGTGCAAGATACTGCTTTTTTAGTCTTTTTAAGTGACAGCTGATGGAAACACCTTGGCAAATAAATAAATAAATCAAAAATAGCAGCTTGAAATTTTTATGAAACGTAGGGTACAACCGGGCTAAAGGCGCCTTTAATTTTATTTTCCAAAGTCGATTCTGCTCTAAGTTGGTCTAATTTGATCTTTTAAATTGTTATAGCTAATAGAAATATGATATATTTTAGAGACACATGTATTGTTAATGGTTTTCGGTTTCATCCAAGGTAATTAAATCAAGAGTTTTTCAATAACTGAAACATGTAAACGTGTGGTTTGTGGTAAAAAGGGCACAGTAATGGGGCTAATGGCACAATAAATGATGTGGCAATAAACAACTGGCTGAATTTTTCATTTGTTGACATCTCATGCCCAGAATTAGTTTATTTCATTTATAGTTTATTTTAAGTTCATTTCAATAAAAGTGTAAGTACATTAAATGATTAGCAAAACAAACAGAATATGATGAAACTTCTCCAAAAGTGATTGTTTGGAACAAGTATTAACTTAAATATTACACAAAACATGGGCTATAACTTTAAAGTATTTGTATCCATACTCGTGCCCCATGCTGTTGAGCCTTTTACCATAACTGTACATATGATTTTTAAACAAAATAAACTATTTTTTATTTATTTTCCAACAAAATGCGTTTCCAACAATCATACTGTAAAGCTCAAGTTCACAGAAGACGAAGATATAACACGGGGTTTATTTGTCGAGATCAAAATATACAGCCAACATGCGAGACAGCGTGTGAACGCATAACACAAACAATATCGGACGAGGAGTACAGGTAAAGGAACATCTTAAGGAGGAACACAAACAAGGATAATTAATTACACACAGCTGACACATATGAACTAATGATAAAGGTAACCATGGGGAAAGCGAGTGGTGGGAATCACAGGAACACAGAAGATGGATGAAAACAAACTAAAAGAACATGACAATAAACACACTGAACAAATGTGACACATATACTACTGAAAAGGAGATTGTCCTTAACGTTTGCCTATAGCCCTTGTTATATCCTACTAGCAATGATGCTAAATTAGCATTGAAAAACAACAAAATGTTTACACTGGTAAAAATGACTACAATATAGCTCTTAAAATGGAGTAAAGGTGGCCATGTCTGTCAAAATTGATATGGAAGGGTTTTTGTAGCAGGCTAAAATAACTCAGAGCAGTTGGTTTGGGGTTAAGATGCTCAAATAGCAAGAGTTAATTAGCTAATTGTCTCTTGCCCCGTTGAGAAGAAAGTAAGATGCTATGAAGCAGGTAGCCCACAGGCAAATGAAACAAGCGTTATTAGGTTTCTGTCACTCATCTTCACAAAAGGCTGAACGTCGTATAAAAGTAATTCTGGAGAGGTCCAAAGAGAAGAAAAAAAAAATTTCATCAATGCAATGCACCCCAATGGCCGTCGGTCGGGGTAAAAAACCTGGAAAAACGGAATCTTAATAACAAAGAAAATGTCACGGTTGACATTTGCCAAAGAAGGTTTCTACCTCTTCAGTACTATTATATTAGCTTCTATCGGAGAAGTACAAACAAACCCTTATTCTCTTGTGGAAAGCATATCAAAGACCCAAGTGATGTTTTTGTTGCATTATGGGTAAACAGCTCTAGTTCGGTTGCTACAGGCCAGCCTAACTCATATTCAAGGCTCTGTGTAAGCGAATCCCACTGCTCAGTGGCGTCGGAATAAAAAGATGCCTTACGTACGCTTGAGAGAACAGTAACTATTGGCAACCTCATTCATTAAAGTGCTTCTTAATGCCTGCCATGGAGCCACCGCAAATGTCCTGGAACGGTAGTTCATTTATAAACACAAGATAGGCAGGTTCTGACTGCTCACACTGAGGCATATTGTTTTGTGCCAGAAAGGAATCATGTTCCCCGTGATGTTCTTTAGATGAACAGCTTGATAATACAGGTTTGTCTTCTTTTTTTTGTTGGTGCTGTGAGTCCATGCTAAACTCCCCGCCATCTAGAGATTGCTAGGTGGTTACTAAGTTACACATGCATTAAATTGATCAAAAGAGACTTATAATGTTACATACAGAAAAAATAAATGTATCATGGTTTCCACAAAATATGAAAAAAAATAAAAATTACTAACAATGAACAAAACATTTGTTACTGTACTTAGTAGAATGCTTAGTGAATCCGGACCCATGTTGTAAAGGACACCAAATACCACGTCTTGAGGGTGAATCATTCGCATCATGGCTAGAAAAGAGGTCACATTGCGTTTTGCACAATGCAGCACTTTAAGAACAGACAGTAAAAGGCGTAATAGCTGATTGCTGCATTATGGCACATTCAAGCTGTGCTGTTATGATCGATGTGTCCAAATAAATAGATTCTTGGATGAGATCCCTCAGGTTACGAGCTTGGGCCATTAGCGCATTGGACGTTCTAAAGAAAGCAAGGTCATGAGTTCTGGATGATTTGCATCTTTGGGCTAAATTTCAGCCTATCGAAGAAAAATGTGCAAAGCATGCTCTCTTCCCCTCAAGCCCTCCTATATTAAGGCTCTGACGTCTGGAGAGTATTGACTGACACAAATGAGTGGCCATGCTGTCTCTTCCTTGGTGACCTCTACCCGCTATGACTCACACTGCCGAACCCAGCAGGGTCTTCAAACTGCTGAGAACTGACGACGGCTAGGGGTTGGGCGGGATATTGTCGATGGAGGTAGAGAAAGAGAAAAAAGAAAAAGAGACAAGGCTGTACATATGACCGCATCTGCTCTCAACACTCAGCTGACTGTGGAGATTTTACATAAACCTCAAACTTACATGACGACACTCTACTCGTAATATACTTCCTTATTTCATTTAAGATAAAAGGGGTAAAAGGCCCAACTGGGGCAGGACTGTAATCTGCTTTATCTGGTCCTCTGTAAGCTAGCCAGATTTACCTGTTATATCATTAGCTAGTCTGCACCACAGATAGGGCGTAGGGATTTAAGATGACATAACCTGAATAAACAGAGTATTAGGAACAGCCTCAGACCAATGGAAGGATCCGTCCTTGTGCAAATATGTATCAGATGTCGTTCTGGTAAAGCGAATGAGCGTTAAAAGTACGTTTAACGTCATTCCATTTAATGTCAACAGGAAATCAGAATTAACCCATGTTCAAAATAATTCAATGGTTCATTATTTATATTAGTCCAAAAACAAATTATGCTTGTCTTCATAATTAAAACAAAATATGTTGTCTTCGACATTGTGATGTACATCTAAGATTGAATGTTGTGGATGGGATGGAGGTATATCAGCTGAATGACAGTTGCAGTCGAATGTAAATAGGGGCGGAGTTTGAGCTTTCTAAGATGATTGGAGAAGACCAGAATACATTGCAAGTCATTTACCAGAAAATCCAGTTATGACATTCTGATTAAGCTACAAGGACTATGACGATTTTAACCAATAACCGAATAGCTACAGCACTTACACGTAGGGCTCTGTACCGAGTTCCATACTTTTTAGGTACCGACCGAATTGCCTCAATACTATCGAGTATCGAAAAATGACTTGTTGTTCGGTACCAGATTTCGATACCTAAGGGGTTAACTCGTTAAATCAGTACTCAAGCAAATACATATGAAATGCAAAACGACACAAAATAAAAAAAATATGTCCCTTTATGCACTGGCTAAGGAGCATGAGTGAAACTGAACAAAATAAAACTGTTTTTCTGAGGTAATGTGTTATGTAATCTTGTTAAAATGGATTTCATAAAATTGATCGTTCAGGAACCGGTATCGAAATCAAGGTATCGGTATCAGTATTGGTATCGAAATTTTTTAAACGATACCCAGCCCTACTTACACGTTGTTAGCAAACTAGGATTCTCCTTCTGGTAAGCCAACTTTTGTCATTATCCACCCCACACTCTTAGAAAAAAGGGTTCATTGGGGCTCTATAAAGCATAGGGTTCTTTACTCAACTCCAAAGAACCTTTTATGCTAAAAAAAAAGGTTCTATAATGACAAGAACGAACCCTTTCGGCACAAAGGTTTTTTATAGGCTATTATTCTGCAACATTTTGTAGTTGTGATTAAATGATTATTTATTTATTAAACTGTTAACTTAATATCACATTTTAATCATGCTGATTTTTGGAGTGGCACTCTTCGTGTGATATTAACTACATAAAATGACATAAATATATACATTTTCTAACCCCCATATCTTAAATTTGATCATTCACATGCATTCATAAATACATTTTAGGGTCTTGATGTTTGTCAATAATATTAAATATTAAATCCAAAACCAATGATAATGAATGAACCCAAATGGAATATATAGAACCTTTTTCCTGGTTACAAAGAACCCGTTTTAAGGGTTCTTATTATTGAACCCTTAAAAGGGGTTCTGTATAGAGAAAAAAAACTGCACAAAGTAATGCACATTTTTCACAAAAAAATAAATTCAAAATGCATAAAAACAAGTCCTGCCCTACATACATGCCCTTTTATTTCTTGAGTATCCTTTTTCATTTCAAGTTATATAAGTTAAATACTTTGCAAACAGGAATTCACATTGTCTAATTAAAGCTACATAAAACTGCTGTTTACTACTTTAATAAGGCTGTAAATGTCTAATTCAACGCATGCGCCGTTTGAGTCACATAGCCCGACTGTTTTTTTCCATGGCTAGCGTGTGTACAGTATGCAGCTAATTGCCTCTCTAATGTTTACCTTAATTAGCATTGCTTTATTTGCTTGTCAATTCAGGCCCGTGGAAAAATCTATAAAAATCACATGAAAACTAGCTACACCTACGTTATACAAGCCTTAAATCCAATACACCACGAACATTTGTGTTCAATGGATCAAATAACAGCAGAACCGACAGACTGTGGGTTTGCGACTTTGCGTTGAGCAGCGTCAGTAAAGATATGAAGAACAGCTGATAGAGTCTGCCTTGCCAGTGCTGACATCCGCTTGTGGAAGCTTTCACGGGGTGTTTGCAGTAGGAAAATGACACCAAAGCCATCGGCAAGCTGCTGAGACTTTGGAAATTTCCTGCTGAGAGTCCTCCCTGCCTTCCACAATCACTTTTACAGCTGATGGCATCTTAAGAGGAGCCTTTTAGGAAGCAGAGTTATACAAGAAGGGGAGGGCTGATGGGAGCTTTAGTTAAAAATATGTAAAGGGAACATTTTGTGCATCCTGTCCTATCGAAGGTCTCGGGTAATTGTCCCTCAGATTTAAAAGCGCTGCCAAAACAAATAACTGCCAGGAAGAGAATGGAAGATGCATGAAGAAGCATGTCTTTATATAACAGTTCTGTTGAAAGCCCCTGCCTTCGATAGAAACTTTTGGTAACCTCGGTGCAAGGGTTAGCCTTAATTCAAGCTTTTCATGAGGTTTAATGAATGAGCTGGTTTTAATCTCCTCGCATTCATCCGTTCTCATCAGCAGTACAGATGTAATAAATCCAGACAGATTGAGAGAGACAGTCATAGAAAGGTTTGTGGCCTTGTTATGCATTAAAGGTGAAGTGTGAAATTTCGTCATCAGTAAATGGAATAGCAAATATATATATATATACATTTATATAGATAATGACCTTTCAAAAAGTTTCCCAAACACTCCCTCCATCTTCCATTGGTTGGACAAACAGGTCACCCACCCCAGCTCAAACAAAACAAAAAACTTAATTTAACTTATTTAAAATAAGTTGAAGTACTAAACTTATAACAAAAGCTAAATAGAAATAATAAAAATATACAATTATTAAATTACTTTAATGAAAATATTAATATAAGGTGTTTTTATATTAAGTATAAAAACAACACTAAAATCCGCAATTTTGTCCTGGGTTTTTTGGTAAGTGATTCAGTTTGATTTGTGAAAGAATTGTCCAGACCATTTGTGTGAAATGGTTTAACCAGTTCATCACAATGATTCAATTCAAAATATTCTTGGTTCAGTCAGGCCCCGTCCACACTAGTGCGTTTTCTACGTTTGAACCTCCCGTCCAGACTAGAACGGAAAAAACGAAGACCTATAACGGATATGTTTAGAAATGCTGCAGCTCCGTTTTGCGTTTTGAATCTCCAGAGGGCGTTTTAGTGAAAACGGGACAAAACGAGGCTCAAGCTCTGCTCTATGATTGGGCGTCATCAGTCATGACGTGTCCTTCCCTGATTCGTCAGGAAGCTATCGTTACTTTCTTCTTCATCAAATCTAAAGAATAGTCAATCCGTTTCCTGTTTACACCGGTACACGCATGCCCAGTGTTGGTGAATGGTCACGCATTTTCGGTCGTTTTAATGTGGACGAAGATCAATTCTAATTCGCAGTTAAACACTGGTTTGGACGGAGATCGTATTCGTTTTAATTCTCCGTTTTTAAACGAAAACGCAATAGTATGGACAGGGCTTCAGCCAGCGATTGAATCCAATTCATGAAATCGATTTCAGCTCACTAAAACAAAAATCGGTAAGAAAAAAAAAAAAAGAAAACACACACTTCACCTTTAAGCCAGCAGGGAGTATCTTTGAAAATATCCACACAATGTCTGAAAGAACAACGTTGTTTTGTCGTCACATTGCAGATTCACAAGCAGCAGCCATTTAGAACAGTGTCAGCTGATAATCCTTTCAGAAAACCACAATCTTTCTCTCTCTTTTCCATTATAAGATTTCCCCCTGTGAGACAGACAGAAGCCCCCCGTTTCAACAGAAGCCTGTATTAAACAGTCAGAGCGTTCCAAGAACAGTGTGATCCTCTCCCAGGGCTATATAACTCAGTGGGAGGCCTCTACAGGTGGGTTGCTGCTGGCTACATTTCTGCGTGTGTCCCGTTACTGAAAAATGAGGTGAGAGCCAGTTAACCAGTAGACTGATGTCTTTCTGACCAAAGTATCTTGACACAAAAATGCAACAAATCGATGCAATAATAATTATAGTCCACCTCCAAAAGATCTGCAATCAATACTGCAAGCATGAACTAAATGCATCACTTAATATAGATTTTTTGGTTTTCTGAAGTGGAGTTTTCATCGCGCAAAACTGAGCGCTGTGATACTAAAGGCACCCACACACTACAAGACTATCGGGCTGATTTTGGACAATTCTCCCCTCACGACAATCCTGGGTAAAGTCCTGATTATCTTGATGGTTCTACAGATTATCTTATCAGATCTTCCTGTGGTGTGAGGTGTGTGAGAGTCAGTGTTGTGCCTGAACGCGTTCATGAACGTGTCCATAGTTTTGGGCGAGCGTGAACTGAACGTGCTGCCTGATGAACGTTACTGTGAAAGCGTTCATTCTGGTGTATGTGAACGCACTGTCTCTCAGTTTGACTTCGTACCATAGGATGCCAGATTTCTATAGAACCTCCCAGGTGAAAACCCAACTAAAACACACGTAAACAGGCCTTAATATGTAGCGAAAAAACCCAATCTGGCAAAACCAGCCACTAGTGTCGCACGCGGCCACCGTCGACAAAGCTGCGAGTGAGGAGGCGTCGTTTGATCATTTTAAACTGTTTAATTTAAATTACCTCGTAATTTTATGACGAGGTCGGTGAGGATGGGAAAAATCGTACATTTCTGTGCAAACTGCCCAACGATAAAATAATTGTTGTATATGAGCTGTGGCAATAATACAAATAAAAAAAAGCTCGCAACATATAGAAAAAAAGAACTAGTTCATTTTAAAATGTGTGACCTGAACTTTGAACTAGTTCATGTAGAAAGTGAACTTTCCCAACACTGGCAGAGAGTGATTGAATCTGCTATCCATGTTAAATATTTATGATAAAGCCAGTAATCCTGTTGTGTGGGGGGAACCCTGAGGACAAAAGCACATGCATTTGGCTGTTGCTAAGGAGTTGCTATGCGGTTGCTAGAGGGGGTTTTGAGTCATTGCTTGGGCATTGCTATGCGGTTGCTAGGGTTTTTTTGGGTGGTTGTACCCAAACATTATTGGAACCTGAAACAATGTGGATAAATTAAGAAACATAATCTAAGACAAAATATACAGAGCAATTTGTATTTGCCAGGACATCGTTATGTGGTTCCTAAAGAGCTCTGAGTGATTTTTAGCACGGTTGCTAAGGTGTCCTGGAAAGTTACTTCAAAAGTCAAAAGAACACACACCCAAGTCTCTAGTCATGGCTTGGTCCCTCTTTCAATGCAAACTTAAGGGATTCATTCCCCCTCTTCATTCCAGCTGGGAGGAAATTAGGGGATCATCTTTTATGTGAACTCCCACAGGCGGACCCAAAATTAAGCTTCCGTACCACTTCACATTTAACTCATCACTGACACACACATTCAGTTAATGCACATGGGCAGATATATCAGAACATGCTGATATATAAATAGATGTATTATTTAGAAGATCTATTCTTGATGAGGATAAAAGGACAGGAGTCTGAAAAAAAACTTTATGCGGTTTATTTGTACATCCCGCTACAACTGTTCTTCACCTCCAAATAAATAAATTCAATTCTCATTTACAGTGACCTTGAGTCAAAAGCATGCTGTTTTCAGTCTATTTTGATCTCAGATCTTTCTCTACGTGCAAACCGATTACATCAGCACAGCTGGGGGAAAAAGAAGGGACCGGTCAACACAATTGTTGATAGTTTCCACACACTTCAGCAATTTCCCAAACATGACCAAGTGGCCGATTGCCTTTACAAGCATCAAAGCATTTGCAAAACTCAAACGATAGCCTATCTGCCCCCTCATTTAGTAACTATGCTGGTGGCATCCTAAACGTAACACATCTGGTAGCACTTGGACTGACTCATTACTCTATGTTTGATTTCTTTTAGGGTGGCTGTTTGGTCATCCCCCAAACCTAACCTACTGTCGGTCTACCAGAGGCAAGCCAACATAGCAAGCTTCTGTGTGAACCAGGTCTAAGTCTACACAAAACGACTCGATCTGGCCCGTGAAACCCAAACAAGGCTATAGGTAAATGAAAGAGTTGGCTGGGAAAATAAATAAGCAGCTTTTAAGTGAGGCATCTGTTTCTAATGTTGGCGCTCTGGTGTGGATTACAGGGAAGTATTGCCGGGGAACTGACGCTGACCCCATCTCTTTATCCCTAGGGAGCTGGTTAGTAGCGATGAGAGCACTGGATTCGCGTTGGGAGGAGGGAAGTGAACCGAACTGGCCCCCAGTCAACTTGATGTTATATTTATTTTATTCAAAAGCACAATATACTGCTTTTTTTGTACAAGGAACTCCAAAAGAGAAAACGTATGGATGCAAATAATAATAAAATAATAAATAATAATCAGCTGCAAATATCTCCCAGGTGCTGCCACCATGAAGCTGTACCATACTGTAAAACGTAGCAAACAAACTAAATTATTTAAAAAACCTTTATTCGCTGGTTATTCATGACAGAAAATTAATAGACATAAGAAGAAGCAGTTTTTTTGTCTTTCAAAGTAAACGGATTATTGTAATCTTCAAAGCAGAACTCAACGTGTTATTTCACATTGAATAAGATAAGGAATCAGGTTCACAGTGAGCCATTGATTTTATGACCCCCTCTAAATGCACGTGTTGAGGAAGTTATGGGTATTTTTAATATACTGCCATGAAAAAAAGGAACATGCACACTTCCCTACTACACTGTATGCAAAAAGTTCAAAGGCATTGGATGTATCTTGATACAGTAGGCGAACAATACCTGAATGACATACAACACACTCAAAAAAAATGTACTTAAGTAACACTCCATAAGATATTCAAATATTTTAAAGACATTTTCACAGATTGTATTTTGAATACAAGTGTATATTCATATGCTTAAAAACAGTAGTAAGATGAAATACACCTGTATTAAAGATACATTCAACAAACTTTTTAGGAACTGATATCACTCAAAGTAGTATCTTTTGTGTAAAACAGAAGAAAAAAAACTCATACAGGTTTGGAACAACCTGAGGGTGAGCAAATGGTGACAAAATTTTCATTTTGGGGGTGAAATATCACTTGAGGTTGCAGTCTCACACTAATTTGCCCTGTTTGGTAAATCATGGCTAATAAGTTGTCTTGTTTTACTGGAAAACGAGTCTAAAAAGTCAAATGATTTAGTCAAATCTGGGTCAAAAGAACATTTTCAAAATAGGGTAGGCAATTTTTTACATAATTTGTTATTCTGGTTGCAACTCTCTTCATATCTGGAAGTGGTCTAAACATTTTAAAAATGGTCTTAAAAAAGTCTCAGGACCAAAAATGTTCATCCAATCATTGCATTCGGCCTGAATACTATGTGAAGAGTTCAGATGCAAAAGCCTCTAAATGCCATTTGAAATTTTCTTCTAAAATGATCATTTTTATCAAGCTTGTATATTTAAGCTCAGTAATTTCACTTAAAAGACAATTAATAGGTAATCTTTATTGCCATTTAAGTGAAATTATTGAACTTAAATATACAAGCTTGATAAAAATGATCATTTTAGAAGAAAATTTCAAATGTCACTTACAGGCTTTTGCATCTGAACTCTTCATGTACTACCTGCCTGTCCACACTCTGCTCACACAGACATCAGCAATTCTGACAAAGACCATAACAACATTAGCGCCTTACCTATAGTATCTAGACTGCAGGTAGGTAGAGCACACCGCTTTGGAAACGTGACTAGCAGAGCCAAAGTCGATGACCTTGACTCTGTAGGGTTGGCGGGCTGGGTCAACAAGCATGATGTTCTCAGGTTTTAAGTCGGCGTGGATCAGTCCCAGGCTCTTGAGCTTCATGAGGGCAGTGGCCACCTGCTGCAGGATCGGTCGGATGTACTTGAGCGGCAACGGACTGAACTTGTTCTGCTTAAGGAAGTCGTACAGGTTCTGCTCCAACATCTCGAAGACCAGGCACGTGTGGTTCTTGTGCTGGAAGCACTCGTACGCCCGAACGAAGTTGTAGTCGTCCGCGCTCTCGGTGCTCAGCCGAGCCAGTATGCTCACTTCGATCTGACCCTGCCGCGCATACGAAGGGTGGTTCTTCAGGATCTTGATTGCCACGATCTCGCTGGTGCCGCGTTTCCAGCACTTCACCACCTGCCCGAACGTCCCTCGACCCAGGAACTCCAGCACCTCGTAGGTGTTGGTCATGGAGCAAAGTACCTCATGCTGCAAGAGCTGGTAGTCGCCCTCGCTGTTGGCGCCGCTGTTCTTGGACGTTGCTGTGGTGGAGGCAGTCGCCGTCGCGACGGTGGCCCCGCTTTGTGTGTTGTTCTGGATCATCGTTGCGGGCGGCTGCTGCTCTTCAACCACGTGCACGCTACTCCCGCTGTCGTTGTTGTTGTCCAGCTCCTCGCTTTTCCGCTTAAGCCCGCATCGCTGGTACGTGTCCAGCAGACTGACGGTGCTGCGGCGCGTCAGATTGTGGCCTCCGCTACCGCTTCCGCTACTACCGGTGCTGCCCAACAGTTGACCAGCCGCCCCAGATGTGCTGCTGGCCGTAGCCACCACGATGTGCCCCGAGCCGGCCGGGAAGAGGAGGGCCTGTTCGTAGGTTAGGGAAGAGTTGGAGACCTGGAGACTGGCGGCGTTGATGCCCACTGGCGCGACTGAGACACTCTGCTTGCTGTTCTGACTGTAGACCTTGCTGTGCGTGCCGTACCCTGTCATATCCCAGTTGCAACTCTGCTCCACCTTCAGTTTCTTCACGCTAAAGAAGGCACTTGACTGGAGAGTGTGAGGGGAGAAGACTTGCACTTGCGAGGCCATACCTGAATAACGAGAGAGAGAGAGAGAGAGGGGGAATGTGAAACTTGGATTGAAACTCGAGTATACGCTTTAAATAAAAAATCCTACAGGTCACGGCAGGCCAGTTTAATAGAGTCAGAGTCCAGATGCTAACTTATAAAATAGCCGTTGTACAAATACCTTGCACACTCGCTCTGATTGCTCAGCAGTGTTCAGACTTGAAACTTAAGTTGATAGAGTCTGCTTCAGGGCAGCAGCTGGACTGATTCCACACTGTATATATTTATGGATATTTTGCATAAAATGAATCCACTTGGTGATAAAAAAAAAAACTCTTGAAATGTGTATTTTCCAGTAACATTCATGGCTTGATTGCTCATGTTGCAAATTTGTTTTAGCCTTTGTTAGTTACTTTTTATTTTGCCTGACCTTGCCCTTGACAGATTTGATGGAAAGATGTTTCCAGAGGTTAGCTAGCTAAGTCTGACAAAACATCTTTTTGGTGATTTAATTTTATATGCAAAAATGCTACATATTTTCTTTTAGGTTTGGTTAAGTAGAAATGTATATTTTTTCAAGTAAAAGAAAAAAAAACATGAACCTTACTATTCACTATAGACACAGTGGAAATCTGAAGTGAATTGGCGCAAAATGCAATGTCAATGTATGAGATGAAAATATTGATTCTTTACTGGCCCTCTAGGATTTCTGTAAAAGCAATGTGCAATGTAAGGACCACCAAAAAGGCAGAAATCATGTCAAAACCAGGGCCATTTGCATGAGTCTCAAAGAATGATTGCTATTTCCACCAAAAAAAAAAAACATGCATGCAACACATCACTTTTCCAGAGGCATTTGAAAAAGAAAAAGCACCTGAACCTGAAACATCTGAATAACATCTCAACATCAGATCCTCAAAACAACATAAGCAGAACGGGATTTGGGCTTCTGGGAACTCTCTGAGCTTCAGAACGGACGCCGCTTCTCCAAGCAAACAACGGTCCAGAAATAGCCCTCATGAACGGCACTGTTTGTAGTGCTAAAATAATGATTACAGTACAGAGAGGATTACATGCAGAGCACGCTGTAATGCACTATTTACAGAATCCCCAAAGTGGCATGAATTAGCACACTAGGAAATAAAAAGGTTCCTTCAGTGTGCATTTCACGCCACATATGTATCAGTTCACACCTAAACTGCTACTGAAATGCACTAAAAGATAAATGCTAAATG
Source organism: Pimephales promelas (assembly GCF_016745375.1). Next base: position 2,874,477 of record NW_024121599.1, read on the forward strand.
CACGAACCCTAAAGGGGCAGATTTTCAACAATTAACAACTTAAAGAAACAGAAAGGGACTGTAATCTCATATCCAGTCTGTCTGCTTAAATTATACTTTTTTACCTTTTTGGACTATAGTCAAGTTTACTATATATTTCAATGTAAAAAAAACTATTCAATGTATTCCCAAAAAATAATTTCAATGTCCCATTGAAAAAAAAAAAAAAAAAAAAAAAAAAAAAAAACAACAACAGCAAAAAGTTTTCGAATGACATGAGTGTTAGTAACATCTAACTATCTAGAATATCTCTATCCCTTCTTTGCAAATTATGTTAAATATACAATGGATCTCCAAAGATGTTTCCATACAAAATGTATATCTATAAGAATAATTCGTTTTTCCTTTGTGGTCTCATCTTACAAGCAGATAATGAATCTCATTTGGTTTGAGGAATTCCTTGACGCAAGAAAATTCCCAAGACAGGAAACATACGGAGGAAACTTCACATGAACACTTCATTATTGTTATAATTCTTAATAGCTAACTTTCTGTTTCACTACTTTTTTACTTTTCAAACCATCTTTCCTCCTTCTACTTTATCTTTTACATTTGACAGTGCCAAAATATTTTCAATAGTCATCTGGCTTTAGCTTTAAAGGTCAGGGATTCTTGGGCTTTAAAAGTTGATCAAACATTGACCGTACAGTCCATACTGCATACACTGTACTGTATATCCTACACAATCCATAGCTTTTATAACATAAATCCCTTTTAACCTATATTAAATATGCACTATCCATAATCTATCTCTTCAACCAAAACAGCCTGGACTTCAGATTCTATAATCTTTGCATTACATGCATCAAATATATTGAATAGACCAAATACATAAATCTATTTACAACAGAATTTATATTATAAACTTAAATATGATGTAAAGTATATTCACTTTGTAATTTAAATTAAAATAAATAGGACCTCACTGGCAATTTGTTGATGGAGCAAGTAATGAAGAACATCTGCTATTGCTATAAGGAGCAAGGGCCCTTACGTTAATCCCATAATCTAGGCCAGATGTCACTCCTTGGATTACGCTTTTCTTTGCCAGGTCTTCACGTAAAAATAATTTGTTCATGGTCAGTGGCCCTGTTTGTTAGTATGTGTGTTTGTCAGAGGTGGGGACGGAGCTTGGGAAGTAATAAATGCCCTGCAGATGGAACATACCTGGAATCCTTTGCATCAGACATGAGTGATAATCTAGTCTCGCGGGCAGCTGACACGTTCAGATTACTATACCGCGCAGCTCTACCAACTCATCACAGCTCATCATGTTTGTTTTTGGCGATTTAATCCAATCCGGCCCTACCTAGTACCTTAAAATCTATGTCTCGCCATGCAACATTCTGGACATGTCACATGGAAGGAACTAAACTGAACGTCTAAATCCTAACCTGACTTTGTACCAAGGTTGTGTGCTATTGAGAACTGAATTTAAAATGCCTTAGAGAGATAGACAGAATGATAGATAGAGAGACAGACAGACAGACAGACAGACAGACAGACAGACAGATAGATAGATAGATAGATAGATAGATAGATAGATAGATAGATAGATAGATAGATAGATAGATAGATAGATAGATAGATAGATAGATAGATAGATAGATAGATAGATAGATAGATAGATAGATAGATAGATAGATAGATAGAATGACAGACAGACAGACAAGATAGATAGATATAATGACAGACAGACAGACAGACAGACAGACAGACAGACAGACAGACAGATAGATAGATAGATAGATAGATAGATAGATAGATAGATAGATAGATAGATAGATAGATAGATAGATAGATAGATAGATAGATAGATAGATAGATAGATAGAATGACAGTCAGACAGACAAGATAGATAGAATGACAGACAGACTAGATAGACAGACAGACAGAAAGACAGACAGATAGATAGATAGATAGACAGACAGACAGACAGAATGATAGACAGACAGACAGACAGACAGACAAGATAGATAGATAGATAGAATGACAGACAGACAGACAGACAGACAGACAGACAGACAGACAGACAGACAGATAGATAGATAGATAGATAGATAGATAGATAGATAGATAGATAGATAGATAGATAGATAGATAGATAGATAGATAGATAGATAGATAGATAGATAGATAGATAGAATGACAGACAGACAGACAAGATAGATAGATATAATGACAGACAGACAGACAGACAGACAGACAGACAGACAGACAGACAGATAGATAGATAGATAGATAGATAGATAGATAGATAGATAGATAGATAGATAGATAGATAGATAGATAGAATGACAGTCAGACAGACAAGATAGATAGAATGACAGACAGACAGACTAGATAGACAGACAGACAGAAAGACAGACAGATAGATAGATAGATAGACAGACAGACAGAATGATAGACAGACAGACAGACAGACAAGATAGATAGATAGAATGACAGACAGACAGACAGACAGATAGACAGATAGATAGATAGATAGATAGATAGATAGATAGATAGATAGATAGATAGATAGATAGATAGATAGATAGATAGATAGATAGATAGATAGATAGATAGATAGATAGATAGATAGATAGATAGATAGATAGATAGATAGATAGATAGATAGATAGATAGATAGATAGATAGATAGATAGATAGATAGAATGACAGTCAGACAGACAAGATAGATAGAATGACAGACAGACAGACTAGATAGACAGACAGACAGACAGACAGAAAGACAGACAGATAGATAGATAGATAGACAGACAGACAGACAGACAGAATGATAGACAGACAGACAGACAAGATAGATAGATAGAATGACAGACAGACAGACAGACAAGATAGATAGAATGACAGACAGACAGACAGACAGACAGACAGACAGACAGACAGACAGACAGACAGACAGACAGACAGATAGACAGATAGATAGATAGATAGATAGATAGATAGATAGATAGATAGATAGATAGATAGATAGATAGATAGATAGATAGATAGATAGATAGATAGATAGATAGATAGATAGATAGATAGATAGATAAACGACGGATGGACAAATGGATGGATTCACCAATAATGAATTTTACACAACCCAGTTTTGAACACAGACATGTTGTAACTCACTCTGCAATAATTTAATTTCAAGAGAGTTCAAATGTTCAGAATGTTTTCTTCAAACAACCACCTCAGTAACTCTACAGCTGTTCAACTGTTGAGACCAGTTCAAGCGTTTACAGCCGAGAGAGAATGATGTTTATGAACTGATATAGAAAAACCTCACAGAAACCCAACGGGTGAAGTTTACATGAATTCCTGCCGTGTGAATACAACCGGTTTGGTCCATTGTTTCATATTTACAATGCTGGAATGCTTTCCGTAGCGCCAGCCAGCTTTCAGCATATATACCTCACACAGAGCGGGCCGGTTTAATGCACTGCCACGAGCATACCAAAGGGTCATTCATCTGCTCTACAAAAGCAATTTGTTAAAATGCTAATGGTCAGTTTATTACAGGATGAACTATTACTCCCTTTGTCCAAGGTTGGATAATCTACTTTTTTCTTCGAAGGAATGAGGAGATCAAGGATTAAATACAGGAAACAGTCCAAACTTTAAGCTTGTTAACTCTTTTACGGAAATAGGATTAAGAAAACGCGAAACAATATATATATATATAAACATGTAAAATCTGTCTGCTGTCAAGGGTTCAATTCAAACAATGGACCATGTCCTACAGAGGTTTGCTTTGTCTCTGTGCGATCTAGGCATTTGGGAAAAATGTCCAGGGAAGAAATCAGTGGTTAATGAATTGACCTCCGCTTGTCTAGACAAAGCATTATCCCCTGTGGCTCGGAGCGATGCCCACTGTAGCATACCATCAGGGGGGGGAGGAAGCACAGGAAGCCTATCATATTTTCTGCTTTTCTTGCATGTCTTCGAAAAACATGTTTCTTCCTTTCAAGTCCTTTGCTACCCGCCTTTCTATGATATCTACTCAATTTTAAGCTCTCCAAGTATCTTGTTTCTCCAGGTCTGTACTGATCTTTTCAAGCTCTCCAATCCTCCATTTATTTCGCCACTCAATCCCTTCTGCCGTCTCCCGACACTCTCGCAATCAAACAATCTCTCTGCTGACCTCCCCCTACACATCACTTCTTCTTTCTTTGCTCTTTTCCTCCATTATCCACAGGCATTGTTTTTGCGCTTTCCTGAGATGACAAATAATTGTACGCACAACAACATTAATCAATAATTCAAAACAATATTTCACATTTTTATAAGAATAACATCCCAAATCTAACTAGCATCCACTCTCAAACATCGACTAATGTAGTCCCACAGAGAGTGAGCGCAGGAAACCTCTGGCTATTGTCTCTATTCATAACACGGTGTATCTCTCACCTCCAGAGCAAAGCAGGGCCAGCGCACTTCAGAGAGCTCTGAGAGGTTGGGAGCGCAGATTTCGTGCAGTGTGTGAAGATAGGAAGAGCGCCAGCAGGAAACGAGACACACCGCTCACAGGAGCATATCTTAGGCTGTTTATTTCTCAGCCTGAATGTGGAGCTCTCTGGTCTTGCTCATCTCCTCCAACCACAAGATCTCCAGAGAGAGAGGCAGATAGAGAGAGACTCCCACAAACAGCATATGCTGCAGGATATTGACCACCCAGTCCTCATTTAGCCATCACATCTAAACCTATTTCTGGAACGAAACAGAGAGGCGGCTAGTACAGACACACACGAGCACAACATAAATAAAAGGATTACCACTTAGCGCTAATGTTTTACTAGCTGAGCTCTATTATGGTGTTTGTGAAACACATAAATATGTGCATATGCAAGCTGCTCGCTTACGCTTGCCACAGACCTGCCCGTTTGGAAACAAAATCTGATCTCTTTGATATCGGTCAAAGACAGCATTGAGACTAAACTGAGACGTTTTCCAATGTCTCATCATGGCATTGTTTTGTTAACCCTAAAACTGTATTCTGGACAAATGTGGGCAAAATAGTTTTGATTTATTTTTAAAAAATACTTCCCTTGATCCGAGTGGTACAAGACTTGGCTACTTTTCCTAAGTTTGCCTCCTGAACACACACAATTTTTTTTGACTCAATTCTACAATGTTAAGTGGTTGGAATAAAAAACTCCTTAATCTTGTATTTGGGTCAAAAATGGACACCCATAGAAATGAATGGGAAAAACTAATTTAGAGCATTCTAAAATAAGCCAAAATAAGACACCAGGTGACAGCAAAGTCACTTCATCTTTAGGTTTTAGCTCTGAGAACTTATTGGAATGATATTTTAATGTAGTTTAAAAAAATAAAACTACATAGTAATTAATTTACATTGAAATAATTTAGCTAGAAAACATGGTACTTTTTGAAGTAAATAAATTAAAAAAATACCCCCAAAATAAAAAAAAAACACCATAAATGGATAGACAAAACTTTATCGAAGACAGTGATATAACATTTATAATAAATAAAAATTAGGATCACGCCTGAGTCCTCTGTGCCCACATTTGTCCACAATTACAGGATTACGGTTTGAGGGCTACAATGGTAGATTGCTAAAACAGATGTGTAGAATAATTGATAAAACTAACATAAGTATAAAGAGAGAGCGATATAATGATAGCTCAATAGTCAGACAGAAGGATATGCGGATTTAGGCACTTACTGTATGTCAACAAATGTTTCCCACAAAATTTTAGGAGAAACATCTGAGACCTCTAGGAATCCTGAGCTATGACAGATAAAGCAACTTTAAGCAATGGGTGAAATGGATATGGATCGTGCAGAAAGAAGTGGGACATGGACGCACGCGTGCACAGTACGCCCTAACTTGACCCATTAGTGGGTGTTTGTGTGCTATTTAGTCAGGACGGCTTTGTTAGTGAGCAGGACAACTAGAGCAGCTGGGGCTGAGAGCGGCTAAAGCCATTGACATGTGTTCTGACGGCCTCAGAGAAAGACAAACAAATAACACACACTGTCACAGGCTTTATGACCTCTCCAACCAGCCTGTTAGTGACTGCTTATTAAGGCTGTGTGTGAGAATAGAGAAAGCCATATGTTTAGAAGAGGTTATAGATGAAATATGAAGAGAGCATCATGGGAGTTTGCGAGATTCATGCGTTTACTAAGCTTCTTCAGGAAAACCTTAAGTGAGCCCTTATGATAATCGACATAGTTCTTGCACAGCAGCAAGTTTCATATTATTTAGATGTAGATTTAAGCCATTAAAACTTACAAGTTAACACATTTTAATTGAGTTTAATAAATTAAAATATACAATAAAATAATGAATTAAAATACTACTAGACTGTAAAAAAAATATTTTCCTGATTTGTAATCACAACATTTTTTCTTTTGTCAAATCAACTTAAATCATTTATGTAGTTCAGATAGCATAATAGTTTGAGTTTCTGGTGATTAAATCAATCAATTCATTGTATTAACTCAATTTTTCCATTTCAATGAACTTAAAAAAATGAAGTAACCTAGTTGCCTTAAAATTTTAAGTTAAACCAACATTTTTTTTACAGTGTACTTGTAAAGCATAACAGTTAATAGAAATAATAACAAATACAAATATAAACAGAATAAATAAAACTATTTTAATAATAAATTTAAATAAATCAAATACTATTATTAATAATAATAATAATAGTGACAGAGTGAAAAATAATAAAAATATAAATAATGGAAAATAACAAATAAAAATTCAATAATACATTAAAATACTACTTCTAATATAGCACTAAAATCAATGGTCTTTTTTTTACAATTAGTAAAACATTATGAATAAAAATAAATAATATATAACAAATATACTAGTAACTACATTTACTAATAATAATAATAATGGTGAGTGAAACATAACAGTTAATACAAATATAATAAATACATTTATAAATAAATAGAATAAAGGAACCAATAATAAATAATTAAAATAAAATATTGAATAAATGTAAAGTTAGGTGTGATTAATTTGCTATAAATTACAGAAATGTGCGATTAATTAGTTAATTGTTTTAAGCAATTGACAGCACTACTACTACTGCTGCTAGTACTGTGTACATGCTAACTAATAATAATAAATATGATAAATATTAAAAATTAAAAAATAAATAGTAAATAACTTCAAATTAAATCACATATAATAAATAAAAATACTATTTCTTTCTACTAATATAACAGTGAGAACACCCCTATTGGAGAGCTCACAGTAGCCACTTTCATGTTTCAGGACCAGCTGACTAAATTGTTTTCGACAGCATTAAAACTAAGATGACAGCCATTTAAGAACAAGTAGACGATAAGAAGCAATTTTTACAACTGCGTTATCAGACCATTACAGTAACAGTATCGATGCACTGCTGCAGACACCCACTAGCACTTTACCAGCACCACTAATAAAACATTGGCACAGTGAATTTATCATGCATTAAATATGTTTATGTTTATGATTTGTTTTATTTTATTTGGAACTCTTTGGAATCTCTGAGGTACAACAACAACAAACCATGTCATTGTTTGTTGCGGTATGTGTGTGTGTGCCTGTGAATGTATGTTTTGCAGGTATTTGCTGCACTTCAAAAGAACGAGACCTGAGTAACATGCCAGAGTCTAACCACAGAGCCAAGCCAGATACAGATGAAACAAGATTCAGGCACAGAGTGCAGAGAACGCACGCACATCCTGCAGCTGTGGCGCTAAAGCACATATGAATGCGACGCCCGTTGACTAAAGTGATTCTCTACCCTGACAAAACAAGTTAAAAGCAACCTTGGAATTAACAAAAGAAGCTTATTTTGAACAAAAGTGTTATCGACGTGAAATATGAATGCATTTGCATTGTGTTCCTTAAACAAAAAGCCGCAGTTCGCGAAAGCATTTCCTCTTTAGTGTTATTTTAACACTGGAATTCTGAACATCTGTCATTTCGCTGGTTCAGTTTGTGTTTTCCATCAAGTATAATCTTAACACAAATGACGGTTCTGGAGAATACCACAGAGATAAACAGACACGGCTAATATGCCAAAGTCCTCACAGGCGAGTTCTTCAGGATACATTGACTGCTTCTTCCGGCACATACATCACAGTCCAGGGAGTGTGTGTGTGTATGTGTGTGTGGCCGACCTCTGCAACCCTACGGCAACTTGTATGGAATGATGGGAAGGCACTTAAACTCTTAAAGGGGACATACCATGGAAAACAGGATTACACACTCACAAAACACCTATTCCTGTCTGAAACCAATTCATTCACAGTCATATTAAAGTGCCCCAATTCAGCTATTTTAAAAGGTTCCTAATTTTATTTTGGTGTATAGAATATGCATCCAAAGTCAAAAAAAATTTTTTTCTCATAATATACAATACAGTAACAGTATCACCTCTTTTCTCACAGTGCCTGAAACTTTTAATAAAGGATTCAGTCTCTCTAAACCCCTCTGATTGGTCAGATGGCCCAGTCTGCTGTGATTAGTCTACCGCTTAAAGCACATGAAACGTCCATTAACATATCTGAATTTCGGCTCCGGATCTTTCTCAAAACTTGTATACATAGTGATATGAACTAGAGCCAGACCGATTTATCGGCAGGCCGATATTATCAGCCGATATTAGGCATTTTCCAAACTATCGGTATCGGCAGTTATAACGGCCGATAAATGAATATTTCAAAAATAACTACAAATAACTAATGTTAGGAAATCTGGTAATGTTTTGTTATGCGCTTCTGGGGAAAAAAATAAATAAATATCGGCCGATATATCGGAATATCGGATTTTAAAACCAACAAATATTTGTATCGTATCGGCCTTCAAAATCCTTTTCCGGTCGGGCTCTAATATGAACGGTAACAATGGCGTCGGCTTTACTGTATCAATTCCAGCCCATGTCCTCATCCTTTGGAAGAGCATGCAAAGTGGATTTGCTTTCGCAGTGCAGAAAACAACGTTTTCTCAACATGTCAACAACACAAATCAAACTCTTTCAGGCCTCAGCTACAACTAGTGTTTGACAGTGGGTCAAAGTAGACGTTGTTTGCGGGGGAAGCCAATGAAGATCATAGGCTGGCATTACGCACATTTGTTATGACAATAACTCCATTTGTCGTGCACTTTCATTTTTGAAACCTTGCCGACCTTTTATATTCACTAACAGCTATATTACATACTACATTAAAGGTAATAATTATAATTATAATAATAATAATAGAGGCACCTTAATGTAACCTTCAGTACCTCATCATATGACCATCTATGTTTACATATCAACAGACATTCAGCATCTACCAACTTGGACCACCATATGCTGGTACATAAAGGTTAGACAATCATAACGGAGATCATTTACAGATAGAAGTCTTAAAGGAACACAGTCTGTTTAATCTTAAAGTGTTAGTTCACCCCAAAATGAAAATTCTGTCAATAATTGACATTTCACCGGCCCCTCCCCCAAAACAGCCATTGTCCAATCACACCATCATAGCAACCGTTACTATGCGAGCAGGGCCGTCAAACATTGACTCCAAGCGAGATGGTGAAGAGGTGCGCCCATGGCGTTTGTAAGTTGGACACTAGGTACCCCAAGAGATTGTCTGGAGGAGTTGTGTTTTCCGTTTCCAAAGCCAAAAACACAACGCGAGCGGTGTCTACAATAGATAAAACAGTGTGGACGGCCCCACTCCCAGTTAAACGTGTCGAACATGGTTAAAGTCCCCGTGAAATCAAAATTTAACCTATTTACTTTGTTAGCATTACTAGTCTTGTGGTGAACAATTAATTCGTGCAAGTGAATATATATTAAAAAAATGTTTTACCTTAGTAATCTTTAATCAAAATCTGAAAAGTTACTTCCGGTCTGGAACGGTTTCTTTTTCTGATGACGTAGGTTTCACAGTTTGGGTGGGGAAACGCTTAACCACTCCCCTCAAACCGTTAGTTTGCTATGAGCGAGAGATGGAGAGGAGGAGCGCTAGAGTAAAACCCTGCCCTCTGTTCAATATTCCGTTTCACTTGGAAATACGTCACAGCACTGGAGAAAAATCGTTTGCAACTTCCGGTTCACGGGGACTTTAACTCGTGTGCAGCATGCGTGAGACTGAGACACTGAGATTAGTCAAAGAAACATGGAGAAAGCAGATCAAGAGGATCCACAAAGGAATTACGTTTTCTAAAGGGTTGTTGTTTGAGACCGGTAAACATTAGCCTCGATAGTAATCGCAGTCTCCTTCATTGCGTATTTTTATATTTTGAATATATCCCTCTATTACTGTAGCCCATTGTGCCTCGCTCTGGAGGATATCACTGAGGTATTGCAAAAAAGGTAATCTCTAATCTTCGTCAGTATGCCATCTATGAACTATCTTAAACAATTTTTTAACACCACCAGCTACTTGAAACACTGACACGCATGGGTACACCTCTTCCCGTCATGGCAATCTGTTGTTCTGTTGTCAAAATATTTGACCATTTGTTTGACGGCCATAGTAACAATAACTAAGGGGCGTGGCTTTTGCGAATGGTCAATTACTCACCCTCATGTTGTTCAAACCTCATAAGACTTCCGTTCATCTTCGGAACACAAATTAAGATATTTTCGATTAAATCTGAGAGCTGGATCACTCCTCTATAGGCTTCTTAAGGGATCGAAACTGGTCGGCCAAGAAAAGTTAAAAACATCGTTAAAATAGTCCAAGTGACTACAGAGGCTAAATCTTAAGTTTATCAAGTGACGAGAATACTTTTTGTACGCAAAAAAAAAAAAAAAAAAAGACTTTATTCAACTATTAATTTGTGGTCTCGAGATTTCAACATTGTTGTACGTCACACGTAGGCACACTATTGGCCAACACTGGTCATGTGTGTGATGCAGAATTTTCATTTTTGGGTGAACTAACCCTTTAATGCCCATAGAGAGGGTGGAAAATTGTCACGTTTTGGTGCAAGAAAAAAAAAAATCGACAAACATTATAATGGAGGGATAAATAATGGTACAATAGTGTAAAATATGTCCCCTTTAATTCACTCAAAATTGACCCAATTTACTTGCTACTACCATACATTCCTGGTCTTATTACTAATTATTGGTACATGTAAATCTACTGAAAAGAAAAGACTGATAACTTTCCTTTTCAAGCCCTCGGTTACACTTTATTTTAAGGTGTCATTGTTCCAGTGTACTTTACTGTACATTTAAGTACGGAGTAATATCTATCACTTAACTAAATGTTAGGATAAGGGTTTGGTTTAGGGTTAGTTGCCTGTAATTATGCTTATACTACGGATACTAAATCTTATTGGTTGATGAACATTCTAAGGTGTGCAATTATTTTCAGGGAAACGCGCGGCTAAAGTAGTTCCGGCAGGTCTTGGTCGCATTACATATCACTTTGCCAATGATTTGAGTTATTTCAAAAGGTCCTTACCACCTACAACAGCAAAAGAACCAAAACCCACAACCAAGCAAATAAATATAGTCAACAACAGGATAAAAACAACATTATTTCCATGCTTTTTGCCACTAAATTATGTTATATTATGCATTTATTATGGAAAACACATTTCTCTCTCTCTCTCTCTCTCTCTCTCTCTCTCTCTCTACAGAAAATCTTAAAAATACATCATCTGAACAATGTCTTGAGGTGTGGTTGCCGTAGTACAGGCAGAATCATTTTCTTCAGAAAATAATTCTTTGAATTATTAAAAAATAATGCACACCCGAGGTGGAACAGTTCCGCTTTGCTTCATGGCCGCATTAGCACCTCAGGTGTGCATTATTTTTCTAAAAATTCAATAGCCCGTCGTCAATTATTCCTTACATAATTTTTTTTTTTAACCACGTATCACATATGGATGGATAAAGATGAATAAAGTTTTTTTTTTTTTCATTCATCATACGTCACATTACATAAGTTAAATGTTTTGCAAAGTTTCAGTTTCATGTTGACTGAGTCACAAATGATGTTCTGTAGACCAGCGGTGCTGAGAGCTCCATAAACAAAGCCTGGAGTCCTGCCAGCCACTGACGGTAGTGATAAGTGAACAACATATACAACATATTAATACCTCGACAAAAGCCATAAACTATGAGTAATCTGATTACTGAACAGGTTGACATTTTCTGGGGAGGCAAGAATGAAATTACAGGCCTGGACAGAACAAAAGAACAAAACAGGAACACATTTACACACACAGTGAACAATACGTTTTAAAATACTGTAATCCGTGACTCCATCAGAGTCTGACTAGGCAAATTAATTAGTTTTAACAAAAAGATGATGAATGAGTTTATACATGGGCCATAATTTTGTATTGCCTTTATGACCTTTATACAAAAACTAATAAAAATGATAAAAGTCAAATCATTTTTAATACACTCTAAAAAATGCTGGGTTGTTTTAACCCAACTTTGGGTCAAATATGGACTAACCCAGCCATTGGGTTAAATTTTTACATTACATTTTTAACCCAACATTTCGGGTTTGTCCATATTTGACCCAAAATTGGGTTAAAACAACCCAGCATTTTTTAGTGTAGCTTTTACATGTTTTTCTTTAATTACCTTCAAAAGAGCTGAATAAATACGCATATTTATTGATTTCCCCCAAATATATTTATTTTAACAGTCATTCAAGTTAAGGCATAAATCTTAATAGCATTATTCATCATTAATCATTACATTCTCTATTTTGAACCTCTCTGCACTGTCGCCAACTATCTGTCCTTTATTTTCTCCTCATCTATTTTAAAAGTATTAAAATCAGTAGTATTACATTTATACCAAATAATTCTTAATTAACTCTAAGTTTTTTTGTTTTGTTCTGTTTGTTTACCATTGTAAATCTGTTCACATATGGGCCATGTCCTGGTTGAAGAAAGCGTCTTGATTCAATTTAAATAACCGTTTGAGACTGAACCTTCTCTGACTCACAGCTTCATTACAGTCATGTGACTCAACTTGTAAAAGAACAGTGTACTTAGTCAGATCCAAACAAACAACATGCTCTGCCCATAAACTAAGAGCCCAAAAACGAGAAAGCCCCTAAATACCTGATCCTTGGCTGATGAAAACCAGTCACTCACACAGCACACAAAACCAGATGACCGTTCAATTATATCAACAGTAATCTTGGGTAAATCCAACATGATCTAAAAAAAAAATCATACATAAAGTAGCACACATACATAATTTTAAGTTTGGACAAACACAAAGACCCTACAAAGGATCAGCAGTTTGGAAATGGATGGATAGATGGATGGATGGAAAGCTTCTAAAATGTAAATCTAATGTTCTGTAAGGCTGATTAGCTGACCAGGAAGCCCACATTTCATTGCTGAAAATATGCATGGAATACGAAATGAAACAAACAACAAAGACATAGTCCTTGTGTTGCACATTGCATACATTATTTGGGTGGCCCTGTAGTGCTGTGGATTGTGGAATTCATTACCGTGAATATGGCTGTCTTTGGTTTCATGCATGGGCAAACACATGGAGAAGTATCCTTCTGAGATTCTCAGACATTAACAAACACACATTAAAACATATCTGAGCTGGGGAGTCTCTCAGGATCAGATCATACCAAAGTGCTAAAGAACCAGTCAGACCCGATCAGTATTCACGGCAGCCAATGAGCCATATAGTGGTTTCCAAAGTATTTGTGTTTGTTTTTTGAGCGCTGCCTGACTGGCATAGAACAGGGCTGTAGAAATGGATCAGCCCTGAAAGCAGTGATGGTGTGACAAGCACATACACACACACACACACATACACTGTCCATGTGTCTGATTGTGATAAGCATTCAACCCACCCGCTCCCTGCTTTCTCTTCGGGCATGGGACTATAGCGTGTGTGTGTGAGTGTGTTTATGTACGTATCCTCCAATCTCAAATGCAAGAGTTCAGGCACATGGTCTTAGCAGTGTCAGCCACATGAGACATTTCAGGCCACAGTGCCAAACTGCCCCTCACACAAACACACACCTTAAAGGGATAGTCCATCCAAAAATGAACAGTCAGTCATCATTTACTCACCCTCATGTCATTCCAAACCGAACGCAAAAAGAATGTTCACGCAGATGTTTTATGACATTAAAATGCTGATAAAAGTGATGTTATTGTTGTAAGTAATACAAATTTACTCTCTAAATAAATAAAAATAAAACTTTTTCAACAAGGAGTTGATCTAGGCATCACAGCATTATAATTTACAGTATAACTAAGCAATGGATATCCATATGAATTGCTAAAGATTACATTTATTACATAAAAAAGTGTTTTTAAAGATAAAAATTGAGTTTTAGATGATGGAACAGATCATTTAAATGTATAAAAGGGGCAAATGAACATGTACTCTTTAAATTTACACAATCAATTAAAATAAATGTTAATTTCTAATAGCAGACAACACTATATTGGGCCAAAAAAAGGTAAATAAAAAATGAAAAGTAAATTGCTGGGACTCCAATCTAACATTCTGTTTCCTCATTCCGGTCTTCTTTTTTTAATGTCAAGGCTGAATTCTAAGTGTTCTGGCCCCTTAAGGTCCCACTTTAAATGTGACAGGCGCTCCATTATATACAGTACACACAACATGTGACTCGCATTCATACTGAAAGTAGAAAGGGGACATATACATTATTGACGGTCTTGTCTTGTCTCTGAGTCGAGTTAGAAGTTATAACGTCCCTGAAGCACCGTCCCAAAGGGATTCACAGATTGAGACATTCTGGTGTCGTACATCTCAAAGAGAGAAGCCTTTAATCAGTCAGGCAGTCCATGGCACCAAAGGCAACACAGACTTTCAAAACACATGAAAGAGGGTGTCCAGCCTCGAATAAACAGGATCTAGAGCCCACAAGGGAACGAGTCCCAGTGTTTACGCTCATCCACAGTTGTTTCAGCTACCATCCATGGCGTAGAAACCGCGACCTCGTTCTCCTTCGCACTCTTGTTCACGGTCATAAAGTTTACAAGGTAAAAACAACAATCCCAGAAACGACAAAGGCCATGCTTTCATAGGAAAAGGTCAGCGCTTGGCCTTTCTTGGAGACGGAGTGAGGAAGGAGACTGAGATTTTCTAGGCTCTGGAAGCGTCAATCTACCCTGACCGGTCATGGGATACACAGAGGGGAGGGCAGGCTCGCATGTGTCATTGATCTTGAAAAAAAAAGGGGAGGGGGTCTCACACACACAAAGGTTACAGCCTACGCACAACTACACCCGGCCATCAACCCACCAGCAACCTTTCAATTATTAACCTCCAAGATATCAGCCCTGCAAGATGCACCCCAGAAGAGGAGAAGATAGAGAGGATGGAAGTTACCGCATCTATCATCAGACTCCCTTTCACTCTGTGCCGTTCTCTCGAATGCGTGTTGAACGATAGGCCAGTTCAGAGTGCGGTCAATGAGAGTGTATGGAGTGAAATTGCGTCAACGCACCAGCGGCCCAAAGCGCATCTTCCATGCTCTCTACCTTGAAGAGGAGTAAAAAGGTTTTTGATGAAAACATTCCAGGATTTTCTCAATATAATGGACTTCATTGGGAACCAAACGGTTCAAGGTCCAAATGACAGTTTCAGTGCAGCTTCAAAGGGCTTTAAACAACACCAGACGATGAATAAGGGTCTTATCTAGGACTCTTCGAGTCATGACTTGAAAAAAGATTTGTTCATTTTGATGAATGAGTTTGAACAGGAGAGTCATGAACGCTCATCACAGAATAGAGCAAGGCGAGCATTTGAGCTTATAAAACTTAAACTTTTTTATTTATTTTTTTAAATATCCGATCGTTTCGCTATAGATAAGACCCTTATTCATTGTCTGGTGTCGTTTAAAGCCCTTTGAAGCTGCACTGAAACTCTCATTGGACCTTGAACCTTTTGCTTCCCATTGAAGTCCATTATATGGAGAAAATTCTGGAATGTTTCCATCAAAAACCTTAATTTCTTTTCAACTGAAGAAAGAAAGACATGGACATCTTCTTGGATGACATGGGGGTGAGTAAATTATCAGCAAAAGTTTTTTTTTTTAAAGTGAACTACTCCTTTAAATTGATCAAAAGTAAGCATAAACACATTTACAATGTTGCAAAATTTCTGGAAAAAAATGCTTTTCTTTTGAACTTTCTACTCAAAGAATCCAGAAAAAATATAATTTTTGCAAAAACATCAAGCAGAGCTGTATGCAACATTGATGATAATAAGGAATGTTTTTTTTTTTTGCTCCAAATCAGCATATTGGAATGATTTCTGAAGGGTCATGTGACACTGAAGACTGGAATAATTAAGCAGAAAATTTGCCCTCACAGGAATAAATTAGTCTTTAAAATATATTAAAAACAGAAAGGTTTTACTATATTTCTGATCAATTAAATGCAGCCTTGATGAGCAAAAAAAGAATCATTCTAAAACATTATTAAAATCTTACTGACACCAAACCTTTAAACAGTATAAATTATTCTATCATGCTAAAGTACTATAGAAAATGTCTCAATATTTGGTTTCTTGTCAACTAAAACATTATTTTCATGAGTTAAGGATGACCTGGACTGATTTTTCATTTCATCTTCTTCTTATGTGTTCCAAAATAAAATCATACAGGTTTGGAATGACACAAAGCCGAGTAAAAGACAGAATTTTCATATTTTGGTTGAACTATGCATTTCAAACCTTCCCTTTGCTGCAAATTCAAAAAGAACTTCCAATTAAAGTGAAAAAAAAAACCCCTGCAAAAATGGATCTCTTAGAAGTCAAGATTAGTTTAAAATAGTTGCCAATCAGAGCTTTGCTTGGTTAACTAGAGTCTACCCTTTACTGATCAAGCTTTCTTGACAAAGAAGACCTGTGAGTGAGCGTGATGGGTTTTCGAGCAGAGCTCATTAAGGGGCAATGGGGCCGCTCATCTCCGGCTCTTAAGAACGCTCTGGTCTGTCGGGGCGCCAGTGTCCCTTTCTCTCTCCTCCAGGCGCACATCAAAAAAATGGGGCAGACTTAGCTCTGTTCTGGCTGTCTGGGGCTTTGAAGTCCTTTGGTTATCAGCCAAGCGTGTCACGCTACCTGCAGCCATCTGTGAAGAGCCCACAGTCGGGCTGGACGGCCAAACCCCACAATGACTGTGTGTGTGGAGAGTTTTACCTGCAGCACTGTCAGTACGTGAGGCATTAAACATGAGAATGAGAGGGTGGGAAGTGACCATTTTCAAGAGACTTCTTTATTGACAACATCTCTCTCAGGGCTCTTGTTATCTATTCTCCTGAAGCTTTGAGAAACGGTTAAAGGAAGACGGAGACGTGCATTCTCGCGTGGGATAGGCAATGCCAATTTGAAACCAGCAAGCAACTTTTACTGATCCTGTTCTCACTATCTATATCAATACAAGAGGAGAAAATCCAAAGCATATTTATCTGAATGGTTTAACCACTTTTTAAATGTCTCATTATTACCATTGACTTTTTTTATAATTTATTTAAATAACTTTTTTTAAACAAATTGGATAGATTTATATCTACAATACCAACCCTAATAAATATAACCATTGAAACAAGAGCATCTTTATGCAACAGTCAGTGTTTATTTATTTAGGTGCTAACTATGAGATATTTGTGGGTAAAGTTAATCTGTCTGTCACATCAAGTTCGGACAGTGCATAAACCCAAATAAAGCAGGCCAAGCCTCGCCATGCCAAGTGGCCTTAGTCTTGGGGGCTTCTCGACAACAATGGGATTATATAGGGCATAGACAATGTGCTTTCAGCAAGCTGGCATGGCATGGGTAGAAAAGGGAGGGGGAGAACATACTGAAAGACCAATGAATGCATTGTATGCCAAGTCAACCCTCGTGTTCATCCATGTATGCTCATGCACAGTAACCCACATTACAAAAACCGGCACATGAGACAACAAAACCACGTTTTATCTCCATGCACTGAACTTACAGCTCAAATTAAATGTGTGGCTAAAAACCAGATGCCCATGTCATCAACCACTTGATATATAGGCTACGTCAACATTAATCTGGATAATTAATCTTCTTTTAATTGGATAATTAATCACTAATCTTGTTCTCTACATTTCGGGCTTCCGTCCACATTGAGACGGCATCTTTGCGTTGTACTGTTGTCTTTGAATACAGAGGTATTTGAAAACCATGACGCTTGTTTAGTCATCTGAGACATACTGTATCCATAGACATCTAGATTCACTTTCATAGCAACATGACATCATGACTTTTGCGTAAAAATACACGCCACTTTCATGTCAAGTGGTGTGTTATCTATACGCATTTTGAGCTATCCGCGTGTTCATTTACAAAAAGCCGGGTATTTGCCAAAACCAATATTTTCCCACTCTCCGTTTTCAAAAATAACCTCGTTCACACACCCGCATAAATACGCCGTCGAGCGCCATCATCATAATTATGCCAAACCTATTGGCGGCAGTGTAGGGGTTAAGGACGAAGCCATGCAAGCCAATCAGAATCCTCAGAATCGACAAGAGAGAACCTAAAACGCGTTTCTCCCAGTTCACACGACAACACATAACCAGCATTTTCAGAAATCTCCACTTTGGCCGGAGTTTTTAGAAATAATTGTTTTCTGTGATAAAAACGCTGGGAAATATCTGCGTTTTCCCTTCGTGTTTAAACGGGGCTTAAATGTCCGAGTGTATGTACACGCCGTTAAATGTCTGAGCGAAACAAAGCAAAATGTAGATCTACATCTGGGGAGCAATATTTTTTTCCCTAGGATAGTAGGGGAATACTCATAAATGGTATTAACCCCAGTGACGGGTAGGTTTAGGGACAGGGTTGGGGTAGGTCATATATTTATATATACAGTAATGCAACGCTAAGTCAACGGCATTCATAAACACACTGAAAAGCGATTATGCGTGTTGATGGCGGCACGCCAAAAATGGAAATACGAATTGGCGTGTCATACATCATGAGATCAGTCTGTTGTGAAAAATAAATGTTACTTTGTACAATATTACAGAAAATGTACTCAAGGTGCGTTTTAGACCATAGAAAAGCGATTTTAAGTGTGACCTGGACGTACCATTGAGCGGAGGGATATTTTGCTAATGAAATGGTCGTGCCAGAAGAATAGCTCCTGAACTTTAATATGTCTGGTCTTTTGGGATCATCTCAGTGAACTTTATTATGTTTCAATAAGGTTATTTAAGCGTTTCAGACATGTCAGTGTGGACGAGCAACTTTTCGATACACTGAAAAAAAGAATATGCTTTATCTAATCAACAAAATTGTGGCAACATATTACAAGCAATATTATTAATTAAATTGTACAAATTAGAATTAATTAGAATGTTAATTTGATTAACTATTACTCAATTCTAATTTGTTCAATTTAATAAATAATATTGCTTGTAATCTGTTGCCACAATTTTATTGATTAGATAAAGCATATTCATTTTTACAGTGTAAACACTAGGGTGGACGGAGAGTGCTTTGAAACAAAAACAGTTTTTAAATGTAGCCGGATGAAAGTAGACGTATCCATTTGAATAAGCATGGCTGCATTGTACAAAAGCAGCTGAATTCCATCAGTAAGTGGCTGGTGATGTGAACCCTGGTGCCGGTAACCATAGGTGTGAAGGCGAAATGAATGGTGGCCTTCATGAAGGAGTAATTGCCATGTGATTACAGCCCCGCAAATCCAGCGGCTGTGAAAAAAAGCCCCCCTTTCATTTCCCTTTGTTGGCGGAAGAATGCAGCCGGGAGAGACCCCAGCGTGAACTGATCCTCTCATATCTGATCAAAGGAAACATGCCAGTTGGACCCCCACCCTTTAAGAAAGAAAAAAAAAAAAGCACATCCAACAGACCCGGCAGAATGAGTCAAAACAGGCCCGTCTGTTGAAAAATTATATATATATATATATATATATATATGAAGAGTTCAGATGCAAAAGCCTCTTAATGGCATTTGAAATTTTCTTCTAAAATGACCATTTTTATCAAGCTTGTATATTTAAGTTCAGTAATTTCACTTAAATGACAATTAATAGGTAATCTTCATTGCCATTTAAGTGAAATTTCTGAACTTAAATTTACAAGCTTGATAAAAATGATCATTTTAGAAGAAAATTTCAAATGGCACTTAGAGGCTTTTGCATCTGAACTCTTCATATATATATATATATATATATATATATTATGCATGTATGTATGCATCTTACAATTTGGACTTTTCTTATATAAAAATAAGTCAGATTTGTATCATTTTTTTTATTCCATGGCGGAAACAAATGTGATTCCTTCTATTGTGACATATAATATAAAGTCAGAACTGTGAAATAAAAAGTTGCAACTACCTTTTTATTTATTTTTTTATTCCGTGCCTCCTGTAAGTTTGTGATGTTTTGAAACAAAAAACACAAATGTCTCATATGTGTGATGTCCTTGTCATATCCCTCTGTTTACCTTTGCATTTTCACTGCTGCTTATTTACCAGACTAAGTGACCGTATGTTGACAAAACCTGGCAACTAAATGCAAACCTTTTGTTTACCGTGTAAACACGCCACATATCCCAAAATGCATCGGTGCTGCAGGATGAGTGTGGGTGGTGTAGAAAGGTATGACACTCAGCATTGTCTGAAAATGCCCTTGGTGCTGCATCATACCTGACGCCTGCACCACGAAACAAACAGAGAAGCTTGCAGCTGCTTCTTTCTGTTTCCGTATGCTGAACTCACCTACCTCAGCGGAGCGCATGTGGCGAGAGCTCGCAGGCTCACGTCGCTGCCATCTCTCTACCTCAAACCTTATAGCGGCCTAATCATTGCCAGTCACGCCGAAACGCTCACAAAAAGAGAACCACAAATTAGTCATTTAAACTGGGAGTTACATAAATGATTACGCAAGTCAACATGAGCACAACAAACAGGCTAATTATGAAATCTTAAAATCCCATTATGCAGCCTGCGGGTCATGTGTTGTGATGCCCAAGAGGGAAGTACAGATAAGAACTCGAAGAGAAAGAGCAATGCAACGTGATGATCATCCCTTTCCGAGGCATGTATAAAAACTGGTAATACTTTATTTTAAGGTGATGAAGTTACATGTTAATACTATAGCAGTAAATTATGCATAATTACATAATTGCATAATTACAAGTAACTAACCTTAAACCAAAGCTTAACCTAAACTCTATTTATATCATGTGAAACTATTGAAAAGATATTAAGCATGCATTGCAGTATACAGTACCTTTTAAATAGGCATTGCTCTAAAACCACAAAATTATTAAAATACAAAAATAAGAAATTCATTCAAATAATAGGTAAACCTAATGTTGTGCATCTCATTATTAAAGTACAAAGGAAAAAAATGCCTTTTTTACACTAAAAATGGTGTATATAAATATTATTCCAGAGAGACCAGTGTCATAAAACCATCAGCTAAAAGTAATGAGAAAGAACTCCTTCGAAAGGTACAAAAAAAATAATTTTTAAAACATAAAATTGTAAATAATTGTGGGATTTGTTTATTTCTGTTAAAAGGGCATTCGATTGAATTAAATAATTGCAATTACTCTCAGGATTATGTTTGGTATTGTTAACTAAAACAACTTTTAAAAAGTTAATTAATTAATTAATTGAAATAAAGCTATAAATAAAATAAATACAATATAAATATAAGATGAAAATTTAAACGAAAATTAGAAATGTTCCCTTGGCAGCTGTATGTAACTCTTAATAAAAATTAACAGAAATATTATAAAACTAACTATGACTAAATAAAACTAAAAAAATAAAGATACAGCCCATTTAAAATATTAATGAATACTAATATTTACTAAATTGAAATACTCATAGTAAACAATTAATGCCGAGTTAGAACTGTTAGAACGGAGAATGAAATGAAATTGATATAATATCAAATTTAATAATTCTATTAAAACTTTACCAGTCCAGCACCAAAAAAAAAAGAAAATCCCTTAAATTCTCCACAGATCCTTCCCAACTCTAGCAAACATACTGTGCGTTTTCATATGTTTGCATATAAAACATACAATATCAGCATATAGATAGCATCTGAAATGTAAACGCTTTTACAAATGAACAATTTCAGAGGCATACAGATGTTTACGAATCCTCTGAGGTTTATAGAATATTTAAATTAATATATTCAATGTTTGTTTATAATAAAAGAGATTAATTAAATATTTAAAGACATCACATTTAAAGCGGTTCACTTAATTTGACATTTTAACGGTTTCATCCTGTGAGACTTCTAGAGGTCAAAATCCCTGCGACAGCACCCACATAAATCAGTTCATGAGAAAAACATCTTATACGAAGACATCCACTGTGTTTACATTTCCTACATGTTGAGCTTTACTTTTTATAGTCCTATCTTGATTTCAATTATAAATAAGTTTGGCATTAACAATGTCTTTCTCGTCTTTCTACTGATAAATCAAAGATTAGTACATTTCTAAAATCATACATTCATAAGTACATACATTTTAGATGCTGTCAATGAATGCATTGATGTTGTACACTACATTTCCGTTTCTATGTGAACATAAATTGTTACACTTCACATACAAAGCAAATGCCTTAACAAAAAAAATGAATGAGCTCACCCATAACACAAAGACCCGTTTTCCCCTACACTTTTGGTTTCTGTCAGTAGGACAGACCCTATTAACTAACCAACCCCCATATCCCATAATTCTGCTCCCATGGGCACCAGAGCACACCTGTGAGCCATTTACCCACTGAGGTTCTGAGAGCTCAAATGTCCCTCAGGCTTCAAAGGAGCACAAGATGTGGACAACATAATCACATTCAGTAAGACTGCAGTTCATTCATTAACCCGCGGTGAGGCAAAAAGTCCTGTAAGGACTTATGTGAGTATAATGCAAGCATCCATTTCTAAGAGTGACCAACGACCTGGAGTCTTTGTGGTTTTCAAACGTGGACGGCTATGAGAACCAGGCATTTGTCCGTCTGCCAAAAGGAGACTGTTGTGACAACGCATCAGTGTCCTTGCAAAAAAGCACTTCCTCTTGATCAAGGGGGCCAACAATGTAAACTCAGTCAGGGGTAGTGACCTCCAAACTTATAGATTTTCCTGCAATTCTTAACTGGCAAAGACCTTGGACCTTGAGCATGGGTTACGATCAGTTATGGACAATCAATCAACTACACCAAAACAGAAAAACACGTTATAAAAGGATGTTTTATGAAATGTAGACAGTCGTCAAGTGGAGATGGCGGAGTGAACTCGAACTCATGAGGAACCAAGAAAGTTTCTAAAGGTCTGGAAAGCAAAACCAGTTGGCAGAGATCATCTACAAGAAACCAATCAGGTATTTTAGGCAATAAAGACTATTATACTGGGTCTTTAAAAGATTGGTTTCAGAGGACATGGAATATATAATGCAGAAGCCGTTTGGATTGGAAGTAGGGCTGTCAAACAATTAGTCACAATTAATCGGATCCAAAAATAAAAGTTTGTGTTTACATAATATATGTGGGTGCACTGTGTGTAATTATTTTATATATAAACATATATATATGTATGTATGTATGTATGTATGTATGTGTATATATATATATATATATATATATATATATATATATACACACACATGCTTGTATATATTTAAGAAATATTTTCATGTATATACTTGAAAATATTTTGAAAATATTGTATATTTTTTCTTAAATATACATGCATGCATGTATTTTATATATATATATATATATATACATATATATAAAATAATTATACACAGTGCACCCACATATATTATGTAAACACAAACTTTTATTTTGGATGCGATTAATCGTTTGACAGCCCTAATTGGAAGTCTCTTATTAATATATAAAATATTAATATTTATATTTAATATAAATTATGTATAAATAAAAATACAGTATATTCATGCAAATATTTCTTAAATATATACATGCATGTTTGTGTATTTATATATGCAAAATAATTACACACTACACACGCATATATTATGTAAACACAAACTTTTATTTTGGATGCGATTACTTTAGTAATTAAAAATAAAAATGTCCTAATTTTATATATTTTAAAATAATTACACACTACACAACCAAAAATTATTAAGTAAACACAAACTTTTATTTTGGATGCGATTACTTTAGTAATTAAAAATAAAAATGTCCTTTTTTAAATTTTACATTTTTTTTTTATATATTTTAAAATTTAATGGCAAACTCCATCACTCAAGTCTTCAATCGTTTTTCTTCGTCTTTTTTTTTTTTTTTAAATATATATATATATATATATATATTGTTGAATACAGTTGTGGTGCTTAAAAATTTTTGTGGAAACCATAATACATTTACGGTACAGTGCAGCTTGGAAATACTGCAAAACATAGCTTTTGGTGTTCCAGTAAAGAAAGCAAGTCAAACAGGCTTAAAACAGCATGAGAAACAATAAATAAGAAGAGTTTTGTTTTTTAATATATATATATATATATATTTTTAAATAATGCAAATAAAATCACCTCACATGATCCCTCAACATAAAGAGAAAAAATAAATCCAAAAAACCCTGGCCTGACTCAAGGTGTCTTTTTCCGTCTGTAGATTTCCAAAGCTAAACATTTGCTTCCTTCTGCCGTAGAGACAGGTTGTCCTGGTCCTCACATCAGGCATTTATCAACATGTCAGTGTGGGTTACGGGGCCAGGAGCCAAGTCTCCTCTGGCTCAGTCCCATACGGAAGAGTAATCTGGGGCCAGAGCGTTGAGCCTGCACCACAGCGCTCCACAAAGACACATCAGTGCAGGGGAAAAGGCGACAACAAAGAGCTCTCACTATGGCCTGGCATTACAAACGTCTCCACGGACAGTCTGTACCCTAAACTGGAGCAGTAACAGATATTTATTCACAAACTGAAAGGTCTTTTACTCCTGCTTTTTCAAAAGAGCTCAATGCAGCACACACGCATGTGCCTTAGCCGAACAATACTCACGTCTGACAGCCATGAAATGAGCAGAGGGATCCGTAAATAAATGCTAAACAAGCATGAACAGACATTTTATTTATATAGTTTTAATGCATCCTCCTCACATACACTCAAAATATTGCCATTAAATTGGACTGGTTGCTCAAACCACAAGAGGCAACATAGGTAACTAATGAGGTAAAATTTCTCTTTTGCAACTCAATGAAAACAACCCTTGTGACAAACAGCAAAGGAAACCACACAACCAGCCATCTGAAGTGTAAAAACTACATAATGACATTCATAATATCACACAAGACATATGGATAGCAAAGGAAATGTGTGAATCTGCTCCACATTTCCATTGTAAGTGCATGCATCTATAATAAGCAACAGTAGAGAAAGAGAAACCACCAAATCAATGTCTTTTACATCAACTATTACATCCAAATGGCAAATCTCTCTTTACACCATGTATGAGTTTGACTAAACAATGAGGTTAAATTCCCACAGATTGTTTCTTAAATGAGCTCACTTGGTTTTGTTTGGGATCATGGTGAACATTCCCATAAGAGATGCTGTTTACACAACAGCCAGAGCAAACCTCTAAAGTAACATGAAGGCTGAGCCAAGCCTCGAGGGTCTTCAGATGTCCCATAAGGTTACCTTCAGGGTCTCCAAATGTTAAAAATGTTACAATCCCACAAGATCTATTTCAGCATCCATCCATCTGCAGTATCTATCTATGTAATGAATCTAATTAATTGAAAAAGTTGTAGAACTGTTGAGTAAAAGCTTACATGTCTTCCCACTTGCTTCTTAGGGCAAATATTTAAAAGTATTGCTTATTCATTTTGTGCAAATAATCTAAAAGACCAGACACCGATTCAAACAAATTCAGGTGAGAGGGGTGGGAGTGGTTGCTATCACCAGCAGAGGGAGCATGGATAATCAATCAGAAATATTGAAAAATTGAAGAGTATAAACGCAATCGTTATGCTGTCTAAAGGCTGGCATGGCACCAGGGCACGCTTCATCTTTGTCCAAATTATGAGCTAAAACCAGACAGAATATAATTCAGTCTTAATCTGATTCTGAAACCAAACTCAACCACAGGCTGTGCCTATAGTGGTTATAGTGATGACAGAATTTATTTGATGTGAACTAACCCTGTAAGTGACCTCGGGATACTCTCTGGAGAACAAAAACAGCTTTTTAGGCTGTTGGTAAATCGATTTCACCCCTCGTTGCGGAAAAAAAAAGTAAGGATGCACTACATGCCTCCTATTATTTATAAAGCATTCATGCACAAGGATTAGTCACTAAAACTGCAGTGTATTAGTTCATCTAAAACCATTACAACCCATACTGTGCATTATCAATACCATAACACTAGTAAAATAAGAAAAGAGCAAATCCAAGATGTAAATACTAATTCACAATCATGCTCTATCTGTATAGGTTAGCCTACTGCCTGTTTGCTTCATATCCACTTTTCCCTTTCAGTTTCGATCAATTATCTATTTTATATAGTAGCCTATTGAACACACAGAACACAAAGTCATTTATTATAAAACCTAGATATTTTGTAATGATAGCCTCGAAGAATAAACATTGGGTGAAGAGATAGCACTGCACAATGAAACAGATGGAGGTTCGGGGTTTCAAATACATGTTAGTCTTAATCCATAATAATCCTGGGCGAATTCAACAACTTGTGTATAAAGCGAAGGTTTGATAAAGAATTATAATTGAACCTTATGCATCCTCTCTGACACATGAAACAGATTGGTAATAATAAACCTCAGACCCGATGGTCTCTCTGCAGAGAGAGAGTGAATAATGTTAGTCAATTATGTGCAGGACTGACATTAATTTCACCCTCGTAAGGGCAGTAACGTTGATCTTACCTTCGTATACAGGGGCCATCGGTGCAAGGATTTCTGTTATTCATGGCAAGAAATGAAGCGACAGCACTGTTCACAACTCAATAAAAATCTGCCATCTTGAGCCGCGGACAGAATCGCTGCTGTCTCCTGCATTACTAACCCAGTTCATCGGGGAGAGGAAAAGGATAAAAGGTTGAAAAATCACATCCAGGATTTTTATTTAATAATCGGCTCCGGGTGAGTTATGAAAAAAGGATGTCAGCAACTTAACTCCACGGGTCTCGGTGCTGTTTTGGCTCCAAAAGAGAGCCAAATTGCAGGTCTTGGCTTCAGCTGGTGATCATGTCTGTGGAGTGAGTGCCTGCAAAAGTTGCAATGAGAAAAGAGCGAGTGTGGAACGGAGCGACTTTGCGTTGTAATCGAACGACGAGACAAGCGATCGTGTTGAACAGGGGTTCTCAATCAAACGACGATCTAGTCGATCAGGTCCTGTTAGCCTACCCTTCTAAAAAAACGAATTCTGTTAAAATACCACTGATATGACATGTATTGATTCCTTATTTTGGTGGTAAGACGGTATAGTGATGATATAAGATGTTAATGCCGTGGTACTTTGAAATACTGAATGAATGGTTATGCATCCAAACGGATTTAAATAGTCAAAGATTAGGCAACCATAATTGCACATGCCAAAATTACTTAGTATGATACCATACCCATACATATTATTTTTTTGTGATGTTTCTACTGCAACAATAATACATAAATAAATGAATAATAGCCTATTGTTGCAGCTCAACAATTTTCTCTAGGCCTATTTTTACGTTTCGGCCGATTATATTAAAAAATAATGTGTCTCGTTAAAAAAACGGTATTTGATTATTGCATTCAAAATATTGATTGTATCAATCGTTTTTTTTTTTTTTTCCTCCAGCAGGTTGGATGATTGTGTCTGCTATGAATTGCCCAGTGACGTCAGTGGATTTGCGCAGAATAAAGTCCATCAGAATGGGATTAGAGAGATGTAATCTTGAGCAATAATCTCTTTACCATTTATTACTCTAGAGATTTCTGGAACCATCCATTTTTAATACATAATATGTGCATTTCATAAAATAATTACAATAGATAGATGAACCCATGGTATTGTTTTAGACTGAATTTTCCATAGTTGTTGAGACAATACAATTGATAATATTGCATGGGAAATTGTATTTGCATAATGCAAGGATAACATCTATCAAACCCTGTTTTATATTAATTTTTTGTATAGGCCTAGATTTATAAAATGATAGTAAATAAGATGTAATGTAACATGAGCTGGATGAGCTAATTATTGTATAGCTTATCTTAGTATGTTTATTGTTTAAGCTAAATATTATTAATAATAATAAAGCATTAAAGAGATTCATAAAGAAATTAGTTATTGGTCAGCTAGAACAAAACAAAATCGTGATCTTAAAGAGGTAATGCAATGTTTTCCACACACACAAAAAAAACTATTTTAAAATGCAAGCCAACCAAATATAGCTGTTTATGAAATTAATTAGCTAGCAATAGAGCCTAGCTATACTGTAATATAAAGTAAAAAGAGCAATTGAATGTGGGGATAGTAACTAAACATTAGCTACATTTCATACTCAATTTTCTTGTTTGAGAAATTCATTTAATTTTAAATAAAGAACTTTACATTTCCATTTTACTAGTCATCGGTGCAAACTACAAGTACCACAAGCCATTGCGTGGGAAATTGTAGTTTTTTCTTTCAGACGCATAAAAACTACAAGTCCTAGTACGCCTCGGTGTCATCGCAAGCGGTTGTTGGCAAACACAGGGTAAGCGCGTTGTTATATCATTCACTATCGCGTTCAACATATTTTAATTACACTGTAACATCCTAGATTGACTCGAGAAACCGCAAATATTATTAGCAGAGAACATCGCTGCTGCTCAATCATCTTATGCGTAGCCTAAACTGCTGTACGGATTTCATAACAACGGGGGAAATGTCAATGTGACTGTGACATGACAAATTAGACTATTCGTCATTTTTGTATTGGAGCAACAGAAACACAGTGTTGCCACTAAATTTTAAACAGCAATCAACCTTTGGGGGGAAAAAAGAAGAAGAAGAAGAAGAAAAAAAGAACGAACACGATATGTCTCATTTTTTTCTTTTTTTTTAATGTGATAATCATGGCAAATCATGCACATTAATAAGCTTTTTACTATAGTAATGCGGCTTAATATATTCCTCATGTCATGGTCATTATTTTGATGTCTTATCTCTGTCTAATAAAGTAACCTACGCATGTGATATTTGGCCCTTCTGCACATTGATCGAGGTCCAAATCCTCTTGGTGTTTAACAGTTAGGCCTATTGATAATATAACGTCAACCATGGTCGCAATGACTTCAGCGTTAACTATTAAGACGATGTAATTATTAACAGAATGTAAAGATTATTGACATTAAGCTGGTGTGCTCATGGAGGTATACAGCTCTAGTGGAAGTTTCTGTCTTTTTAGGCTACATTTCCTTGGAGCTTTGCTGCACCTCCACACTGACTTGGAAGTGCATCATCATAATGTAGATGACTTATGTCATAGCCTATCTCAGGGCCTCTTCTTCACTATCAAGAGCCTTTGGGATTTAGAGAAAGAAATGTTGGAGAAATCATAAAGCTGTAAGACACATGTTACAATGCATAGATTAGAGCAGTGGTTCCCAGTGGGTGCCGTGACAACTGGCTAGGGGTGCCGCAGAGTCTCAGCTTTATTTTCCATTGTAAACTGCCTAAAAACACTATCGTACCATGGCTATAATAACCTTTTACACCATATTTTAAAATAATAATCAAAACACCAACATATGCATGTCCAAACGAAAATGAATAAGCGAAAAAAAAATCCTATT
This sequence comes from Pimephales promelas, assembly GCF_016745375.1. Next base: position 2,904,301 of record NW_024121599.1, read on the forward strand.
ATTTCATACATTTAAAGTTGAAATGTTTATTTACTGCTAATAGGACTGTTGTCGGGATAGGGAATCGTCCCGCTCGCTCCGCCCTTTGTAATGGGCTCAATTTTATATTTCACGCAGATTGACAGAAAAGGACAAATCGATAAATTTATGGTTTAAACAAAAGAAAAGCAGAAATAACACAGCCCAGAAGACCGACGGTCTTTTTTATAAAAAATAAAAATAATGACACTCTACTTGGCTTCACGTTAATATGTGTTTTTCTAAAACATAAAACAAAAGAGAGTCTTTCTTGACCTGACTCGCGATCACTTCAGTAGTGAATGCGCCAGAGAGAAATACACATTTCATAGGCCTACGGATTACATAAGCAGAGAATAGTCTGTTTTCTTTCTTTTTGAATTGTCCTGTTTAAAAGTAGTCGACATTTCGAGCTTTCTATATTTCTCTGGTGTGTGAGGCAAGTAGGCCTACCTTATATGCTGTGTTTCGATTAATTTATGACAGACGAGCTCCAGGCGCCGGCGCCGTGTCCTGATTATCTATGGTCCGTTATATGTTTACTTCTTATTTATTAAATCCAGGCAATTGGTCGATGAAACATTTATTAAAATTAAGATACAATTAATACAAAAACGAAATTCACCTTAATGAAAGGATATGCTTTATGTTTGATGTGACAGTTTTAAAGCAGTCTTTCAGAGGCGCTTTCGGAGTCCGTAACGGGAACTGTCACGTAGGCTAACATGATTTCTCCCTCATAAATATGTACCCGAAAAATAAGACAAAATAAATATTTTATGTTATGAGCCAACTCTTCTTTTCAGTGGGTAGAATTACTTTTTGTACTTTTGCCACCTAAGTAAAAGTTTTTTTTTGTGTCACATTTGTAACGGATGTTTTTTTTTTTTTTTTTCTTCTTAAATATTAAACGCATGTGTAGACTGATATTTTTCAAATGTCTTAAGGTGGTATGGTTAAGACGTTTCAATATACTGGTATTAAATGCATTTTTTTGAGAATTTACATTTCAAGTTTGTTTGTTTTTTTTACTTCAAATGTCTCGTCAACGCTGGAATTGCCCATTTTTAAAGAATTTATCCTTAACTAGTTTTGTGGTGTATAGGTCTACGTATTTTTATAATGTTAACTTAATATAATACTAGTAATTTAAAGATGTGGTTGCATTAGACCTGGACGGGAAGGATAACTCTGGGATTTGGAAGTGTGTCGTGATTTTGCCTTCTCACACACATTTCTGTTTCATGTCAGCCATCATTTGTACTAAAGAAAATGACAAAAATAGTAACGCAGTATAAATTAGATAAGTAACTTTAATCTGATTTGTGGGTTGGAAATAGTAACGCGTTAGATTACTGAAAAAAGTGTTCAGACTAGAGTAATGCGTTACCGGCATCAATTATATATTTATGTACATATGTTTGTTTAGTTTAATTGGGTTGGGGTGCCGTGGAAAAAAGAAAACTACAAAGGGGTGCCCTGCTTTCAAAAAGTTTGGGCACTGACCACTGGATTAGAGCATCAAACATGCAAGTGAGAGAAGCAGTGAAAAATAAAGTCTTCATAAGAAGGTTGAAGGAATCTGATAGTGTGTGTTTTTGCTCGCTGAAGTCAGTTAGCATTACCTAAATCTAATTGTATTCTCTTGCTTAGAGTAAAAAAAATAATATTTATTCTAGTTTTATTCTTTTTCCCTTTTTTATTATTAACTTGACAATTGCAACTTCTGAGTTTGTTAACCATTTACATTTTGTAATGATCTTTTACCACTGAAAATGCGAGTGAGGTGAATCGCAGGGCAGTGTGTTCTTATAAAGAAGATATAATTATATAATTAGATATGTATAAGAAGATATGTTATATAATTGTCTGAACTTCGCTGGCACAATTCTAGTGGTTGCTCTTTGCTAAGTGTTTTTTTTTTTTTTTCCCATTGTAGATATTGCTTGGGTAACTGCTTCAGTATACAGTAAGTCTCTGGGATTTCCTATTTTAAAAACGGGTAAATATGATGACAACTTGTTTTGTTTATTCATTGCTTGTTTTACACTGCAGTGAAAAAAAAACGAGGAAAAGTTCGTTTAACTAGCGAAATTAACTTATCTCACAGAAGTTATTTTCATCTCTTGTTTTTATTTGTTTAGTTAGCTAGCAGCTAGCAGCTAGCTAGCAGAAGCAAACAATAGCCTATAGCCAGGTTTAAACCCCAATGGTGCAATATTATCTATGTTGCTTTCTGCAGTTAACATTGCAATTCATATAATTTCCCTTTTATTTAGTGTTTATTTGTGTGTTATGTATTTACATATTTCATTGTTCTGGCCTATGCAGCAACCAAAATTAATGAATAAATGTTAAATTGTCATTATACAAAGCAGGAAGCACTTTATTTTACAGTCAGTTCCCCATGTACATATACGTACTCGTTATAGTGTTATAGTAATTGCCAGCCCATTCTCACCTAACTGACGCCTTGCGAAGCATTTTGACATGCTTCAATAGCAGCCCATTCTCACCCCCAAGGCGTCACTTAACTGACGCCTTGGGAAGCATTTGGACATGCTTCAATATCTGACGCTTTAGGCGCCCTTTGATGCGTTGTCAATAGGCACCCTTTAGCGTCAATTAGATGACGCCCTAGGATCGCGCGCAACCCTACCCCTACCCCAGACCTAAACCTACCTGCATCATCTAACTGACGCTTTTCCTTTAGCATCAGTTGGATGACGCTCTAGGATCGCGTCATGTAGCTGAGGCTAAAGGGCGCCTAAAGCGTCGAATATTGATGCATGGTCAAAAGGTGACGCCTTGGGGTGAGAATGTGTTTAATAACTTGGTACCAACCCTTATTATAACCTTAACCCATGTAGTTTGTATTACCCAGTACTGTAAAAAAAATACAGTGCAATATCGTGCTATAATAAGTAATATCAATTTACTTGTCTTGTTTTTGTTTTTTTGTTGTTGTTTTTTATTAACATCTAAAATTGTTTATCTGTTGGGATTGTAAGCTCACTTTTTATATTGTGATGTTACAGTTTGAATATAACACATACTTACTTTGAACTCTAAGTGCATTTAGTTTGGCATCGTCTCTGTGTGCAGGGAGCCAGCGGTGAGAGTCACGGGTCTCATCATGCAGTCTTTAGTTGACATTCTGAAATGGTTTGGAGTCGAGGCGAGTGGACTCTCAGTGTCTGTGGGCCTTTTCTTGCTGTTCCTTGGCCTCCTTTACTGGTGAGTAAAACAATTTGATCATGAGGTTTCACAAACATTTTTCTCAGATTGCAATCGCAGATTTCTTATGCCAATGTTTCTAAAGCATGGAGATCCAAACAGCTCGGGCTTGTTTTTCAGGAACTGGATGGAATGAACTGATCAAATTCCAATAGCACGTGTATCTGCACTTATCTTTTAAGCAACTTCCTGTTTGAATGCAGACAACATCCATATTCACTTCCCATTTTACAGTCATGCGAAGGCCAGGCTGAAAGAAATACATAGTTTTTGCCCCAGGAATGCAACTGTGGCAATAGTAAATACAGAAGTAAAAAGCTCATGTTTTCAAGCCTTATCCTCGACAAATATACCTGACGGGTTCATCGATTAGAAGCAGCACATGATGATAGCTATAAAAACATTATATAAATATTTCTATAAGAATAAATTGTCAAAAAGCATGTGGTTATGACACATAGATGCCTGGAGGTTTAGTCATAGTTTCCAAATGGTGATTCTGTCAAAACTGAGCTATTTTGATTTTTTTTCTCTTTGTGAATTAATTACTGCGTCAATATCTTCTGATCTTGCAATAGTGCCAGTTATGCCTTTGCAATGTTTAAAGATGATTGACACAGTATGCATTGACATCTTGTGACAGAGTGTCCGATTTTCGTTGTTTAGCTAATAAATGACTAAAAAAATAAATAAAAATAAACAGTCACTTGGATTAAAATGCAAAAAACCTTCTGTTCAGCTGTATTTTATAGAGAGTGACATGATTCTGTTGGACAGCAGCGCTTAAAAAAAACAATGCAGTGACTTTAAACAAAAGTGCTCAATATTTAAATGAAGTATTATTTCAACATTGCTCTGTGAGAAGCTGATCAGAGTTGCAGGTCTCTGTTAAGGTTATTTTTAGCTTACAGTATATATCAGAACTTTATTGGAGCGTTAATTTCAATGAATTTAATTACAGCCATTTTTACAGGGCTTAGTCATAGTTACACCCTTCTTTCTTTAACATTTAAACCGTCACCTTTAACAGAGAAAGAGCACTGAAAGAAGACTTTCTCATGTTGTCAATAGCAACAGGAGTCCTCTGAACTACAGCCTGCTGGGTAATTAAAGGTTATGAACTCTAAAAAGATAAGCAATGCTTTTACTTCCACTTAAATGCTGCGGTTTTCTTATTTTTTATTTATATATTTCCATTGGGATGCTTATGTAATGGAGGACATAGCATCACTGCTATGTTTAGTGTGCTAAAACTGCTATGTTAACGTGTGTCATACAGTATAGTATTACTATGCTATTCAAACAGTTAGGGAAAACACTTTTAAGTCAACTGCAGCTCCAGCTATTTTCATTTAAGGTAAAATACATCTAGTTTGTTTGCTGAAGTAATTTTTTATGAGGTTATCTAATAAATTTAATTATAGGTTACAAAAGGTTTTCAATGAAATTACATTTTTTTACTAAATTACATCGGTGAAATATCAAAGAGAAATGGCACCTTTCATGGCACATTTTTAAAGATTAGCATTAGAGACATGCAATGTTTTTTGTATTCACTGTATTCAAAATAATTTATTTTATTTAAAATCTTGTATCTCTATCTATTTATATTTACTTAAATTAAAAAATATAATTTACCATATATATATATATATATATATATATATATATTTGGGGATAAATAAATAAATTCATTTTTGTTATAAATATACTGTCTTTAAAATAGGTACATTTATTTAAAATGTAAATAAAATAACAAAATTATCTGAAAAAGTAAAGATTCTGAAGCATTGGATGACATCCCACAGTTATTTAATATAACAATAAGTATTTATTATATGATACGATTAACATTATATTTTTAAATATGATGGTTTCATTATAAATATGGTGATTGTCTCCCAACTTAATATATGATATTTACCATCTGAATCGAACCATGTCACGTCAACAAATGGAAAAGTCAATCAGTTGTTTATTATAATGCTATTTATTGTGCCTTTCGCTCCGAAAGCAGGGGCGCATTTTACCCCCCAAAACCACTTTTACATATATTTAACATATTGCTTTAATTACCCTGGAAAACAATAACAAGACATTTATCTCAAAATGTATTAATTAAATGTATACATTTATCTAAAAATTATCATTTTAGCGATTCTCATTTGCTACTTAAATCTACAACATTTTAAAAATCATTAAATATTAGTGCAGAATCAACTTTGTGTTGCTGGATTACTCAAATGTCTTCATGCATCATTAAAAGTGCTTGTTTAGAAAAGTGCGGAGCTGAATTTTTGTGTCATCTGGTTTTAAAGAGAATAAAGTAAAATGTGCCTTTTACCCCGGTGCGCCTTTGTACATCATTGCAAAACATTTTGAGAACGGATAGTGAAAACACAAAAAATAGAAAATAAAACGGCTAAATTGTCCTCTCGGAGTTTAATCGGCAACATTTTCTCAAGGTTAAGTACCTTTTTTCCACTGTGAATTTGTTTATCTGTTTGTTTACAGAGAAAAATAGAGGCAAAAATATTTGGCCCTGTGTTGCACCGGATTTTTGGAAGTCCATATAACATTATCTAAGAAATTAAATAATAAATGATAAACAGACGAAAGAATCGGATACTGATCAACTGCTTTTTTTTCCCTCCATGGGGTTCAAATGCTGTCCCTGAAATTTAACTTGCATACACATACACAAAACAAGTAAATTCTTGTCTGTTGGCAAAGGCATGACTGTCATTCACAGTGGATGTAAAGAGGTTAGTTATGTAAGGGCTCACTACTCTGTCACTCACAGTGCTAATGGAGATTTAGGGGATAAAACCTTTCTGCACAGGGTTAGCTATATGACAAAGAGAATACAAAAAAAAAATCTGGATTTTATGGAGGGTATATCAATAAGCATTTTGGGTTGGTCCCAAAACAGAAATAATCCATATTAGAGGATTAGTCCCTGATTTGAGACTTGAATGCACTGTTAAATATAAGCCTTGCATCCTTGAAATGCATATCAAACACATAAATGTAAACTACAAAAGATGCAGTGTTACGGAACAAAACCTTCTAATCAATAGAGGAGCCAAGTCTCTCCTCTGAGGTCATCCTTGTGTAAAGAAGGCTTGCAAACGTTATTTATTTGCATCAAACTTGCAATTGATATGGTAAATTGCAGCAAAATATGGCTAAATGTGCTTGGCAAAACACTATAGTTTGGCAAAGGAACCTCCTGAGCATGTCCAGCACATTTCATTTTCCTTTAGACAAAGAATTGATCTTCAGTGCAAAAGGTTATAGCTTATATAAGAGGCCATGCAGCTTGAACCAGTAGATTCAAGGGTTTTACAATGACAGGGCCTTCATTGCCAGAATGTGAGGAAAGCATGATTAGCAGTGAGCTGAACTTCTTCTGAACTCTGTCCCCTTCTGCTTCATTATGCATAAACCCATGATGAGAGGGGACTGGAGAGTCACCTACTTGAATAAAGTGTTCAGCCCAAGACAAAATAAAAAAGGTTATTTGGGTAACTTAAATTGAAAACGTGAGCAGCTGAATGTGTGTTGTTCTGTAAATTGGAACACTGTAAAAAGTGATCAGTTTTTCTTAACATAAAAAATAGTTAAATTAAGTAGTAATCAATTCCACTTAACTTAATTTATTTATTTATTTTTTCAATTAACTGATCAATTTAAAGAGTGAAGCCATGATTATTAAATCTACTTTTGGCCAGTTTATGCTGTTGCCTCATTTAGTGATTCATGCGGAAGCGCTGAGAATGCCATGTGTATTTTGTGTGTGCATTGTGTTAGGAAGCGTTTTCTGTAAGTGACATCCAGCTTGTGTAGCGAGAAACTTTTATGTTTGCATGCTTCCGTATGCAAGTTTTCTCAAGCTTTAACCTGTATCTGGTTGTGTAGGAAACTAGGAATATATAGGACTATTGTGCCAATAACACACTTTGCGTCCAGGTGCATTACATGTTGTTACTAGTACTATTATAAAATTTCATTTTTATAATATATATATATAAACCATAGAGAAATATATATATATATATATATATATATATATATATATATATATATATATATATATATATATATATATATATATATATATATGAAGAGTTCAGATGCAAAAGCCTCTAAATGCCATTTGAAATTTTCTTCTTTAATGATGATTTTTATCAAACTTTTATATTTAAGTTCAGTAATTTCACTTAAATGGCAATGATAATTATCTATTAATTGTTATTTAAGTGAAATTACTGAACTTAAATATGCAAGTTTGACAAAAATCCTCATTAAAGAAGAAAATTTCAAATGGCATTTAGAGGCTTTTGCATCTGAACTCTTCATATATATATATATATATATATATATAATATATACAGTATATATTTCTCCATGGTTAATTTAATTGCAATTAATATGCATCAAGACATGTAGAATGACACATTTGTAGTGTGCTATATTATTCCTCTTTTAATTTAATTAATTTAATAGCAGAAATCTTGAAATATAATTAGGTATTTTTCCTTTCTCTTATTTCTACTTGCCTACAATTTAAGTAAAAAGTGACATGGCTTACCCCACTCTTCCATAAATGAAGGTTAATAACTTAATGTAGCTACATCTTCTGTTGTCCCTCTGTCTTCATTACATTAAAAACGTGTCTCTTTCATAAAGACTGTGAATTCCCCATCTGTGAAACCTGAGAAGTTTGTTTTCCTCTGCCATTGAACTTGCTAATCCCTCTCACTTAACACACTGTGGATATTGGGGCCTTGTGACCATGACCAAATCTCTCCACTGGCAAGGCTGAGTGGAGAAGATGACATATTCTAATAGATCCTCTCATAAAATTTAAGAGACAGAGTCTAGTGCGAACCCATCTGTCACCCTCTGGACTCTGCATAAACATCGGGCACCACTTCAGAGAGGTCATGCACTTACACTAGATGTATCTTATGGATTCTCTCTGTTTCACTTTAGTGCTCTTCCATAAGACAAACTCTTTTAAATTCATTCCAGGAGTCTATTAAAATGCTTAATCCCCACGAATGACGTTATTAAACAATTTTAAACACGTTCTGGCAGCCTGAGATGTTAGGTTTTGATTCACATAGAATTAAAAATCACCCTATGTGATCTGTATTTAGGTTCTCTCTCTTCTCAAGGATTGAGGTTGAATTTATTGTGGTTTAATTGCTGTACTTATTACACTAAATACAGTAAAATATATTTAAAAAGTGTTAATTTACCATGAGCTATTTGAGTTACAGTACCATTCAAGAATTGGCATTCAGTAAGATTTTATTAATGTTTTTGTATTTTTCAAAAATACAGTAATATTATGAAAAAAAAATTCAATTGAAAATTTCGATTTGAATATATTTTAAAATTAAATTTATTTGTTTGATGTACAGTTTTTGGCGTCACATGATCCTTCAGAAATCATTCTAATATGCTGATTTGATGCTCAAAATAATTTCTTATTAATAGCAACGTTTAAAACAGTTTTGCTGCATAATATTTTTATGGAAACCGTGACACATTTTTCTAAGATACTTTTATGAATAGAAAGTTCAAAAGAACAGCATTTATTTGAAATAGAAATATTTTGCAACATTATAAATATCTTTACTGTCACCTTTGATCAATTTAACGCATCCTTACTAAATGAAAGTATTAATTTTTCTCTCTTTTTTGGCTAAATCTTACTGACCTCAAATGTTAGTGTACTTTATGTAAAGTTTTATTAGGACTATTTGTTAGGTTTTCTTGCTACACATAGTCGTCGATGAAGTCCCAAAGTTTTATTGCTTCAACAAATTATTTTTGACTGCAATGTGGCCCATGCCTTATAGATTTTAGCCTTTTACTCTTAATGCTACTTGTACTTTATTGGTTCAGTATTGCTCATTTAAGACCATTTGGCTCTCGGTGTATGTTTGCTTGAACTACAATTCCTCATCCCTAACTGCTAGTTTCAGTCAATCTATCTTTTTACCCTCAGTGCAGTGAAATCCCACAGTGCTAGATTGTCTCTTCGGGTCCTCGGTTGCCCAATCTAAGTGACTATCTCTGCCCTCCAATGTGAAAGTAGGCGGCTGTGCGCCGACCATTCAATGCGGATTGCATCAAGCTGTGGACAGCTGACTTGGCAGTGAGGCACTTGCACACACTGTTTGACTTTCTTTGTCATTGGCCAGCCTGTGAAATAGTTTTTGTTTAATTGAGGGCCGTTGGACAGCTCATCCATCACAGATGTTAATCATATCAAACATGCACACCTCCCCGAGAAGCTGCTACGCTCCTCCGTTTCCACGGTGATGGGCACCTAATAAATCTAAATATGGTAATCTACTCTAATTTCACCCAGATCCACCCTCCACTGTAAATGAGCTCACCGCCGCTCGCCGTGCAAGACCGCCGCGAAGATGGGCCCGCTAATATGGAAATTGAGTACCCTAGCACACACCATTAAAGTCCGTAACCAAATTGTCTTGACACCTCATGCTGCAGATGTGTGGAGGGAGAGTTATACGTAAATTAAATCTCAAATTGCACAACTGTTATTCGATTATGAAGTGACGAAAGTCAGTTGTTGCTTTCGTCAGGATCTTGGTTTGGTCTGCGGTGGCACTGTGTTGTAAAGCGCCACAGAACGACTGACGAGACCTCCTGCAGCTTGCATTAATTCACTGTCATTATGATATGATTTCGCATTTGATCATCTTTTCATAGCTGCTAAAATTAATTCTTCTTTTTTTCTGCCTGTGGAGTCTTATGGGATTAGTGAAGTACAAGTGGAGTCTTGAAGACAACCTTGATTAGAGTTGAGGATATTTTTACCCCATCCATCAGATTTAAAGGGGACCTATTATGCCCTTTTTTATCTCAGGTGTCCCCAGAATGTGTCTGTTAAGTTTCAGCTCAAAATACCCCACAGATCATTTAGTATAATGCCCATTTTTAAGTGGAAGGAAAAACATTCTGTTTTCGTGCATGTATCTTTAAATGCAAATGAGCTTCTGCTCCCCGCCCCCTTATCCAAAAGAGGGTGTAGCATGCACTCTTAGAAGAAAAGGTTCTATATAGAACCTTAAAAGGTTCTATCAGTGCTACGTATTTGGAACCCCTAAAAGGTTCTATACACTCTTAAAAAAAGGGTTCCTCTGGGTTCTATATAGAACCCTGGGGTTCCGTACTTGGCCAATAGAACCTTTTACCAAAAAAATGGTTCTTTATAGAACCATTTTAGAGTTCCATATATGAAGCGGGGATGGAACCATTTCTGGTTCTAAATAGAACCATTTCTTCTAAGAGTGTGTATAGCTTGAGCCTCGGATACTCTTACAAAAACCAAAACATCTGTTTTTTTATTATCATTTATATCGCGGTCATGCTCATGTGACATTTCAGCTCTTCATCATCATGATAGTTTGTATCTGCATGAGTTTTAAAACCATATTAGTCTAAAAACTGCTGACACACATTTATGTTCAAACACCAAAAGTTAATTTTGCATAATAGGTCCCCTTTAAATTACTTTTAATGTGAAGAGTGCTTTCATAGACTTAATTTTAAAGGAGTCCATCTAAAAAAAATAAATTATTTTAAACATTTTTTACTCGCTCTTATATTGTTCCAAACACGTATGATTTTCTTTCTGAAGAACACTAAAGGAGAGGTATTGAAGAACTGTACACTTTTCCATGAAATTACAGCGAATGGAGCTTTCAAGCGTAAAAAAGGGCTTTTTCTGAAGTCATATTATAGCTTTGTGTGAAGATAACAGACCAAAATTATGGTTGTTATTCACCTCCAGTGGGCTGTTAGCTGACTGGATCATTGAGTAAGCAAGTTGTAAACTGGATCAAATCATGAATGAATCATTCAGATAACAGATTAATCGGAAATATCAGAGTCTAAAGAACAGTGTGTTGAACATCCTAATCTTTCTCACAAACTCAAGGAGAATTAGTTTGGCAAGCAGGGCGTGGCCGAGAGCGGCGGGAACAGTGCGAGGCCGGTGGCGTGAATGTTGAAGTTTTTCAAGTTAAGACTTGGAATATAAGAGTTTAAATAATCAATAATAATAATAATTTATTACATTTCTATAGCATTTTTCTCTACACTCAATACGCTTTACATAGAAGAGGGGAATCTCCTCAACCACCACCAATGTGCAGCACCTGGATGATGTGACTGACGGCAGCCTATCTCACACCATCCCCATATACACACACATATATGGGGATGAGGGCACTGTAAAAAGACCGGTTCATTGATTAAAGTGTAAAGTGCTCTTATAGACTTCATTTTAAAGGAGTAGTTCACCTAAAAATGAAAACTATTTCATTATTTACTCTCTCTCATGCCGTTCTAAACCTGTATGACTTTCTTTCTTTAGGAGAAGACAAAAATGAGAGATACTAAACCTTACTGCTCACTCATTTCCATGCAATCACTGTGAATAGGGTTTAAGGGTTAGTTCACCCAAAAATGAAAATTATGTAGTTAATGACTCACCCTCATGTCATTCCAATCCCGTAAGACCTCCGTTCATCTTTAGAACACAGTTTAAAATATTTTAGATTTAGTCCGAGAGCTTTCTGTCCCTCCATTGGAAATTTATGTATGGTATATTGTCCTTGTCCAGAAAGGAAATAAAGACATCATCAAAGTAGTCCATGTGACACCAGTGGGTTAGTTAGATTGTTTTAAAGCATCAAAAATACATTTTGGTCCCAAAATAACAAAAACTACGACTTTATTCAGCATTGTCTTCCGGTTCTGTTGTTAATACGACGTGTTCAGTGACGCTGGTGACGCTGCTGACGTGTTTCTGGTGGGTCTGTGTATTCAGGTAAATATGGCTGGGCAAAAAAATGCAAGTCTTCCTCTGTGTCGAAATCCTTAAATATGTTTGTGAAGATTGTTTTGTTTACAGTGTGCGTCTCCCTCAGACTGTACATGAAGCTCGGGTGCACTGATAACATATCAGCAGCGTCTTACGTCATCATCATCATCATCATCACTGAACATGGCTCGACAACAGAACCGGAAGAGAATAAAATGCTGATTAAAGTCCAAAATGGACCGAATGGACCAAAAAGTATTTTCGATGCTTCAAAACATTCTAAACAGCCCACTGGTGTCACTTGGACTACTTTGATGATGTCTTTATTTCTTTTCTGAAATAAAGACAGTATATCATACATATATTTTCAATGGAGGGACAGAAAACTCTCCGACTAAATCTAAAATATCTTAAACTGTTCTGAAGATGAACAGAGGTCTTAAGGGCTTGGAACAACATGAGGGTGAGTCATTAATAAAAAAAAAAATTCATTTTTGTGTGAACCAACCCTTTAAATCTTTCAAACTTCAAAAATACACAAAAGCACTATTGACTGACAACAAGTTTAGTTGCCATTTCCCTCCACTCGGCTACCAACCGGATCATTGATTTGGGACCTGGATTAAATCAAAAGATCAGATCAAGAATCAAGAATAGGCAGATTTTTAGAATTTCAGTAAATAATTACTGTAAATTCAGTCTGTTCCTTACACAAAGCTGTCATTATCGCTGTGGATATACATGAATCATGTTGACCAGTTTTATGAAACATTTATGTACGTATGTACTCTTTAAAGTCCCTGTGAACCTGAAGTTGCAAACGACTTTTCTTCAGTGTTGTGACGTATTTCCGAGAGAAACGGAATACTAAACGAGGCAAAATAGTGGGCGTGGCTTTTTTTTGAACTAGCACCTGATTGGATCTAGAAAAATGGGTGTTTCATTCTGAAATGGAGGATGCCGCAAGTTTACACACGCTGTCAATCAATGCTCGGTCGGCGCTCGCAAACACGCAGCTGTCAGTTGGAGGGGCGTGGTTATGGATGTTAAGGAGACACCCAAACCGTAAAGCCTACGTCATCGGGCAAGGTCCTCCAATGCAGAGGGGAGGGGCATTTTCAAAATTTGATTAAAGATTACGAAGCCAAAAATTTTTTTTGTGTGGATTGACTTGCATGTATGAATTGCTCACCACAAAACGATCAATTTAGGCAAACAAAGTAAGTATGGTCAATTTTGATTTCATGGGGACTTTAAAGCTCATTATTAAAGCCTCATTCCTTTTTAGTAAGTCCATGGATCAATACAGCATCCAAAATGTCTCCACTGAAGAAAGAATGTCATACAGGTTTAGAATAACATAAGGGTGAGTAAATAATGACAAGTAATGTTTAAAAAAAGTTAAATAATGGCAGAATTTTTGGATGAACTATTCCTTTAAGTCATTTTCCTTTTACGTGATGTCTGTGAGTTTTAGATTGATACAGAATCTCTCAGCCGTCTTTAACGAGACGTGCCTTAGTCCCTGCTGAGGACTGGAAATAGCACCATGTTTTGTGTGGAAAGGCTCGGAAGAACAGGATTGGGTCCTGGGGAGGTGTTATGGAACCGGAGGGACTCGCATGACTAATGCCGATGAGAGAGATGTCACAGCAGGCCCGTTCACACTTCCATTTTAGCGCCATTTTTCAGCCTATTTTTGGTTTTTGTTGTCTCACAGCTGGCTACACATGTGCACCTGCACACACAATGCACTTCAGCAGTGAGGAGGTGACAGGCCAAGATATACTCCTTTTCAAAGCTGCCTTCTCTCTTGGTTCATTCCTTTTCTCCCCTTTCTCTTCACTTTAAACAAACACATTGATGAATGGTTTACGATGGTTCGGAACCGAGAAGACACGTGAACTCCTTCTGTAGTCTGACACGCACTGAAACTATAACAAGGAATACGCGTTTGTGTGTTTAATAAAGGCTGGTATGTTGAATTTTTAGTGCACATCGCATAGTGATGAGAGGAATTAGAAGTCATTAAGAAAACCCTTTAAACTCAGTGAGGGGCTTTTAACATGCAGCCATTAGTTTGCATAGTACGACGACACAGCTCGGTAAACAAGGATATCTTACATCAACTGTGTGGGTTGGTTATCTCTTCTACAGGCGGCACTCAACAATCCCTCTGGGTACAGTAACAGCACAAAACCTTGGTAAAAAAGATGTCTACATGAATCCATCTCCAGTTGCACACAATTCAGCTGTAAATATGCCAAGCTCTAAATCGTTCAATAATAGCTATTTACTAACTGTCGCAAAAGCTGCTTGCTGTTCGTTCGATGATATGCACCAATAGAACTTAGTTTCCGTTTGAAAGAGGTTTATAGACCCAAATTTGTGTATGCATATGACCAAAAGCTTAAAGGCACTCTATAAAACCTCTAAAACCTCTTTTCCACAAGATATTGAAGCCAAAAATTTACTTATTTTTCAAATTGTCAAAAATCCTTAATTTTGAATTAATGTAAAGCCCGAAACACACCAAGCCGACCCCCGACGAACTAGCGCTGATGAAAGCCGACTGTGTTTTCGCCTCTCCTCCGCTCTAGTCGTGGTAAAAAGCTGCACTTGAACACACCGAGAGAACTACAGGCGACTTTCAGCTAGAATGTGCGTTCTGCGCCTGCGTGTAATGAGCCAACTGTCTATTTCTGCAGATATATTAGACTATATTCGTCATTCAAAAAGGAAAAACGATGCTGCCGGCTGCAGATACACATACCGTAAACAAAGCAGTGTGTGCTTACCGTTTTGAATATCAATCCTGCAAAACACTTTCTTTATTCCACCCGCTCATGTTAATATTAAAATATTAGCCAAGGAACACTCAGGTAAAATGACGTAACATAAGAACAGCCTTCTATCTTTACCGTTTTTACTTACCGTTTTTCTTTGCTTGCTGTTTTGCTTTTATTCTCGTGCACTGACTCTTTGACTAAGCTGAACAGCCAATCAGAGTTCTCTCTTTCCTAGATGGCCCGACACCGATTCAACATGTCCAATCGGGCGAAACAAAGCCGACGAGTACTATTTTCAGCCAACGGCACGGAACCGTGCGGAATACACTGAGGAAACTTAGTCGGCCGACGCACAAAAACTGCCTGACGGCCGACCATCGGCTTGGTGTGTTCTGGGCTTAAAACGCGTTGTGCAACATACAGACATAGGCAAGACGGCTTGCATGCCTATTGGCTGTCCTGCGGCAACTGCAGTAGCCTATCGAGAGAGGCCCTTGGTGACGTCAGATCTAATGGCACCCACTACGTCACCTCCCGCCTAAGCGGGCGTGGCCTGGGCCTATAAATATAGCTTGATGGCCTGATATAATCTGTTTTTTCTGATATAATCTCTTTTTACAAATGGGGAATCTGAGGAACCTCCTTTGTTGTCGTACGACCTGGATTTTGAAATATGCATCCTTGAGGTATTTGAGATATGATAGCTTTTAGCATCGCATCAACATCTTGAATTTTCCTTTGTAAAGGGAAAAATTTAGTCGGCGGACGTCTAGTCGCGGGCCGCCGTGAGCCTAAAGCGGAGGGTTTTGAAAAGAAGATTGTCACAGAATTTACATTTAGATGATCCTAAAACAGTATCATGCACATGCGAAAAACCCAAACACTTAACGCACTTACAGTGAAGATGTAGCTCGCAATTAAGCGAGGGCATGACAGAGAGCAACAAAAATATTCCATTGCACTGCAAGAACAAATTTCCACTTATTTCAGGCGCTGAAGTGCAGAAGATGGCGAAGCAGTTGTGATCCGAATTTTCGGGCTCAGAAAAACCGAAAGCGAAGGGCATGAAATGGCCGCTTCGTGAAGGCAGAGAAATCTGAGGTGCAGATGGCGCGCGTGCGTAAGAGCATCAAGGCGGTGCCTCCACCATCAGCCAATGAATTGCCGTGATTCTATAAGGGCTTCAGACAATTGGCACACCCAGGGGGCATTCCCACTGTGTCTTAAAGCTACGCAGCGTTGAGTGAACCTATGAAAGAGAACAGAATATTGTGAAATATTATTACAATTTGAAATAACTGTTTTCTGTTTTAAAATGTCACATGATCCTTCAGAAACTATTCTAATATGCTTATATGCTGCTCAGATCAGAGGGTTCATTGTGTATGACTCGGAGTCCTGCATATGATTGATTATGTGACAAACAGAGAATCTTTGAAATGCGTAGCTGTGAGCATGTGTCAAACTGGATGCCCCTGTATGAGCCCCTGTGTGGAGGAATGACTCAATGACACAAATCTCTTTTGTGTTTCTTAAAGTCCCCCTGGGGTGAAAATCAAGCTTTTAATGTTGTTTACAGTGTTGGTAAAATTCACTTTCTACATGAACTAGTTCAAAGTTAAAGGGTTAGTTCACCCAAAAATGAAAATTCTGTCAGTATTTACTCACCCTCATGTTGTTCCAAACCTCTATGTGTTTATTTGTTCTGCTGAACACAAAGGAAGATATTTGGAAGAATGTTTTAATCAAACAGATCTCATTCCCCATTGACTACCATATGTATTTTTTCTTACTATGGTAGTCAATGGGGAATGAGATCTGTTTGATTAAAACATTCTTCCAAATATCTTAAACACATAGAGGTTTGGAACAACATGAGGGTGAGTAAATACTGACAGAATTTTCATTTTTGGGTGAACTAACCCTTTAAGTTCACACATTCTAAAATGAACTAGTTCAGTTCATAGTTCATACTTCAAAAAATGAAATAGTTCATTCATAGTTCATTCATAGTTCTTTTTTTTTTTTGCACGCTTTTTTTTCCACAGCCCATACACAACCACAGACAACAATTATTTTATCGACGGCCAGGCAAAGTTTGCACAGAAATGTAAGATTTTTCCCATCCTCACGACCTTGTCCTAAAATCCATTTAAATGATCATATGACGATGCTTTGTCGACGGCGGCCGCGGTGCGACACTGGTGGCTGGTGTTGCCAGATTGGGTGTTTTTTCGCTACAAATTAAGGCCTGTTTATGTGTGTTTTAGCCAGGTTTGCGCCTGGAAAACTCTATAGAAATCTGGCACCCTATTGTACGACGTTAAACTGAGAGAGCGTGCGTTGACAGACACCAGAATGAACGCGTTCACAGCAACGTTCATCAGGCCGGCAGTAATACAGTACGTTCAGTTCACGTTCGCCTATCGTTCATTGAACACGTTCAGGCACAACACTGGTTGTTTATATGTCTATGTGGTGTTTTTAATATGCTTTAAGGTGAACCATGTGCAAATTCAAAAATCAACACTATTGCTGAGTATCATAAAGGTGAACCAAAGAGTCTCAAAAATGAAAAAATGTGAATTTGTTGGTGTTTGTGAAGTCACAACCTCCTTGTAACTAATCATGTCAACGTGTGGATCTCTGAGCTGGTGTGAGTGAGTGGAGGCGGGGCTAATTTGCATTCATAGAACCATGTATACTAAGTGAGGCATGAAGATTTTTTTCAAGGAAAAAAAATTAATTTAAGTTTATTTTTATATAAATCTTTTTTATATTATTATTACAGTCAACCAGTATTAAAAATGAATCATTATACACATTAGATAGTCTGTGCAAATTAATAAATGATTAAGTGATCCCTAGAGGTGCATAACTGTGAAATGGATATTTTAAGAGATCATTGACGTTCTGTACAAACATAGGCTACTCTCAAACATTTGAAGGGCTATGTGCACTTTAAACATTGCATTTCCATTTACATGTTTAATTTGTGTGTTTGTATACATTTATACTTAGTATTTTAAACTCAATTGGCCCTCTGTCCTATGTTTGTTGTTAGCTGTGTGTGGATTGTAGCGCCTCCACTTCCATAGCTGATCAATTGCAGAAGCTCTCTGTGCCCAGATAAATGTGCGGTCTGAGCTCACTACAACGGCATGACCGCCAAGCATCTGATCCAGCCAGGTCTGGGTACTCCACAGGGGTGCTCATCCTGTGCCCACCATTAGACCGCTTAACCAGTTTTGGGCATCTCTTTCCCACACACTCACTCAGTAGCCCACCCAGGACCCATGGCACCATCAGCAGACAATTGAGCAGAGAACTGGCGAATAGTGATCCATGTGAATGCTGCTGCTCACTGTGGGCGTTAGTGTGTGCATGAGAGCAAAAGAAGGGTGTTCGTGATTTTTGTGGCCATGATAAAACTCCTGTCCGATGGGCTAATCCTGGATGAATCAATGCGCTTTTATTGGTGGCTATTTTTAATAGGCTCTTACAATAGAAAAGAAATCAAATGTGTCATGGATGATCAAGAGAGACACTAGAAGCAGCTCGGAGCAATTATAGCCTGCGCTTTTATGCCCGGCAGGATCAATGTGCGTCTGAGTGTTTCAGGAGCTGTTTGCTAATACTAACTTAAAGTCTGTCTCCGACACAAACAAACTGTCTGCTACTTAAACTCTGCTACATTTCCATAAACTGAGATTGAAAGTATGTTACAGTAGCATCGTGGGATGCTGTTGCGATATTGTGTAATTATGAGTGTTTGTGATAGTGTATGATAAAGACATTGAGAAAGTAGGCTATTCTCGTGTATCCAGAGTTTTATTATGAGCATAAAGTCTGCTGGTGATTCTGGACGTAATAAAAGTCTGATCGTAATATATACGATTATCTATAAAAGATAAGTGTGCATCCATAGTTTATTTCGTTTTTACGGATTGTTTAAGGACGTTTAAAATGAGCTATATCGTAAACATATCAGAGCAAAACTCAAATAATTGCACAGGAAGTGTACAGAAAACACTTTAAAAATTTGTTTAGTCTAAAAGTAGTAAATTTGCTTCTGTATTTTCTTCAGTATTTATGAATATTTTTTAAAGCTGCAGTCCGTTGTTTTTTTGGGGGGGTTAAAAATTATCCAAAGTACATATTCGAAGAAAATATATAACCAGCCCGTGTTCAAAACTATCTGCTTGCCGTAACTCGATTCAAAACGGTAAGCTTGTATAGCTAATAATAGTTAATTTCCAGTGGTACTGGTGGATTTCCGTGGGAGATTCGAGCATGTCTTTGCGTGATTACGTCACATCTGTACACATAAAGGAGTAGTCTGGGCTAGTCGGCTACATTGCGTGTGAGGATGTTGGAGTTGAAGATTTAGCCTTTTCTCCTAACACTTGATATAATTAAACGTATCAATTTGATGGCGGATCCATAAAGGTTCACACGACATGACGACAAACACCAGTGACAACTAGAGATTCACCCACTGTAAAATGCAAAAGACTTCGTTCGGACTTCGGAGTGGCTATAGAAAAAAAGAGACTGCAACCGGACCCATGCGAAAAGAATGATAGGCTACATATCGGGAGGATATTACATGTAGTCACGCAATGCTGACATTGTTAACATTAACAACTTGAGAACAAAGTATAATTTGCACGGTTTTGCGTGATATGAGAGATTGTTATTTATTATGATGATTTAATCATCGCGATTTACTGCGATGTCAGAACCAGAACAAATGTGGATGTTTCTTACTATTTCAGATGACATTTTGCGGTGAAAAATTCGTATGTTGGTCATAGTTCCTAAAAGAATAATCGGTTATTCTGAATGCCTGAATCCACACCGGCGCAGTGACTGACAGCCTCACAGTCTCCTCAAACATTGCGTTCATCCACGCTGTGCCGTGTCGAGGGTGTTGAAGTACAACTCACGTAAAGTTGATAATTTCACGAATGACTGCAATTGCAGATTTCGAACAGAGATGGCGACAAAGAGGAAAAACGCCAGACTGCAGCTTTAATATTATCAGATGGTCAGTAAAGGACTATGGGCGATACATTTAAGTTACATGTCACAAATAATTGTACAAGTAAGCAATAAGGTACGAGTCTCTGTGCTGTATCGCGAATGAGTAACGGCTAAAGGACATTGTTAGGCACGATGCAAACCTTTTATAAAACGTTGACCACACAATAAAAACACTAAGGTAAAAAGAAGTAAATTGAAGTAAATTTACATGAAGTAAATTAAGTAAAATTACTTAAAGCCTTCCTTCTGCTAGAAAAAAAATAGTCCCTGACCATGAACAGCAACGTTCCAATATTTAATATGCATGAAAGCTCAAATAAAAACAACATAGGAACTGCTGTGTTGCTCATTGATAAATAGAACCGTCGGGTGAAGCGGTCATAGCCATGTTTTTTCATGAATAAAGCACAGCTATTGACCAATCAGAATCAAGGATTGGAACTAACCATTTTATAAATAACAATGTATTCGCTTGTAGATGATAATCCAACACATAAATATGGAAATAATCTTTGAAGTCCCATCTGGAATTAATTAATTCGCAGTTATGTCTTTAATTTATCCATAATTACCCCAAGGTCAAAATTTGAAAGACAAACAAACTTTTGTCCCAGAAAGAAAGAGTACTTGCGTAGTCTGTTTTTCCCACAGTACACTGCAAAAAAAAAGTTTGCATAAAAACTGAAATAGAAAACTTGAAAGGGAAAACAAGTTTATTTTACATGCCCGTTTGGTAGATCTTTTTTTTTTTTTTTTTTTTTTCATTTTAATTTCAGACTTACTGCTTCTCACGTAAATGTATCTTGATTTAACAATATTTAGATATTTATACTGGAAAACAATACAGAGTAAGAATATCATGTTTTGCAGTGCATTTACTTTAGTTGTAAGTGATGTTGGCAGTATTAATATTAATTCTATAATATCCAGTATAATATGACATATATTTCAGTTTGGTGGTGATGAAGAGATACTTAAAGGTGCAGTAAGCGATTTATGGTAAACGCTGTTGATATTTGAAATCCCCAAAACAAACATGCCCCTACCTAAGAGGATCACACCCCTATCTTGATGACTCCGCCCCCACATTCATGTACGCACTATGTAACACATAGTCGCCCACTAGTAGTTGCGACTATGTTGGAACCTGCTGTGCCTGCCGCCCAAGGGTATTATGTCTTCATAAATGAAAGCAATTTGTGTTAATAGGATAATTCAGGTCAATATCTAATTGTTATTTAGCTCCTCTACTCCTTTGATGGCAAAGTAATCTCTATCATCCCAAAATACAACATGAAAAGCTCCCTATATAACACGATAGTCCAAGTAATTAATATATTACAAATGTGGCAAGATTAATAGCGATCACTAAAAGGAGAACCTTAAATATAATTGGAGTTTGTTATCTCACCTTGAGCACAATTTGTGAGCCGATGCTTGAAACGGGCGTCGGAGGAGCTAGGTTTAAACGTTCTAAGCTTTTAATAATAATGCAAATGAACAGATCGAGAAGAAATAAAGCAACCTCGGCGTCCATTTTCAGGCCTCCTCGCTCCTTAAGGTCATTCCAGCACTGGAAAGCTTCTCCAATACGAATCCCCTGGCCTTTACCTCCTCTTCTTTTTTTCTTTTCTCTTTCTATAGTCATTAATGTCTGTTTGTGCACTGAGCTCTCTCTCCTCTCACATTATGAGTGTACACATCCCTTACTGCTGATTGGCCACAACAAGTGTGTTTTGATGCTCATTCACATCCAGATCCACTTCCACACACTATCAGTACTTGCAAATGAGTATCAAAATTTTATTAGCAACATTTCGATCTCACGACCTTCATCAGGCAACAGCGTTTATTTATTTATTTATTTTAAATTGCATATTGCACCTTTAAGCTTTACTTATGGAGTTGTGTGAGTAAGTACGGTTGGAAATACTGCCTTAAAATGCTATCTACATAGGCAGCCGACAAGTTTTAGAAACAGATCCACAGTTTGAGCATCTTGATTCGTTATCAGGAGACAAAAAGCCCTTTTTCACTACAGAATCTAGACAGCAACTTTTTAGTATCTCACCCTTCTTTCACCTCACAATGTATCTGTCCTCCTTTATGACACTTTTGCCCTTAATGAGAACATTGGCTGGCCTATTCCTTCCAGCCTCTTTCTGAAAACAACACAGCGAGTCCCTTGCTGTCAGTCAGACATGGTTGTTTTAATCACTCCTTCCTTTCCAAGGACTGCTCGCTCACCCCAAAGTTACAGGTCACCCTAAACACATACATTTTTAATGACTTCATGATGTGTAAGTTTAATCCAAAGCTCAGCAAACTTTAATATCAGCCTTGGAGACAGTTGTGTTTGTGAAAGAGTTCAGCTGTGCTTGTGTGCACATACATTTTTTTAAGTTTAAACATGTTTGGTATGTTTGTGTCGGTGGCCAACAGTGAACCTTCCTTACCTTGTAGGCTCTTTAAAATTTGAATTTGGGAAGGACACAGAGTAAGGCTTCGATAAATATTTAACAAGGAGACTGGATGTGAATTTTAGCGGTATTTTTTGTGGACTGTCTTCCACCCTGGCCTTTTCCCAGTATATTTAGCCTGTGGCACACCTCTCCCTTTCTCAGCCCCTGGCACAGGGCTCAGAAACGGCCAGGCGTATTCACTGATAAGCTACATCAACATCTGTTTATCTAGCCTGGAGAGACACAGAGGAGATGCCTCGCTGGATTTGTCAGTCAGCGCAGGCTCGCATTGAACTACAATTGATTGTCATGCAGTGGAGTGTTGTCTTGTGTAAACTTAATTATTGTGCTGTAGGTCTGTATAGTCAAATAATTAAATGGGCATATGCTGTAGCCTACTATACAGACATACTGTAACTTTCAAAACACATGCTTTTAGTACAGAAATTGAGCTGCAAAAATGGGTTATTCAGATTCAGATAGCATCATCGTATTGGCATCAGAAACACAAGCACATTCATTTGCACTTTTAGGCGTCAGCATCTATTCAGTGTTCCACAGCACGACCAGCCATCATATATATACGTATACGGCAATGTGAGCTACAGTATGCCAGTAAACAGATGTTATTCAATCAATAGTCATTCACATATAGTGTATAGAACCACTTAAATCTTAAAAGTCTTGATTTTGTCTTCTAGAATTGGTTTTCATGCTTGAATGTTCAAAATTCATCATTTTTCCACATATTTTTCATTATTTGCTTGTCTCTTTTTGTGTGTCTGTAACGCTCTGTTTAGTCCCGATCTCTTTGAAACTTCTGAAACACACCGTGTGCTTTTAGTGTTGTGATGCAACACACTAACGCTACTCAACCAGGCATCGCCCCCTTTTTTTGTGTATGCCATAAGCGGGAATAATTTAAATGAGGAATATTGTGACGTGTGCCAAAAGAAAACTCAAGACTATAATCAATGCGTTTCAGAGAGTTCAGATACAGTGTTTAGTGATATAGAGAAGAACGTCCTTTGGACTGGACTTTTGGACTTTATAACTTGCAACATTACACATTAAAGGTATAGCGGAGGATCTTTCCGAATTTTAGAGAAGACCCGCCCTCTCCAATTTTTTAAAAAAATGCACATGGACAAACACAACACTCTTGCTCCCGAGAGGGAGCGTCTATTACGCCTTACACAATTATGTTGCAAATTATAAACTAACTCAAAAACATTCATAAAAAAGACAACATGTCAAATGCCCTTCCGTGTTTTATTTACTTATTATACTGATCGATTGAGTGACTGAGGACTCAAGACATGATATGTGCAACCCTGTATCACACGAAATACTGTACGTTCTGAGGAAACTATTTTGCAAATCGCAATTACGTTACATGGCAACATATAAGCAGTGCTATTACGTTGGTCCTTAACCTAATATGTCTCATTGTTAATAATACGTTATTTTTATACATATGTAATGGAGAAGTAGCTTGTTGCATTTGTGTAATAATAAACACACAAGGTTTTAGAATATGAACACATGAACACACAAGGTATATTTAGAATATTTCAGGGTGATACCATTTATCATTTGGTCAAAAGGCTCCTTTAGACAAATTGAGATGTTTACCGTGTCTATGCGGGGCATGACTTGTGCCAGGGCTAGCATTGCTAAGTAGCTTGCATTAACTTTTACTAGTGATTTTAAATGGATTTCTCCAAATAGCATGACAAACTTTACCTGTCTAGTAGAATCTTCGCGACTGCGGCATCAGTGAGAAGCCCAACTTGTGGTTTTTTTTAGCGCACACCAGCATGTGATATTAACCCAAAATCTCTCTGGTCTTGTTTCTATATTCTGTGGCCTTTCTCTTCTTATCATACACTTCGTATACATTTTTTCTCTTTCGACCCTCAACCATTTTCAAAGGAATGGCTGAAACCGCAACTCCGACATAATACACCTGAAAGTGAAAACTACATAGGGATGAGCACCAGTGATGCGCGGGTCAATGTATAAACAAACCGCAACCGACCGACGTTTTCAGCTACCCGCCCGCAACTCGGACCGCAAAAAAAAGTAAAAAAAAAACATTGTATCCGACCCGCTTCCTGGCCGCATTTTTTAAAAGTAGTAAATGCTCATCGGAGCGTTATTGGGCCATAGACGTGTAACAACACAGCGTCGCAAGAAGACGTAGGCCTACACATAACAAAGGCAAAGCCAGCACTTTGGTCATCATCTTTCATTATTTCAGCAAATGTCTCCCACACTTTTACTCTTTCTATTTGTGTATTTGCGGAGCTTCCACTCCCCAGTCTTCACCTTTTCTCTTGCCGCCTCCATCTCTCTGCAGACTGTAGTGATCGTAGACATGGCCGGTTCGTGAACGAATCGTTCTTTTGAACCGGTTCTTTTTAGTGAACCGGTCGAACCAGTACACTCGAACTGAATCGTTCGAAACAGTTCGCGTCTTGCGTCAGTGCTGATCCACAAGTTACTAAAGTTACTCACTTTCAGACATGCCTGACAGTCGCCTCCGAATCGAAATAAATCAATATCCAGAATTATATTTTACTCCAGTTATATTTTACTCCAACAGTTCACTGAACCGAGACATGTTGGTGCCACTGTTGAGAGAAGTGATGAACACGAGCTGATACTGCGTATACCGAACGCACAGGGACAGCGGTTCTCCAATCACTAATAAAGAACCGAGAACTGTTTAGACTGAGCTTGTGTGTTATCTTCGTGCCAGTTATTCAGCGTGTAGGGCTGTATATTTCATCAAAAAATTGTGTCTAGTACTATATACAAATGTTTAATTGGCATCTTTTTTCAAACGACCCGACCGACCGCGACCCGAATATCATTAAAAACATTTTTGGATGACCCGTAACTGCGGGTAACCGCGGGTGACCGCAGGCACCCGCTCATTTCGGATTAACCCGCGCATCACTGATGAGCACGTACGACGGCCTTACGTAAACATATCACCAGAATGATTGACACTTAGGTGGACCAATAGTATAGACTACCCACCCGGAAAAAGAAAATCCTCCGCTATACCTTTAAATAAAGTTACAAAAGTAAAAAAGTAAAAAAAAAAAAAAAAAACATAATAGGACACCTTTAAAATGATAATTCACCCATAAATAAAAATTGTCATTTACCCACCCCTCATGTCGTATCAAACTGACATTTGTTTTTGTTTTTCTGTTGCTTGGATCTCAGTCTTTTGCAAAATATTGAATTTTGTGTTTCACAGAATAAAAAAAAAATCATACAGGTTTGAAATAATTATGACAAATTATTAAAATATTTAAATCATTTTTTTTTAAATGGGGGGGGGGGGCATACATAACTTTTCTTTCTTTCCTTCCTTCCTTCCTTCCTTCCTTCCTTACTTCCTTACTTTGTTTTAGCGAGACAGCCCTAATGTATGTGTTGGACAAAAGCGATACAGAGTATGTCTACCAAGATATCTTATTTTGAATGCATTTCATAGGAAAGACATGTACAGTTATATCCAAGATAGCGAATAATTGAAAAATATGCCTTTTTTAAATACTGAAAAGATGGATTCACAATTCTATTATATGCATTTGAGTATTGTATTAGCCTAACAATATTCTATTGCCAAACTCTTATCAGAATCGTCTGAATGTCGCTCTCTTTTGTGTGTGAGTGATCTGCTGTTAATGTTTGATCTTTTGAGTCACCTTTTGATTTGGAACTTATCTGCCTTCACAATATGGAAATATGCTACATTCTGCTTTATATGGGCTGTGACACACTTCAGTAACACCTGCTCTATGGAGCAACACATTAATTCGGATGTTCCCTAAAGAGATTTTTGATTGAACTTCAGCAAAACTGGAACAAACTGTTGATAATGTTCCATATGTATGTTTTGAAGGACAATTCAACTTTGGTTTTGTTTTGCTAGAAGACTTTCCTACAACTATTGAGACAGTGTAAAAATAGGAATGTGAATTGCTTTATTCAAAACTTAATTTATATAAATTGGGATAGATTTCCCTTTTGTTTTTGATGCATGGAGTTTATTTTTTTGTTGAGAGTCAAGGTAGACATTTGCCTTGGATCAGTTCTTCTTATCTCATTAAACTTTTGAAGCAAAGGGACAAAGCCTGGGCTAATCAAGGGATCGAAATTTGAAAAAATTCTGTGAGATAAAAACAAGGAAGCTTTTTCATAACCCTATACAGTTTTGGAATCAACTGAATATTTTTTTTTAATAAAGCCAATAAAATAATTAAAAAAAAAAGATTCAAATTAATAATAAAAGTATTTCTAACCCTTTACTTATGTCTCATGCTTTTAACTCTTCCTCTCTATTTGGTTCCCGGCATTTCGATTCTTATAGTATCACTGGCTCTTTAAACTCCACTAATTTAAATGGTTCCTTTTCATTTAAGAAAATTATGCCTATTATGCTTTGTGATTTAGTGCTGGTCCTGATGGTCTGTAAGCTACATTTGTTAAATCTGCTGCTCATGTATTAATATATCGCCTTGCAGATCTATTTAATTTGTCTTTGTACTTGTTCTGTTTCTCATATATGGAAATAGGCAAGAGTTACCCCTCTGTTCAAATATAGAGACTCATCTGATGTGAATAATCCAATTTCTATTATTTGTTATTTTGCACAAAAAAAAAATAGAAACATGTTTTTAATCAACTATCTTTACACTGCTGATGTATTTCACATTAGTTCTGTGTTCACTTAACCAATAATGAGTTGAAAAACTGGGGATGTGTGTCTGGCAACTGGTGGTGAATACATTTGTGCTGAATTGAGAAATGATTTTGAGTCTGGACAAGGACAGATTGGGCCGGGGATTCATCGTCTTTCAGCACCAGACAAGCGTGTTAGGATGCAACGTGCTTCTGTGTAATTAAGAGCGTGTCATAAAATGAGTTATAATTCCAGGTTTTTTTTTTCTTTCGTTTTTTTTTACAGCACGTGTTAAGACCCGCTCTCTAATCTGACAATTAATATGGTAATGAACTCCTGCCGAGCTGGAGATTATGGAAGAGATGCATGTCAGAATCTTTTGGTTACAGTACTTTTTTTTTTTTTTTTTTTTTTTTTTTTTTTTTAGGAAGATGGTGGCAGTTAATTTTTCACCACAGTGCTGAAGTCAGAGTCTGGTATTTCCTGCTGAACACGATTAGAAAAAAAACATACAAGAGTGTGTATTCAACAATGGACACTTTTGGCACTTGGACTATATACTTGGTAAAAATATCAGTGGACATGCCTCATAGGACCATTCTTTCCATTTAATTTTGGAAATAATTTATTTTTTAAATAATAATTTTTTTTTTTTAAATCGAATAAAATGGTTGTTCAATGTAAATAAATATATTAAAAAATAATAATAAATAATGAATACTTTGAAATTGTATTTTTAGAATTAATATTAAATAATATATTCACTATTATTGAGGCAAGTTGTTGGTTGTGATGGAATTTTTGCCACAAATGAATGACAGTAGGATTTGTGTAAAATAAATATAAATCATTATATATATATATATATATATATATATATATATATATAATGATTTATATTTATATTTATTTTATGATATATATATATATATATATATATATATATATATATATATATATATACATCATAAAATAAATATTAAAATGACTCTTGTTTAGGTGTTTAGGATTTTCGTGGTTTAAAATTGAAAGCCTGGGTCTGGAACAAAGACAAAGGATTAACCAATAAAACCTATACATGAAGATAATTTGAAAAATAAAGCCACGGTAGACCATTTAATGTGATCTTCATATAACACAAAGTTGAACCTGAATTTAAATAGATTTAATTAGTTTAAAATTGAATTAGTTTAATAGAAATCAACTCCTGGGAAATTAAAATGTCTTTTGGGTGCACCTGTGTTAACGATTATTTGCACACATTTGAATAAAGTACTCGCTGTTCTCTTGGTCTGGTGGATTATTAAGACATTGTGTTTAACTTCTTGGGGACAAACATGCACTATTACCGTCTCGTCATCTCCCACGGCTCACTTCTGTTAAAAGTTGTCCAACTGCTGGTGTGTCAGCAGATGCAATCCTAATGCATAATGCAGGTCCCCTTTTCCATACTCGGAGGAAATGCAGCACTTGCCAGTGCTCTCAGATACAGCTTGTGGCATCATGCTCTCGCACAAACCATCACTTACACCCTGTCGGTTGTTGTCAATGGTCCTGGCCTGAAAACTCACTAAAGTATTGCCTTACTCATAGGGCCCAGGTAAAGAAGATACGAAAGAATATAACATGTCCATAAACATTTGTCCTGGGGCCCAGAAATTAAATCAACAGTTCTAAAATGTTCCTGTTTTCAACAAAGTTGTCTAATTAATTCATGTATAATTATGCTGGCAGCTTCTATGACTCATTGTAACTGAGAGATTGTACATATTATAATATTGTATATATATATATATATATATACATACAATAATTTAACATTTATATTAAATTTAAAGATATATAGTTTAAAATTATATTATATAAATTACATTATTATTGTTATTAAGGGGAGACACCCCAGTTGAATAGGGGAAAAAAACTAATAGATATCAGCATGAAACTTCCTCATTCAGTTGATTACTGACATTAAGCCAAATATCTTTTGTATTACAAGTTTTTAGAATATTTGTTTAAATATGCAAATTAGGTATTGTCTCATTAAAAATGTGCTAATTTGCATATATCCCAGAAGAGAAATCTGAACATTGGATAAAGCCAGATTCAAAATTCTTGTTTCATTTTGTTGACATATTAGGAGCAAAAAATTTTACTGAGGGGATTTTAGATATCTCTTTTTATCGCTCCATTAATCAGATACAACCGTCAACAGCCATAAAAAATAAAAAAAAATTTTAGGTATAAAATGTTGTATAAATCAGAATCTGAATGATATATGAACCAACCCCTCAGTAAAAGCCTTAGGAATATAGATAGGAATACAACTGGAAAGCTGTATTCCTATCTATATTATTGTATATACCTATCTATACTGTCTGTAAGTGCTGCTGAAGTGGAGATTTGTGTGAGGAAAAAAAAAACATTTTTGAGAAAACGGCCTTTAACCATTTAACTCTTAAATCCACTTAAATCTCATTGGCTGAGGAAGTTAATTCTTTAAATGTCCCATTGTACTTTTACAATTGGTTGCTGATAAAAAAGGAAATGACCATATTTGGTTCCGACAACATTGTACAGGAGAGAGAGAGAGTTTTCCAACGGTATATTTGATGATAGGGTGCAGACAGTGATCGCGGAGCTGGATGTTGATTTAAAACGCCAACTTTTGTTGAATTTAGGGGAAATCTACAGTCACAAATAGACAATGTGTAGTAAAATAAAGACCTTATTGTGTATTTTGGACTTTTTTTTTCACCACAAGTCTGAGAGACGACAAATAGCACAAAATCTGAAAAAACAAAACAAAAAAACGTGTTTTTGCCTGCCGTGAATCCCTTAAATAATTAATTTATCTCACTGCAGTAGGCTACTACGTGCTGTATGAAGCGTCATTCCTACATATCTGCAAACATATTAAAGGGATAGTTCACTTTGAAATTAATTTTTGGTATTTTTTAGCTTACCTCAAGGGCATCCAAGATGTAGGCGTCTTTGTTTCCACAGTAGTTTCAATTTTGATATTTTTGGGTCAAACCGTTCGTGTCTATCTGTCATATAATGGAGGTCTATGGTCACCACTTCAAAGAGCATGCACAGAGAAGTCCAAATTAAACATAATTTAATGACTCGTAAATGTAAGTACACATTGATGGCCTAAGACACGAAATGAGCGGTTTATGTGAGAAAATGAACAGTATTTATATTGTTTTTTACCATTTACGGTCACGATTTTCTGAATAATCTTCCTATTGTCATTCTCTCTATATGGCTTTCTAATGAGGCAAAATCAGACAAACTGACTCCAAATTACAGAGGTTTACACTGAATGTCTTTGTTTTTGTTTTAATAGGTATTCCATCGCCCCTTTCTCCACCTTGGAACGGTGTGGCATCAAGCACCCAAAGCCCTTTCCGTTTTTTGGGAACCTCATGATGTTTCGAAATGTAAGACCTTTTGTTTATTTTGTAATGAAACGCAAAACATTCACTCATTTTCTCACTCATACACCTTGTACCGCCCTCCTAAAGCGGGAAAAAATGATATTTCTCTCAGTAAGCCTCACTTCATTAGATGTGTTCATTAAAGATGACTCACCACTAATGACATCTAATGCCATGTGATTTCCAAACCGATTACCCTCTGTGCTGAATGATGCACTTTTACGGCAATAATATAAAAGACGGTTAGGGAGAGTGGGTGGGTTTAATATTGAAAAATTAATACTTTTAATTCCTCCGGAAAGTTTAATCTCAGTCTGAGGCTGAAATGTAGCAAATCAACAGCTACCTTGAGGATACTCATTTCTGTCTGCCTGTAGTTTAATGATAATGATTTGACGTATATTATCGGAAATAAAGGCCAAAATTTCGATGCTGTTGGGCTGTTTAATTCCACTGAGATGTTTAAAGCGAGATGTTTCATTTGTGAATGTGAACTGCCTGGATTCATTCAACAACCAATAAAGAGGAAGAAAATGAGGCTTATTTTTGGACGATTATAAAATGAGGGGGACATACGAAAGAAGAATACTACATTCTGTAATTCATGGTCATTTTTCATATTCACATTTCATATTCATGTTTTATTTTGTTGAAATAAACCCCTTCTGAAAGTATACAATATTGTGAGACAGTAATACAGTATTTTCTTTACTTTGAACAGCAATTACTGATAATGATTTGAAAAAGGAATTAAGAAAGTAAAACATTTGGATACTTCACCTAAATGAGAATTTGAGTGCCTGATTGCCAAGAAAATAAATGTAAAAATTCAGAAAAAAAAAAAATATATATATATGTGTGTGTGTGTGTGTGTGTGTGTGTGTGTGTGTGTGTGTGTGTGTGTGTGTGTGTGTGTGTGTGTGTGTGTGTGTGTGTGTGTGTGTGTGTGTGAAGAGTTCAGATGCAAAAGCCTCTAAATGCCATTTGAAATTTTCTTCTAAAATGACCATTTTTATCAAGCCTATATATTTAAGTTCAGTAATTTCACTTAAATGACAATTAATAGGTAATCTTCATTGCCATTTAAGTGAAATTACTGAACTTAAATATACAAGCTTGATAAAAATGATCATTTTAGAAGAGGCTTTTGCATCTGAACACTTCATATATATATATATATATATATATACATATATATTTAGAATAAAAAAAATATAATATATATATAGACATAAATATATATATATATATATATATATATATATATATACACAGTGTAAATATATATATTATAATTTATTTATTTATTTATTTATTTATTTTTTATTTCTCCAAGATTCACCTACCAGCACAATGGCATATTTTAAATAAATCTTTGATTTGAACTCTTATGCTGAAGTGATTTTCAGATCAATATGTTACTGTCAGACAGCGATGGTTGACTGGACAGCATGTCGTTCACAACATTCATTTCATTCTTTCTTTCTATCACCCGCACGTGACAGGACTCCCTCTTCCTTCTCTCCCTCTCGGCCTGCCTGTCTGTTTCCCTTTATCCGTCCATTTCATCTCAATTCACGTCTTCCACGTTGGGATTAAATGTTATTAGATGGAAGTGAGAAAGGCGTAAATGAATATGCATGCATGCATAATTACTGCATGTCTAGATGAAGCTCCCCAGGTGAACTAAAGTCATGTGTGTGGGTTTTGGATGCTGTTGTGCACCCTTTGTCTGTGCGTATTAGTGTGTGTGTAGATTCGTGCACACGTCAGCAGACTCAGTCTCACAAACAGTGGTCTCCAGAGCATTGCTCCAGCAGAATCCTCTGACCCACTTCCACAGGCCAACCTCTCAGCTAAATCCTGTAGGTCTGCGTGTGCGACTATGCACATTTTGTATTCCTGGCACTAGAGACACATACGCAATTTTCTCTAAAGAGGCAGGTGATGGCATTTCAAGTTAGAAATTCAGTGAGACACAAAAAGGAGGTAAAAGGGAGATGTTCAAAAAGAGAAAGGAAAAGGATAGCCTGCGTTAGCTTAGTCAGTATTTGGGATCAGGAGTGGTTCTAGGATTAGATCTTCAGGGAGGCTTAGCCCACAGTGAGAATGTGTAGCAAGAGATCATTGCTTAAGTGGTTCCTTTTTGTGAATTTGCACCACTACTACTATATAATAAGTCAAACGTACCCTACCAGTTCTGGTAGGGGTTGGGTTGGTGCCCAATCAATACAAAAACTTTATAAATTAGATAATGATACCAGTATTTCTGCAGGACAGTTCTATTTGGTACACGTTTAGGCTACTGTTTGATAAACAGAATATTATCATATATTAACAACTAATTCATTAACAATTAATAACTTTTATATTGACATATCCAATATTTTCTTAAAGGGATACTTCACCTCTGGAAAGATGAGTGTGTATTTAAAATGGGTCATTTATGTCGAAGAAATGTGAAATTATTTTTGAATTTGGAGCTTTCTAGACTGAGAAAAGCCAGAAAATGTATTTAAGACAACAACTCCCAGAATGCACTTCCTTTGCTACCCTACCGGTAACAGAGTGCAGTAGTTAAACAACAAGTCTAGTGAATCTCGTGATGAGTCTGCCCGAAAATGTGTTTCGAGATCGCCCAAAATGTCCGGGATATGGCTTTTGCGTTCTACAGTCGCCATTCATTATGTTTACTGTGGCGAGCAGGATGAGGCAATGGTCACGGGAGAACGACGCGAGGCTGGTGGCGTGATTACCGATGAGCGACCCCTGTGAGACGCACCGGTCTCGTATCTGTCACGGAGGAGTGGGAATTTTCTTAGCAATGTTAAAACGCACATCAACGATCACTTGTTTAGCGTTCATGTAAACACTACATTCAGATACACCAATGGAATGAATTCAGTTAGATTGAAACAAAAGGTGTGCATGTAAACAATGAATGGCAACTGTAGAAAGCACAAGCTGAATCCCGGACATCGACGGCCGGACATGTCCGGGAAAAAGAGGATGGTAACCCCTACTACTCAGCTTTCTCCACAGAACAAGAGCCTGCTAGCTAAGCTTCCAAAAAAGATGGCTGACACTATGTGTATATTCTGTGAGTGAGATCCCACCCTCTATGGGCGGGTTGAGAACATGCGAAACAGCCCCTACTACTGACTCTTTAGCCTCTGGCCAAAAAATCCTTGGATGACGCAAAATGAGGATTGTGTCAAAATGAGGAATAAAGTGTTTTTATTCCTGTGATGACAATTACTCCAGTCTTCAGTGTCACATGATCCTTCAGAAATCATTATAAAATGCTGATTTGGTGCTCAATATACACTTATTAGCCTACTACTCTCAATGTTGAATATTTTTTAGAAGTATTTGATTGATAGAAGGTTCAAAGTGACAGAATTCTATTTATGTTACATTGCAATTAAAAAACATTACATTAAAGACGGTATAAATGCATGTACTGTCACTTTTAATTAATATAATGTGTCTTTGCTAGATAATTTTTTTTTTTTTTTTTTTTTTTTTACTGATGCCAAACTTTTGAACTAGTGGCACATATAACACATTTTTACACTGAATGTATAGTCTTAATTAAATGAGATGAAATGACAATGATATATTTGGAATGATTTGAAGAATAAAAGAAAGAGAAAAGCAAGGGTGTGGGGGAGGATCATGGGTAACAGGAAGTGATGTACAAAGATGAGCAGTGTCTGGGATACAAGGGCAGATTGAGTCACATTTAGAGAGTAGACGACAGTCTCTCGCAACCCACAGCAGCACATTATCATGACACACTCTATTACCAAATACAACACTCACAGACATGAGATTTGGTCCATTTAAGATCCTAAACACAGCCCAGATGCCGTTCCAATCAACCCCCCATCCCCCCCCCCACCACACACTTGCTTTCTCTTTATCCATAGGGGACCTTTTTGGAAAACAGAATTTGTTTTGGTATTTTAAAAATAAAAGAACTCCATTGTACTGTATGTGGGCATAGATTTTAATATTCACAACGGAAAGCTGTTACCCTAGTGAGTCAAGTCTGTTTACTTAAGCTAAGATACAAAAACAGGTAATTGTTGAAGGTTATAAAAAATATTAACAGAAGACCATCCATCTTATACCACAGTACAAAGGTTTGTGGTCAGGTTTTGAAAGAAGTCTCTTATGCTCACCAAGGCTGCATTTATTCTTCATATTTATTTATCAAAAATACAGTAATATTCTGAAATGGTATTTCAATTTAAATTACAGTTTTGAAAACAATAGTTCTGCCCCCAAATTCACAAACACTCTATACTGCACAGACACCTCTCCTCTTCATGAGTGTACAGTACACGCCCCTTACTGCTGATTGGCTACAAATACGTTTTGGTGCTCGGTCTGATCCACAAAAGTGTTTCTCATACTAAAAATTCTTAGTAAAAAATAAATGTAGGGATGCACCGATACCGATACCGGTATCTGGTATCGGCCTCGATACCACATTTTCTAAAGTACTCGTACTCGTTAAAAGTCCCCCGATACCGGGGACCGATACCATGTTCTGAGAAATGGGTTAATCACAGGCGCCGAGTGCCCACCCCCAGGCTCCGGCTGCAGCTCAGAGCGGGGAGATGGGGAGACATGTCAGCCGTGTGGAACAGTGATGCGCGGGTCAATGTATAAACAACCCGCACACTACCAACGTTTTCAACTACCCGCCCGCTACTCGGACCGCAAAAAAAGTAAGAAAATATTTTTTAAAAGTAGTACATGCTCATCGTAGCGTCATTGGGCCATAAACGTGTAACAACACAGCATCGCAAGAAGACGTAGCCTACATATAACAAAGGCAGCACTTTGGTCATCATCTTTCATTATTTCGGTAAATGTCTCCCACACTTACTCTTTCTATTTGTGTATTTGCGGAGCTTCCACTCCCCAGCCTTCACCTTTTCTCTTGCCGCCTCCATCTCTCTGCAGACTAGTGATCATAGACATGGCCGGTTCGTGAACGAATCGGTTCTTTTTAATGAACCGGTCGAACCAGTACGCTAAATCGAACTGAATCATTCGCATCAGTTCACGTCTTGCGTCAGTGCTGATCCACAAGTTACTACAGTTACTCACTTTCAGACATGCCTGACAGTCCCTCCGAGTTGAAATAAACCAATATCCCGAATTATATTTTACTCCAGTAACTCTAACAGTTCACTGAACTGAGACATGTTGTTGATACTGCTGATACTGCGCATCCGCGTATAGTAACGAACGCAGAGGTACAGCGGTTCTCGGATCACACCAGTACAGAACTGAGAACTGTTTAGACTGAGCTTGTGTGTCATCTTCGTGCCAGTTATTCAGCCAATAAATAAATTCGGCCTATAGGCCTATATTTCATAGAAAATTCTATCTAGTACTATAAATACAAAGGTTTAATTGGCATTTTTTTCCAAACGACCTGACCGACCGCGACCCGAATATCATTAAAAATATTTTTGGATGACCCGTAACTGCGGGTAACCGCGGGTGACCGCGGCGCAGGCACCCGCTCATTTTGGATCAACCCGTGCATCACTGGTGTGGAACAATTTCAAAGTGAATGGCTTTGGATTAGGAGAATAAGTTTACTTGTAGTCGCCAAGTTACTTATAGTCAGTTGAATGTCTGTTGGGGGACCAAATAAAGTGTTATCAGATATTAAGCTGATCGTACTAATACTCTAGTCTACTAATACTCTAATGACAGTTAGTTGACATGTAATTGAAAAGTTACTTATAGTTAGTAAAGTGGACTATTGAAATAAAGTGTTACCCAAGTAATTTAATCAAGGACCTAAAAACCCGTATATAAAAATATTTAAATCATGTTTTTTTTGTTTTTTTATTAAGTACTCGGTATCGGTATCGGCGAGTACTGAAATGCAAGTACTCGTACTCGTACTCGTTTTCCAAAAAAGTGGTATCGGTGCATCCCTAAATAAATGTCTGATTCATTTTTTCCACAAAACTGGTAAGCACTTGCAAAAATGGCGAGATCTAATAAGATTGCATAATTTATAAGCAATAGTCTGCATGAAAAGGTTTCTTAGATCTTGGAACTGATATGCTACATTTAGTGCTTTTGGGGAAGAAATACTTACTGGATTTGACACGTTTGTCAGGGTTATTGCATTGAATCATTGAAAGATATGTAGAGTTTTGTTTGAGGCACATAGTCAGTAGATATTTGGGCAGAATTTTTAGATCATGCTTTGTTGTTTGAATAATATCCTTAAATAAATTACTTTGGACAGACAAAATACACAAGTTCAAAGCCTACATAAATTAATCTAATCTAACTTGCAGAGACCACACATTTTTCTTTCAGTATCGCTCCAGTATCTATTGGAATCATCTATTTCAGATTTAACCACATGTAAATGTGGAACACAAACACAAAAGAAGATATTTTGGAAGTCAGTATAGGACTGTCTAACCCATTAACTTTCAATGTATGGCCAAAAAAGTATTTTGTTTTCTACAGAAAAAAAGTCAAAGTCATACAGGTTTGGAAGAACACGAGGATGA
Organism: Pimephales promelas; assembly: GCF_016745375.1. The sequence continues at coordinate 2,941,433 of NW_024121599.1, forward strand.
GTAAATGATGACTGAATTTATTTTTGGGTCACGTATCCCTTTAAATGTTTGCAGGGGGAATAGAATAGAATAGAATTTTTAAGTGTGTCTTTCACGGATTTATCCTTAAAAGTGCATACCCCACCACACCTTCCTTCACATTCTCTCTTACACACACTGATACCTCCCTGCATGACTCTGAGTGACATGAGAGATTATTACCGTCTGTGACAAAGAGAAGCAGCGCGGTGTTCAGACCTGCGCAGAGGTCAAGGTCATACGTGTGCTAGAAAACAACTGAAAGTGGCTAATCTTTTTAAGAGAATTCCAATAGGATCGCTGACTGTCCTCTTCAGTCAGGCCCAGGCGATATTGATCGTATCCTTCCCAGATGAATCCCCAATGAAGCCAAAGGCAAGGGTGGCTCATTTATTTGAATTGAGCCTCTGGTCCTCCTGTTTAACTTCACTACGGCACTGCCAGATGCACACACGCAGCCTCTTCCGTATGACAGGACAGTAATAAAAGGCTGAAGGAGAGGACATCAGGACGGAAGGGCACACCCCACTGCTTAATGCTCACTGAGGAACACGCGCGCACACATACGTCTCTGCCTAATGCCCACCAGGGAAACTGCAGGAATGGTGGGATGAAGAAGGGAGGGCAGACGGTTCGGTGCCAGCACTGTTGACTCCTTCATTAGTAGAGACAGCAGAGCCACCGGCTGCCATGCATACCAAACTAGCGCTCTTTATGTGTGTGCGTTTAACAGTCAGCACTTGATGTTCATTGTTTGCTTTGTTGCGTAACTTCTTAACCATATCCCACCTGCATAAACACAGTGCAATCTCAGAAGCCTAATGTGCAAAGTTCAATATGTTCTTCCATTTGGAATGAGGATCTAATATTATTTTTGTTATTGTGTTATGGTTAGGGATATTTCAGGATAATATTCCCAGTAGACCTCAATAAACCTTTAGAGAGCCCATAAACCTGGGGAGAACCAAGGCCAGTCAGTGTCTGCTCTTTCTTTACTGACACCTACTGGTAGATAAGGGCAGTCGCTCAGGGTGCGCTGTCTTCATACAGTAATCGCCTATAGCAGGGGTGTCCAGACTTGCTCCTGGAGCGCCACTGTCCTGCAGAGTTTAGCTCCAACTTGCCTCAACACACCTGCCTGGAAGTAGTATACCTAGTAAGACTTTGATTTCCTAGTTTAGGTGTGTTTAATTGAGGTTGAGGCTAAACTCTGATGGGCAGTATCCTTACAGGAGCAGGATTGGACAGCCCACAGTCTTTCTTTGGCTGCATCTGAAAACACATATACTTCCCTAACATATAGTAGGCGAATGTGACAAAGAAAGTGTGTCAGATTCTGTTGTTTGCATATGATGGACACTTTACTATCCCATGAGCCCATGGGAGAGGAATGGCGGTGAAGTGACGCTAGACGCCAGTAACACTGGTAGCATGATTTAATTCGTACTACACACACATTTTTAGCAGTCGCAAAGTAAATACTGATTCAAAATAAGTTCCTACTCAAGAGCGTACGTGGTTTTAGACACAGCCTTAGTCTTATTAGTCGGGCTGTCAAACGATCAATCGCGATTAATCGCATCCAAAATAAAAGTTTGTGTTTAAATAATATATTTGGGTGCACTGTGTATAATTATTTTGCATATATATAAATACACACACACACATGCATGTATATTTAAGAAAAGAATATATAATATATAAATAAAATATTTATATATAATATAAATTATATATATATATATATATATTAGAGCTGTGCAAAAATTAATTGCGATTAATCGCATCCAAAATAAAAGTCTGTGTTTACATAATATATTTGTCTGTGCTGTATATAATTATTTTGTATATATAAATACACACACATGCATGTATATATTTAAGAAAATGTGTTATTCATATATAAAATATTTATATTTATATAATATAGATTATGTATTTATAAATGTATACAGAATTTAAGCGCAAATAATTCTTAAATATATACATGCATGCATAGGTATTTATATATACAAAATAATTATATACAGCGCACACAAATATATTATGTAAACACAGACTTTTATTTTGGATGCGATTAATCGCAATTAACTTTTGCACAGCCCTAATATATATATATATATATATATATGAAAATATTTCTTAAATATATACAAGCATGTGTGTGAATTTACATATATATAATAATTATACACAGTGCAGCCACATATATTATGTAATCAGAAACTTTTATTTTGGATGCGATTAATCGCGATTGATCATTTGACAGCCCTACTTATTAGACAGACAGTAATATCCAAGAAAAGATAGAGCTGAAATAAATAATCACTTTTAACTATGATGACAAAGCTGTGCAAATGTTTGCAAATATGCTAATCTTGGAGAAAGTGCCCATCTACTGGGAACAAAAAGAAGTTTGCAAGTCTCTCTTACTCACTTTATTAGTGTTATTGCAGAATATTTGCAAACCATGAATTTAAAAAAACTGACAAGAAAAAACAAACGAGTTACCCGTAATGGTAACAAAAATAATGTAATGTAGCAATATACATGGTAACTTGAATATTCACATGTTCTGAATGTGGATTCTCTGCTCTTTCTCAGGGGTTCTTCAAGGCACAAACTGACCTCATAAACAAGTATGGACGGATTTGTGGGTAAGTCTCCCTGGATTTTACTCTTACTGTTATTAAGGCAAGTATCAAATGAATAAATATAAATGAAAACTTATTGAATTTTCATCATGTCTGAGAGAAAAAAAATTGAATCTGGGAAAGCTTTTGTCGAGGGCATTAATAAACACAAAAAAGCTAAACCTATTTGTTTTGCCTAGTGAAACATGAATGACTTCTCATTACTCACTGTGTAATAGGACTGATTTTTTTTTTTATTATTTTTCTGATGAAAAGTGCCCTCCATGATTGCTCTAGTCATTTCCACATTTATAGAATTACTTTAACACAAAAACGCCTGCCTAAAACCCATCACACACGAAGCCCTTGTTCACGGTCCTGTCATTCATATTCAGACAGCATGAGCCACTCACAGAGCACCCAGTGTCCTCTAATTTAGACCATTCCTATCCAGACATTGTGTTTTAATATGCCTGCTTCTGAGGCCGACTTCTCCTCGGGGAGATCAAAGCAGCGAGTGCCACTGGGCTTCCTGTGTTTAATATGAGCAGAATGGATGGGAAGAGAATCAGAATGACGCTGTTTTTGTCTGCCTCTGTGTGTGTGTGTGTGTCCATTGGGATCTGGGAGTTCTGGATTGGGTGTCGGGACCAGAAAAGGGGATCTAATTCGGAGTCGTGTGGATATATGTCAGGAGACATTACGACGTCTTTCAGTTAGAGTAATCCAAGAGGCTGAGCTGCTCACCAAAATCAAAGGGCTTTGAAATACATATCAGTGCTCCGCATGCTCCTTAAAACCCTTGTCGGTTCACGAAGTGCAAGACATCAGTCATCGAAGTTCAAATGTTTCGGCGCATTGCTGGAGTACTTGATTTAAAATGTGGGGAAGGTTTCATTTATTTATTTTTTTGCTCTACCCAAAAATATCCTTCAGATATGGTTGGAGAACCATCTTCTAACCAGAATCCATGAGTGAAATTTCATTCACCTTAATGAAAGAAACTTTTTGGTATAGTGGTCTACTGAGATGGGTCGACATGATGTATTAGACACTCAGACGTTTTTAGCTGTGAATTAAGCATCTAAATATACTTTGAGGAAACTACATATTGTTGAATCTACAAATTACTGTCAAGATACTTTATAGAATTAGTCATCTACACTATATTATTATGGAAGCCTGTTTCTGTCACAGTTTAGAAAAAAAAATTATTCCCAGTTTAGAAAAGCAAAAGTTCTAATAATGACTTACTCTATAAAATTGAGACATTTTACTATGACTTATATTAATATTAACCCAAAATATGTTCTCATAATGAGAAACTTTCTCATAATAATATTAACAATGAGCAATAAAGAGAAACTTCCTCATAATAATGCACTTTCTTAGTGACTTGGTTTTCATAATAATGAGATACTTTCTCATTATTAAAATTACCACACTCTAAAAATTCTGGGTTGTTTTAACCCAACTTTGAGTCAAATATGGACAAACCCAAACGTTGGGTAAAAAATGTAATTAAAAAAATGTAACCCAATGGCATATTTGACCCAAAGTTGGGTTAAAACAACCCAGCAATGTTTAGTGTGTACGAGATGTTAGGCCATTATGACTTACAGAATCATATTTTTTATGATTCAAACACTTCAAATAGTTAAAATTAGTTCAGTCATTAGGTCTCATGAACTAACAACAAATAACAATTTTATACATCATTTATTTAGCATAAATAAAGTTATATTTTTTTTATTTTTAGTTAAAAAAGTGTATAAATACAGTTAAATATTTCATTTATGTTTCTATATAACACAAACTAATGGTGATTACTGTAATTTAACATTTTTAATAAATTAATAAATAATAAAAAGATTAATAAATGCTGTAGTATTGTTTTGTTTAGCATATTTGTTAGGTATTGATCAAGACAAGTCACCTTTATTTCTACAGTGATTTCAAAGCAGCTTTAGGTTGGCAAACAAGGAAATAACGATTTAGTGATGCAAAAAATAATTCAATTTTGCTGTAAAGCAGCTCTAAAAAAATAATAGTAAACATCCATTTTTCAGTTGAAATCAGTTCGGTGTTGATCCAGTTTGGTTCAATAACTGTGTAAAGTTCATCAATTATGGAATGAGTTCAGTTAATCTATAAAGCAGCTCTGGAGAAAGCAGTGATGATGACATCATCCAGCTCAGTTCAGGACCGCTACTTTTTATTTTTTATCGGCTTATATTTTTACTGGAAAACAGGACAGTAATGATGATCTTTGTCATGTGAACAACATTTCAGTCTGTCTTGCATGTATCAGTCTGTGAGAGAATTTTTCCACGTGACGCAGCTCTTCGGTTTGCGAACAGACCGCCGGCGCAGATGCATAGATAAACCAAAACATACTAATGAGATCAGTGTTTTATAGGTCACTTAGCTGCAAGCTTAATTAAACTCCTCCTGCTCCTAGAGCCATGTGGACTGCCAATGTCAGCTTCATTAGCAGAAGATGATATGAAGAGCGATCCGCTCTGCTCTGAGTTTTACTTACCAAACTGACACCACACATAAAAAAGGAGAGTACAGTAAATGATAAGAGTGATTCGTCTCTGCTGCGTTTGCCTCCAGCGGAGTCCCAGATGAGCTGAAATGTGCTTTACAGCACATTTAAGGTTTAAGGTTACACAGTAATGAACCTAAGCGTATCCTTCTACTCGGGGGAAGCTTCCAAAAGCTTTGTTGAACTAGATTAATGGCTCCAGATATTTGTCAAAAAAGCGTTCATATTCAATTATCAGTGTGTCTAAATATAGACTATTGTTTCTGCTATTTTCTTTAAAATTGATTCTCGGGAAAAAAAAAAAAAAAAGAGTTTTTCATTTCGGAGGAAGGTGGTCTCTCATGCTGGGACATGCAAGGGCACTCACGCTCGCAATCCTCCATTCCACAGCGTTGACGGTACAACCTCGCCACATCTCTGCAGTGAAAGCTGCCATGCGTGACTACAAAAAAAGGAACTACCCAGCAGTCTCATCAAATTTCTCTTTACTGAGCTGACCTTGACACACACGCACACACACACACATGATGTTTCTGTACCCCTTTAGTAATATGACAGGGAAGATGGTGTTTGCGGGGTCTACAGCTACAGATGTGCTACTTTATCTGTGTATGAGTGTGTGTGTGTATCCGTCCTTTGTTCTTTTGTCTCCTGCTATTCCCCTGAAATTTGACTGGCGTACTGTTATTTATTCATTTCATTTTGTTTGTTTGCTGTATGTGTGTGTCAGTTATTATATAGCCCGGCGGCCTATAGTGATCATAGCAGACCCGGATATGCTGAGACAGGTGATGGTGAAGGAATTCAATAAGTTCCCCAACAGAATGGTGAGTGGCATTACATTTTCAAACTAATATCTCACACTCATAAATCAAACACTCATACTCAGCAATTCATCTCAAGCTGTATTATTAGGCCTGAATCTATACTGTAAAAATTAGTTTTAAATGAGTATCTTTTCACTTTCTTTTCAGTAAAAAAAAAAAAAGTCTTGAACGTCTTGCCAAGTCTTGAACACAAATGTACTGCAGAAGATATTAAGACTTGTTTTAATAGATTGTTGGTATAGTTAATTAAACCTAAAACTATTTAAAAAAAATCATAGAAATAAGGCCTACTGTACATAAAATATAAAAATTTGATTAAAAAAAACTTAATCTTAACCAAAATATTAAATTAAATATATAAAAAAATATATAATCACATCACATGCTTTAAATTAGTTTATTTCTGCATGGTATCTAACATTTATTTAGCCTAGCACAAAACACAAACTGTTAGAACTGTTAAAAAAGATTACATCTACATGTGTATAATATAAGATTACATCTACATGTGTGTAATTCAAGCATAGTGACATAATATTCTAAAAATAGCTTTAAAATTAAATTAAAAGAACATTTACCATTAACCATTACTATTTTCAATGGACTTGTTTGCCAACAGGTTTCACATCAACTTCATTCGCATCGCACCTCATGTATCATGTAGAACACTGCATGAAAAGTGGAATTTTCGTCCCCGTAAACGGCCGGAAATCTCCCTAATTTTCAGCAGTTGATGACAATTTACAGACTGTGAACGTTGCGTTCGTCTGTGCCACATATTGACGGAAACGAACCATGACGTATACATTGATAGCTCGCTGAGGTGCTAATGGCTCTATTTAGCATAGCAGCGCTGCCTGCCTTGCCAGAGAATGGCTTGAATTTCCTCACTCGGTATTGGTTGAAATCACTACATTTAACCAAGAATATCACTCGTGATTGGTTGGCAGATCTGTTACTATTGGTCAGCCTCTTTAAAACTACTCCGAAGTTAAGAGTTTTCTACTTGTAAATAAGACTTCACTCACAACTCGTTATACAATATCTTCGGTTCCACTTGAAGGCCACATTAGTGGCAACGACACCATCATTTCGGTGATATCATCAGCAATTGTTTGTCCACAACATAATGATCACAGATACACATACTGTAGAAATGATAAAATCAGCAAAATCCATGACAAGGGTCGGTTTGATGCATTACTTGCACTTTTTCCTGCAATCGATGGGATATACTATATGTATGCGTGTATGAATCAATGCTGAATGGTAAGGAATTGATAAAAAGGCTTCAGATCTTTACTCAGTCAGTCCAGGGAGGTCAAAAACTAATGATCACACGACTTATGTATCAAAGCAGAGTCACAGGTCATGAGATGGCCTTGCTGCTGGAGCTGAGCCTGCTGGGTAAACGATTATGGCAGGGCCAGATCAATACTAAGGCCATGTGCACCACTAGGGCTTATCAACTACTACTGTACCTCTTGACTTGTTTTTGTACTTCTACAACCTACATGGGAGAAAACTCATAATGTAGATTGCCATGGTACCAAAAAAACAAATATGTGTTGGCACACTTGGCAGCCGTTAGCACAAATATCTACCTCCAAACACACACATGAACACACAAACTCAAGGTCGGTCGGCCCAGTACAAAACTCTGCCACCTGGCCTTAGTTACAGAACTACCTTTCAGGCCAACAACCTATGTAGCCAACTCAGTGTAAAACAGTATTTTCAAAGAATCCGAGACTTATGTAGCATTGTCAAAATAAATCCATGTAGAGCCTTTTATAAATACTTTTTGACAGAGTCAAAGAAAGGATGAGAAAGGCCTTTACAATTGGCTGTCCTCTATGGTAGTTTGGAAATGTAGATGCGAACACTTAGTTAAGTTATTGCAGATGTGTGTCTCATTGTGTAGTATACATCTAAGGTGCAATATTGCATTACAATGGCAGAAATCAATCTCGGTACTCAATTTATCTTCAAATTGTAGCTAGCCACTAAAGGGCTGCCGACTCGCAAAATTGACCCAATTCTCACGCCACACCCCCAAATGATTGACTAGTTATACCGCAAATTAGTTAAAATATCCTGTGATCTCTAGAGCGAGTAGGCATGCGAGACAGATGTTGAGCTCCTAACCGCGCACGCGCACTACGGCAGAGAGGTTAGCGAGCGAGAGACACCAGCGTTGAGATCGTTCACCAGCTTTGTGAAACGGTATGCGCGTGTACATGTTTTCGACGCGTACGTTATACTTTCATCCTGACGTCATGTGCCTTTCTGGGATATATTATGGGTTGTGTGTGAACGCACTCACAGATCCTGGCAAATCACTGGCAGTGTGAATGAACCAAAATCAAACAATCCCGGGACAAATGCCGGGTCACATTATCCGTGTATTTTCCGGAATCTCTGTGGGGTTTTACTAATTCATTCTAATGCAAATACTGTAGATATCCATCATATGATCAAAATCCATGTGAGAATACCTCTTATTTAATAAACACCTATTGCTGCTAATAACTCTATACTACTGGCCTGAAACTGCTGGTGCTGCAGTTGTGCAGCTGCATATATATTTTCTTAAATGAGACTTCCGAACCCTAACCGCGCCTGAAGACTAATGCGAAGACCTGCTGTAGCTCCTCTTGTGGCAAAGCTGAGAATGCAGTATATTTGTGGTGCACTATGAATTGCATTCTTACATGTTTCAAATCCACGATGCGTGAAATCAAGGTTGCATTGATGTACGTTTTTGCGCACATACGGTAGCCAACATGACATCATGACTTTTGCGTAAACATACACGCCACTTTCGAGTCAAGTGGCGTGTTATCTCTACGCATTTTGAGCCATCCGCATGTATGCGTGTATGTCTACGCCATTAACGTCCGAGTGATTCCGCGTGTCTGTACACGCCGTCAAATATCCAGTCATAAATGCCATTAACCACAGTGACGGTTAGGTTTAGGGACGGGGTTGAGGTAAGTCATATATTTATATAACGTTAAGTCAACGGCGTTCATAAACACGCTGAAAAGCGATTATGCGTCTTGATAGCACGCCAAAAATGGAAATACAAATTGGCGTGTCATACACACGCTACTTCATGAGATCAGTCTGCGGTAGCTGTTTTGGGCCTGATCGTATCCACTACTGATTTCATAGTTATAGCCTACAACACAATAGTGGGTGCATTTATAGGTCAATTAGAAATGTTAAATGACAAACTGCTGGAATGCTTTAGGTTTAGCCCTAATCTAGTCCTTATATAAACATGTCCTTTTGAGACATTTGAAGTGTACAAACCTCAGCTGTGTTCTCAATGCAGGCGACCAGGGGCATCACTAAACCCATGAGCGACAGTCTGATCATGCTGAGGGACGAACAATGGAAACGAGTGCGCAGCATCCTCACACCGACCTTCAGTTCTGCCAAGATGAAGGAGGTAAGCTTTCCTCTCTCGCCTAAACGTGCTAACCAAACATTAAAGCTATTGTTCTTATTATGCAATCACATTTTATGGCTTTGAGTTTATAAATCAAGTGCAGATCTGTTGGAGCAGGCTGGAACAAAATCTTGGACCTGTAGAGGATCTCATATTTCCATAACAGCCATTAAAATAGTTTTTTAAAAGTTGCATAAGATTTAAATGATCGTCATAAGTGGTGCAGATAATTGCACAAGGGCACACATAAACTTGTATAGTTTGTTTACATGGCATAGTGAGTTCAGATATATATGTCTGTGGTATTGACGTGTTCCTGAATCCTAAGTAGATGATGGTTTCATCAAAACTGAATGGTTGTGTGTGTGTGTGTGTGTGTGTGTGTGTGTATAGTCTATGGAAGTTGTATAACTATAAACGATTTAACATAAATATTTGTCCAATCACTGCATTCGGCTTTAACAAGCCTGTGTGTTTTGTCAGTCTCTTATCCTGTTCTGTGTCACTGGAGATTTGTTGTTAATGGAGACCGTATCAGGATGCTTTCACAATGTGTAATTTTGGTGGAGCCTATTTGCACAATGTGTTGTCATTACCATTTTAAGCATATTGGGGGAGAACTTGCACACTGGACGTGATACTAGACTATCGGTTTTCCCACAGTGAGAGATTGGAACTGAGAACTAAGAGAGTTTGACATTCATCTTTTTTGTATCTCACATGTGAGAGAGAACAAAGCAGTGTGTTTCCTCTTCAACAGCCTTGCACTTTACATGCACTCTTTTCTGATGAAATAAAACAGAGGAAGGCAGAAGAAAGTGAATAGGAAGGAAAGAGGTGTGGTAGTCAAGAGGAAAAGACTGATGAGAGAAAGATGAGGTCTCAACTCTAAAAAAAAAAAAATGAGTTTAGCGATTTACTCTTTGAGAGGAGAAAAGCACAGTCGATTTAATTCACATGGCATCATTGAGATCAAGAAAACAACATGAAGTTGTATGAGTGTAAGACATATGATAGTTGGGTTGTGATCAGGAGGTCTTGGATGACAGCAGTTAATTGCGGTTTGTCCTCATTTGCTAACATGTTTTGAAGCATCAGCCATCACACCTTACATCATAGAATAGGATCGATTCTCAATTGTTCAACTGTGTCTCATGTGACTGCTTATTCATTTACGAGCCCAATGATTGAATAGGATTAATAAGTCACAGATTAAACGAGTCCTGCTTTAAATTATGTTGTCAATGTTGATTACTCCACTGAAAACATCTTGTAGTCTGGAGTTTAATCTGTGTCTTGGAAACTGACCCTGTAAGTTTTTGTCTTCTTTTAGCCTTGCCAAGAATTGCAGATGATTTCATCTCCTAATAAAGAAAGAATCGACTTTTGGGATATACATCTGCAGTCATGGCCAAATATTTTTTTTTTTTTTTCTGCAATGTAATGCAACCATGTTTCTTTTGGTATCCACAAGAGTTTTTCTTAAAAAATTACACATGTAGTACACACATACAAAGACATTCTATGTGTCTATATGTGTCTACACCACCATTTAAAAGTCTGGGGTCAGTAAGGTTTTTAAAAAAATACTTTTATTTAGCAAGAAAAGAGCATTAAATTGATAACAATTGATATTAAAGGCATCATTGTTACAAAAGATTTCTATGTCAAATAAATTTGGACATACTTATTCATCAATAGTCATCAAAACTATAACAAATGGAAGTATCCTTGATCGCACACATACATCACGGAGATATCTATTTGATGTCTGCATTTACATCTGCAACAGTAGCGGAGTTGCAATTGGGAGAGTCGGGAGTTTTCCCGGTGGGGCGGTAGTGTTTTTGAGGCCGCGAGGGGTCCAAGTGAGGGAAGAAAACTTTTTTCTTTTTAACATATTCTATAATGAGCATATATTTGCACTAAGTGCCTGTTTTTATAGCAAAACGATGCCCGTTATGAAATAGCTACAGTGGCGTAGGTTGTAGGGCGTGAGGTGCTTGAAAGCAGCTTTTGATGCACTCGACGCAAGTTCGAATCCGCCTTTTGCCGAACTCTCTCTTCTCCCATTTCCCAACACATATGTAAAGATGTAAAATGCATAACCTAACATTAAGGTCTCTAGCGTTATATTTTGCCAACGAACTAAAATTGAAACCATGATATGTCTTTGTGTCTTTATAAAACAACACAAGACTTTAAGAATAGCATCCTGTTTGTGCTGCGTGATTACTTTACTCACGCGATCAGCATGGTCATCTGGTGTTTTCTCCTAAATAAAAGCTCATGGGTTTATTTCTTGCAAGTGAAGAAATTAGGACAAAATTATCCCTATATTATAGTGTAATGTAGGTTAAAATATACTTTTAAAATACTAATTTTCATTTATATAGTACATTTATAGGCTAAATGGATTTTACATCATAGGAATAATTATATAAATCATTATTACATTATTATAATAATTGTTTGGCATCCTAAAACACCATTGATAATGTAATGCAGACTATAACTAAAAAGATGTTTGAGTCCTCTTTATTGTCCTGGTACAAATCAATGCTTTTTCTTTGTTCAACGAGCAGTTCATGGGTTGAAGCTCTTAATTTTGATCTCTCAAAGAGCACGAGTACATTTTAAGGTTAAATGCATAAGGTTGATGCATTTAACCTTAAAATGTAAACAATTTTCTTGCGGGGGAGCATGCCCCCAAAACCCCCTAGAGTCCACCCAACATAGTTTTACAAATTCCTATGGGAAAGAATGACCATTTATGAACTTTATTCCAGCATAGTACAACAAAGTTCCTTTTAAATCAGGTAAACTGTAAATGCTATATTAAAATCCTGCAGGGCCGGTGGTCTACGAAATTTCCTGGTAGATTTTTTGGTCCCTCTCCAGCCTTGGGCCCGTATTCATAAATATTCCAAGAATCCTCTCAGAAAATTTTAGTCTAATTTAGTCTAATTTAGCCTAAAAACTTTTACATAGGAGTCTTAAGAGTGATTCAGGACTGATCTGAGAGCAACTCTGAGTAAGGAAAAGATAAAAACTTTCATCTTAGTCAGTAGGGGTTGACCCCGTTGCTATGTACGACACACTCTTTTGAACACTGTGATTGGTTGGTTGTCCAAGAAGGGAAAAAAAGAGCGATTTTAAGTATAGAGTTTACTCACACATATACACACACATTATATACATTATATATATATAAATCCTTTTTTACCATGCTGTTAATATCCTAAGGTATTTGATTGGCTTAGAATGATATAAAAAAAAAAGCATGTTCCACTCTTTCCAATTACACGGATTGCTGTCTATTTAAGTGGTGGTTTGAATGTTGGTTTTAATATAGCATACATGGAATAAAAAACAAGAAAGATGAGAAAGCCTAACTGGACAGAAGAGTGTTTGCTGTTAGCCCAAGTTAGTGGATGAACACTATCATGAAAGAAAAAATTTGGGCCGGGTGTCACGGCACAAAGCAAGAAGCAGACTTGGGAGCTTATAGCGCAAATTATTAACAGTTCATTCCCCTGCTTGTGCGCATCAGGGAAACCTGCTATATTCATAAATGTAGTTTTTTTTTTGAGCCTGCAAGGTGGCATCATAAGAGGTTCTGAAAGTGATGTAACTGTTTGTGTGATCACTGTTTATAGAAGGTTGTGACAGAGCCAAATCACTGCTGCTTTATTGCATTTTCCCATTTGCCAAATATCTTAATGTAGTGATTAGGCTACTTTCATTTCTGGCGTTATGGCACTGCGCTGTGTCGGAGATATTAGCATGTCTCTAATAAGATCAGTCACAAACATGATCCCTGCACGATCTCGTTTATATATATATATATATCGTCTATTAATTCACTGTCATCTATTGCAACACATTTCTTCTCCCTCTTCATCGTCTTTTCTGCGATTTTCTCCTCTGCTAAAGAAACTCTTAATTCCTCATCCGTACTCCTAACAATTTTGACCTTAAGACCTCTTTTAAGGGTTAAGATTCTTTCTGAATGACTTTTTTTCTTTACTAGGAATTTTTCTTTCATTTTAAGAGTAAACGCCCACATTTCTAAGAATTGTCTTAGAATTTTGTCACTATGAGCTACTTTTTGCATTAAGATTCTTTATGAATACGGGCCCTGATCTGCAAGATGTATTTTTTTGTGTTTGCTCATCTGCAATGTTTCAATTTTAAATAGACATTTAGAATATGTTTTTAGATGTTTATGATTTAGAATGTAAGTAAAACTGCTTTTTCTAAGACGTGTATCTGATGTTTGTTCACAACAGATGTTTTCCAGATTTAAGCGCTCTTTAGCAGACATCTTAGAGACATACCTGTGCAATCTGGGATGGGAATAATTTAGTGAACAAAAAAATTACCAAAAACAATAATAGACTTTCGTCTAGTCTAGATCACAGCTCTGCACACTCTGGGCTTCTCTCAACTAACGGCATGAGGTATGATACATATAAATAATTGATAAAATGTTATGTTAAAAGTATTGAATTTAAACATTTGCCTTTGATCAACATATTTTTTAAGATCACAAGAAACATAGTGGGTGTAGTGGGTAAAGAATTTCACGAACAATCTTTCATTAAAATGGAATTGCATTGTTTGAAAAGAAAATTGCATTGCAAAAAAACTGCATGTATGTATAGTATAGTCATTTCTCTCCTCCAGTTTAAATGGTATGCATGTCCATCAGGAATGTCAGAGGTGTGTACTTCAGCGAGAGGAGGAACAGTGATTGTTCTCAGTGTCTCACTTGCTCTCATACACACAGACATCCGTAACAGTGGCATTCACCCAAGCTAAATTCAGCATGGTCTGGCATCATTCAGGAGGAATCCGCACACATCACTCTTTATCCTCTCTATCTATCACAGTGTGAGAGAGAAACACTACACAGTGCAAAGACACAAACTTCTAATGAGCTCGTAACCTTCTTTACAGTCTGCTTTAATTCAAGTCTCAGAGCGCCATCTGAAAGCATGTCCATTAACTTAATTACAGTAAACAGAGCCATAAGGTTTGCATTTTAAAACCCACAGTATCGAGACCTTCCACTGTTAAATATTAGTTGAATCTGGCAGAAGATTTTATGTGTAATAAAACTGGGACCAAAATTCAGCTTTCCTGAATGTTTAATGTATAACTGAGCTCCAAGTGTGTGCGAGTCTTTGTGCAAAAGTGTAGGCATGCACTTGCTGCCTGTATTGATTTTCATTAGCTGCGGTGTAACGGTAGAAAGAGACAGTAGACACCGCTCCTGTCATTCTCCATCAGCCTTTCCAGTCGTCTTCATCTGCCTGCCTGCACGGAGTCAATATGCATCAACAAACACACACATGCATGCACGCACACACACACCTATTCATCTTATTTACCACCAAGTAAGGCTTCACGGAGATGTAATTTGTTCTAGTAAAACAGATAACTTGACCACAGGTGAATACAAAATGTGTTGGATAACAAAGCTTTTGCTTAGACTATATAGACACAATTTAGTTGCATTTGTGGGACTTCAAGAAACTGAATGCTTTGTAGTCTAAATAAAATACATCCAGTATGCTGGAAATCCCAAATAAATGAGAAAATTGAGACCGGAAGTCATTTAAGATCTGTTTTGATGCTTAATAGAGAGCAGCCCATAGATTGCTCTTTAAAGGGGTAGTTCACTTTGAAATTATTTTTTGATATGTTTTAGATTACCTCAAGGGCATCCAAGATGTAGCTGTTTTTGTTTCCACATTATTTTCAATTTTGACATTTTTCGGTCAAACCGTTCTTGTCTGTCAGTCATATAATGCAGGTTTAGGGGGTCCACGTCAAAGAGCATGCACAGAGAAGTCCAAATCCAAACAGAGAAGTCCAAATAAACATGATTTAATGACTCCTAAATGTAAGTACACATTGATGGCCTAAGACACGAAACGAGCAGTTTGTGTGAAAAAACAAGTATTTATATCGTTTTTACCTCGTGTAACCACAGCCATGTCCAACTGATCTGAATCAGTTGTCCAATGTCCCTTTAAGTGATTGTATGTGGTCATGAAATTAAGACTGTTCCAAAAGATTGGGAATCTTTGCAGCATCACATGTACATAACTATTCAATATATATATATATATATATATATATATATACTGTTTTCTATTTTGATATATTTTAACTTGTTACTTATTCCTGTGATGGCAACGCAGAATTTTCAGCATCAATACTCTGGTATCACATGATTCATAAATCATTCTAATATGCTGAATTGATGCTCAAAAAATATTTCTTACTATTATTGTTGAAAACAGTTGTGCTGCCTAATATTTTTGTAACAACGCAAAAGTTTTTACTGTCCCTTGTGATCAGTTTGATTCAGAATATATTAATTTCTTTTAAAAATAGACTAGCTGGTAGTTCTGCTAGTAAACCAGCTACTGGCTAAACCTACCATATTACAAAACAGCTATCACTTTAAGATGGTTAAAGGAGTAGTTCACTTTTCAAAAAACTTTTGCTGGTGATTTACTCACCCCCATGTCATCCAAGATGTCCATGTCTTTCTTTCTTCAGTCGAAAAGAAATTAAGCATTTTTCTTCATATAATGCACTTCAGTGGGAACCAAACAGTTCAAGGTCCAAAAGACCGTTTCAGTGCAGCTTCAAAGGGCTTTCAACGATTCCAGACGATGAAGAAGGGTCTTATCAAGCGAAACGATCACTCATTAAAAAAAATAACAAAGTTTAAGATTTATAAGCTCAAATGGTCGCCTTGCTCTGTACTGCGATGCACCTTCGTAACTCTCCTGTTCAAACTCATTCATCAAAATGAACAAATCTTTTTCCGAGTCAATTCGTTCGTTGAATAAACCAAATGACTTGGAAAAAGATTTGTTAATTTTGATTCGCTTGATAAGACCCTTATTTATCATCTGGAATCGTTTAAAGTCCTTTGAACAGTTTGCAGTTTGTACTGAAAGTTTCAAGGTTCAAGGTCTTTTGGACCTTGAACCGTTTGGTTCCCACTGAAGTGCATTATATGGAGAAAAATGCTGGAATATTTTCATTAAAAAAAAATATCTTGGATGACATGGGGGTGAGTAAATTATCAGCAAAAGTTTTTTTTTTAAGTGAACTCCTTTAAACTCACTTTATCGGTTGGCAAGCAGGGATTTAAAAATGTTCTTTTTTACCTAATATTTGTGTGTGTTATTGCTTATCATAACAATATGCTATTGGAATCTATTGTTTTGATTGCTTCTAGCATAAGACGCCCTAATGCCTGCATAACCAACAACAAAACTACCTTATTAGTTTCACTGAAAGAAAAAACAACAACATTTAGATCAGGTTTTCTAGGTAATTCACCTGTATAACCTCCCCTAACCCGCCAGGCAAAACTAGCATGGGTATTCATGCTGGTGTAGTCCAAGTAGTCTATTAACAGGGTAACTTAAAGACAGAATTGATGAGAAACAGCATGATAATCAGGTTTGACTGAGTAATTGGATGCTGAATTGGTATCACTGGCTTCATTGCGAAGCAGAATGTCCTGGAGATCTGAAAACAGAGCAACCTGTGCACAGCATTTTTTCCCGTTCGCATGCTTCTGTTCTTTCCTTTATCTTTCTTACCTTCCTCTTATATACAGACTAGTCCTGTATCTCTTTCTCAGACAGGATCAATAGGTCTCGTATATGAGCTGCTGGCTTATCACGGCTGCAGTCATGGGTATCAGGGAGGAAAGCCATAGCCTTGAACACTGAGAGTGGACAACCTCTCATCTCACCCAGATACAGAGTAAGAGATTGCAGGCGTGAAGAAGTGCAGTTTCGCGAATAGTGCATCTAGAGTAGCTTAATCTGTCTCAAGCCCTTTGTGTCATTTCTTGTCCTCTGCTTATGATCGAATGGACCGAACTAAAGAGGCCAGGCTATGTAGTTTGTTGCTTTCTGCCTCTTATAAAAGAAATACAGTTTTTAAAGCAAATGAAAATATTTTAGGTGGTGTTAAAGTAAAAAAAGATCTTAAATGCTATTGCGGATGCTGTACTGCAATGCATATTTGTTATATGCACACGTGATACACATTTTACCGTGGTATTTTGATTCTTTAGCACACAACCATGGTATATCAATATGGCATTTGTTCAGCATCATACCATATATCAAACAAGCTAAAATTCTGTTTTCTAGGCCTGGAAAGTCATGGAAATGAAATCTTGAAAGTCGGCATAATATGAATATTCACTCTATATATAGTGTAAATGCATGTTGTGAATAATTTGTGCAGAGGTTTGAACTGTCTTTTTTATTTAAAAAAAAATTCACTCTGGTCTCCCCAAGATATTGTTCTTGTGTAGAATAAAACTTTGTTTACAAACATTTGTGGGCAAATCAACTCTTGAGTCAGTTCTTTTGAATTAGTCAGTTGAATCAATTCACAAATTGGTCAAAATGATTCATTAATGATCATTCTGCATTTGAATTGAGCAAATTCTCATTTAGTAGCTCACAAATCACTGTTCTGTCTCTGAAACACAACAGTATTTACAAATGGTGTTTTGTATTTTCTTAAAAAAATAATATATCAATATATTAATCAGTTGTTACTTAAGATCGTAAAATTGAGCCCTGTTTCCATTGGTCATGCTCTCTGGAATCAAATGCTTGAAGCCCTCAATCGGGTCATGGGGACTATTCGACCCAAACGACTTTTACTTAATAAAAAAAAAAAGGTTCCCTTCATCTCAATGGAATAAGATTTTGTGACTTTTCATACATTATCTATACATACACAAATAAACTGGGCTTGATTTGGTTGTTCTGAAGGTATAGGTATGTAAAAAAAATGTATACACTTCTGGTCTTCGGGGTCAATATGACCCCACATTAAAATGAATGGGAAATGTGAAAAAAAAAAAAAAAAAACGAAATATATTTTCTTCATGTATCAAAAAAAAAAAAAAAAAAAAAAATCCGGCATAAATCTGAAAATTTTTACACAGAAATGAAGGCCTAGTACTAGAGCATAAATACAATGTATCATAAAAAAAATACTATTTTTTGCAAGCTAATGGTGTAGTTGAGGAGTAGTACTTTATATCTCCAAAAACACAGCATTAATGAATAGATGATTAGTAAACAAAAAACATTATATATTATTTGTATGATTAAAAATGCATGTTTTTTGTACAATTTCTCAATCAATTGTTGGGGTCGTATAGACCCCGAAGCCGAGAAGTGTAAACAGGAAACAAAGACCATTTGAAGGTTAATGGATAGATGTGGACAGACTTTTCAGGACAGGTGTGGGGAAAGGAGAATTATGGAATCAGCAGAGTCTACATTGGTTGTGGTGTGGTTTTCTTTCCAAAGACTACATTCAGACTTTATTTATTCCTTGTTATCGGTTCTGAAGTAATTTGCTGTAATCCAAAGCCTTTGCTCTTGTTTTCTGATATCGTTGCAGATGGTTCCCCTCATCAACACAGCCACAGAAACATTACTGAGAAACCTGAAGAGCCACTCTGAGTCTGGTAATAGCTTCAACATCCACAAGTATGAGTTTCTACTGTATATGTGCGTGAGCACATTATTCTTCTTATTATTTTTAGACATTGTGATGAGCTTTTAATAATGCAATGTCTTTTTTGCAGGTGTTTCGGCTGCTTCACAATGGACGTAATTGCCAGTGTTGCGTTTGGTACACAGGTGGACTCTCAGAACAATCCAGACGACCCCTTTGTGCACCAAGCCTCCAAATTCTTCGCTTTTACCTTCTTCAGACCCTTCATGATATTCATGTGTACGTTCAACCACCGCATCTAGAGCACAATCCCGAACAGCATTTATTTCTGTCTTGGGGGTGCTTCCGACAGATGATAATATGAAACTTTTCATTATTCTGATATTGTGATTAGCATATTTATTATCTGAGTGAGATGAAAAAGTAAAATTTTCTGTGTCCCTTTTGTTCCTGGTTTTGCTAGTGGCATTTCCATTTCTCCTTCAGCCAATTGCTGCCCTACTTCCCAATAAATCGAGGGATGAGATGAACTCCTTTTTTATCCAATGTATCCAAAAGATGATTAAACAGAGAGATGATCTTCACCCTGAACAGGTATGGCCATGAACAAACAAATGAATGAGACGTCATCATCAGTATCAACCGCATAAACAAGCGTGTGGGTTGTTTGTTGTCTAAAGCGTCGGCGAGACTTCCTGCAGATGATGCTGGACGTCAGAGCCAGCAACAAGTATTTGTCTTTGGAGCACTTTGACGTGGTCAACGACGCCGATGAGAAGGCTTGCACCGAACAGGAGATGGACAACGTACAAGACGTTCCTGGAAACGAGTCCCCCAAGCGCGTCCAGCAGAAGAGAATGATGACAGAGGATGAGATTGTTGGTCAAGCCTTCATCTTTCTGTTGGCCGGCTATGAGACGAGCAGCAACACGCTAGCTTTCACGTGCTACCTGTTAGCGCTCTATCCAGAGTGCCAGAAAAAACTCACAGACGAAGTGGATGAATTCTTCAGCAAACACGTGAGTTGAGATTAAAATGACTGTTGTATTTGGAAACCGTTATTTTTATTCTCATTTTTGAGAATGCCTCATTATTTCACATCCTGCGCACATATAATTTGTAGAATAACTGGCATTCTCTTCAATGTTTTGGGCTGCTGTGGGTGCCCAGAAACGCCATTATAATTCATGAAATGCTTTTTTGAAATATTTGTTTTCGTCCTCCATCTCTTTGTGATGCATTATCTGCCCTTAAGAGAGTTGGAGCGTTTCTTCTCAGCAGTTTTGAAGGTCTGCGTGAGCTGGCATGTTTCTCAGAAAACCATTAACTGTTAGGACTGTTTAATTTTAAATTTACAGGGCCCAGAACTAATGTTTTATGGGTGGGCCACATCTCAACTGGGCCTAATGAGTAGACTATACCATAGAGGCTGTGGAAATGTTCAGAGACAGAAAATAGTGCACATGAATAAAAAGGAAAAATAAGAAATAAGTTCACATCACATCTGACATTTATTTTATTCTGTTGATATCAGTTGTAATGATGTTGTTTTTTTCCCAGGTAAATAACCTTAATGGTGGGTAGGAATAAAATACTTAAAATATTGTGTCAGAAATAGTAGAAATGAAATATTGACCATAAAGTATACGTTCCCATATTTAAAAAAAATAATGTAATACATTATATTTATATTATATTACAATAATATTAAATTAACGGTTTTCAAATGATACCATTATTGTCTTTGTGCAAACTACAAAAATTTATTAATTTTTTAATGATTTTTTTACACCATTTTTTGTTTTATTCAAAGCTTATGATATAGATGTCTTTTAAAATGATACAATATTTAATTTTAATAAATGTATTAAATACCTAAAACCTATTACTATTGACACCAGTTTTAGATTATTATTATTTTTTTATTCAAATTGAATTTAATTTTATTTGACAAATAACATTTTATTTTCTTCCTACCCACCCTTAACGGTGGGTAGGAAGAAAATACTTAAAATATTGTGTCAGAAATAGTAGAAATGAAATATTGACCATAAAGTGTACGTTCCCCTATTTAAAAAATAATAATAATGTAATACATTATATTTATATTACAATAATATTAAATTAACGGTTTGCAAATGATACCAGTATTGTCTCTGTGTAAACTACAAAAATGTATTAATTTTTTAATGCATTTTTTACACCATTTTTTGTTTTATTCAAAGCTTATGACATAGATGTCTTTTAAAATTATACAATATTTAATTTTAATAAATGTATTAAATACCTAAAACCTATAACTATTGACACCAGTTTTAGATTTTTTTTAATTCAAACTGCATTTAATTTTATTTGACAAATAACATTTTCGTTTTTTGTCAATTTACCTCTGATAGCAATGTTTGCCATCGAGCACCACTTATATTTTCTACAGAAAATATAGAAATGCAGTTTCCTTTTGCTGTTTGTTATCATATCCGTTAGCCAGTTTTCACAATGAAGTTTCAGAGCTCTCATTTTTGCTTTCGGTCTAATGGTGTACACTTGATGAACCTGAATCTCTTGAAATTCTGATACCTGCAGCCGAGGCCTGGCAGCCGCCCATCGGAGAAAGGGATCAAACACAGCATTAGTTCAGCTCTGCGTCCTTCTGTCTACTCTTTCATCTCATTCGCTCATTCTTCTTCGGTCTCCCCCCTTCTGCTTCTCTTTCAATTTAAGCACTCTCTTTCCACTTCTAATTTCTCCTCTCTGGAAATCAGGGTCTTTTTCAGAGTGGATAAATGTTCTGCGGAGCTTTTAGGAGGATCGTTTATCTTTCGTACTGTAGATTGTAGAGATCAAATGAGAGTATCCTTGGAAAATAGAAGAAATATGAGGGTGTTTTTCTTTTGTGTTAATGTATACACAGTCCTGTTAATCTAAAAAATACGTGGTCTGAGGGATTTCTCATGATAATGCATCATTTATTTGATGGTTTTCTTATACAACACATCTGGCAAAAAGCACATCACGCTAACTCGTCACACTTTACATTTTGAGGTTAGCAGATCCCCGGGATGGAAAAATAAACTTAAGATATTTTTTTATAAACCCACTTGCCATGAAGTTTTCAAATAAAAGAGCTTATATGGTAGAAGTAATAAAAGCAGTAAGCATTACAAACAGCATAGTAAAACTCAGGTTCAGCCATGGCCTTGTCTCATGACTCCTCGCGTCCTAAGTCGACTGTAGCCTATAGCAGCCAGGCAATAATTTAATACCGTCTTTATATCAAGCAGCTGGGGATCCATCCACAAAGACATCTGGCCTGGTGTTTAGTGAAAGTCAGTCTCATCTAGCCTGCTGCTAAAATGTCTATCAGCACTATCGTGTTTAGCTCAGTGTCTTCGGCTCCTCCTTCAGAGTGCTTTTATTCTCTAAACGACCCTCACCGTATGCGTCCCGCGCTCAGTTTTAGGCTCTGAAAAACTTCTCAAATGTCACTCTTCTCACACACCCTGCGTGAGGGCGCTGAAAGTGGTTCGTACTAAACCGCACTAGAGTGTAACAACAACGAGGGTGTTTCCCGTAAGAAATAATATTTAATGATTTCATTTGAAAAACAATCCTCTCTGCCATAGCTACCAGATATCATTTGTTTGTGCATATAGATTCAAAAATAATGCATCGAGACTAGTTACATAATGTTTGATATCTCACAGTTGTCATGCAGTTGACTAAGTGCAAATGAGATTTGAGAGTTAGGGTGAGTTAAATATTTTTTGTAAATATGAAAAAATTGTTTGATTCCTTGTGATATTTGTTTTTTTTTTCTCTATCAGTGTTATTTTGCTTTAGTTTTTATTGTAGTATATTAGTTTTATTAATATTTTGAATTAGCCTTTATTTCTATATATTTATTTTCATGTTTATTTTAGTTTAATTTTTTTAAAAATACTGTTTTAATTTTTTTTGTACTTTTTAAAATATTGCTATTTAGGTAAAAAAAAAAATCAATTTTAGTTTAGTTATTATGTATTTCTCCACTTAATAATTTAAGCGCTTAAACCTTTTTCATTGTATTGCCTTAGTAACATTTATAATTTTCATTTATAGTTTAAGATTTTGCTTACACTTTATTTTAAGGAGTCTTATACATTTTATTATACTGAGTAATATTAATTAACTACATATACCTACTATAGGGTTCAGGTTGGATCAGGGTTTGGTTTATGGTTAGTTGTGTGTAATTATGCTTAATTTAGTCATTACTAGAATTACATGTAACCTGTAACAAGGACAGTGTAAAATGAAGTTACCAAGTTTTTCAACTAATATTTCAATTAACATATATATTTTTTTAATAGTTTTAGTTACTCTGCTTTAAATAGTTACAGCATCTGGTCACTAAAAAAGAGCAGCTTAGACATCCAGTGCAATGTCTTCTTTTGGGTCAAAAAGAAGAAAAACAGAGTAAACAATGACAGAAATTAAGGTTTGTCAAGTTTGTCAATATGTCAAGGGTTTGCCAGTTGGATTTTTTTACCAGTGGGCCAGTTTAAGTGGCAAACATGTAAATGAATCGCTCGACTGATTCAGTGAATGTGTCACCGGCTGCACGCATTGTATCTGCCGGTCTAGTCTTTCATTTTCCCTTCTCGGGCTGCGTGGTGCCTCCCCGGGTGCCCGTCATTAATTTGCCTTTTTTATCTGCATAAATAACAGGGAGCTGAAGCGGAGCGCTACCTAATGAGTCATCCAGAGGTGGGAGACGGGGGCAAAGGGGCCAGAAACTGAGCAAAATTACATGTTTGCAGCTAAGACCTCTCCCACAGAGAGAGAGAGAGATGAATGACGGAAGGATGACGACAAATACTTATGTATTTAATCAAAGTAAACAGTATTGAGAAAGAACTTACCTTCACCAAACTTTTACAGTAGTGTTTAATTAGTTGTGACACTAACATAACAACACTAATAGGGATCAGGGGGCGAAGATGGGTAGGATTTGTGGGTTAGGGATCAGGGGTGGAGATGGGTAGGTTTAAGGGTGGGGTAAGGGATTAGGGGGTGGAGATGGGCAGGTTTAGGGGTGGGGTTAGGGATCAGAGGGCGGAGATGGGTAGGTTTAGGGGTGGGGTTAGGGATCATTAGGTAGAGATGGGTAGGTTTAGGGGTGGGGTTAGGCATCAAGGGGTGGAGATGGATAGGTTTAGGAGTAGGTTAGGGATCAGGGGCTGGAGATGGATAGGTTTAGGGGTGGGAGTTAGGGATCAGGGGGTGGAGATGGATAGGTTTAGGGGTGGGGTTAGGGATTGGGGCGGAGATGGGTAGGATTTGGGGTGGGGTTAGGGATCGGGGGTGGAGATGGGTAGGTTTAGGGATCAGGGGGTGGAGATGGATAGGTTTAGGGGTGGAGTTAGGGATCAGGGGGTGGAGATAGATAGGTTTATGGGTGGGGTTAGGAATCAGGGGGTGGAGATGGATAGGTTTAGGGGTGGGGTTAGGGATCAGGGGTGGAGATGGGTAGGATTTGGGGTGGGGTTAGGGTTCAGGGGTGGAGATGGATAGGTTTAGGGGTGGGGTTAGGGATTGGGGGGGAGATGGGTAGGATTTGGGGTGGGGTTAGGGATCGGGGGTGGAGATGGGTAGGATTTGGGGTGGGGTTAGGGATCAGTGGGTGGAGATGGGTAGGTTTAGGTATATGTAAGCTGGGAGAAGTTGTATCTGGATTTCATGTTCTGCAGTGAGGACCATTTCTTGATTAGCGCAGTCTGCTAAGTTTGACTTCTAACATGCATGCATCAGCCAAACCATCCGTTGCAAGCATTTACACTGGCAGGAATTTCCTGTCAATCCAAGAGACATCTTATTTCTTCAAAAAAGTCTTAGACTGATATGCTACTCACTCTCATGTCAACCTGTATGAGAAAATGTAAATATTTGTACTGAAAAAGAACACAAAAGCACCATAAAGATGTTCTGGATGACTGATGTGCTGCATTCATCTTTAGGAGTCATACGATTTTGTTTTACAATTTAAATCCAAATCTATCGATCTTAAACGATCATATGACTTGAGAAGACTTGGATATAGTTCAAGAGTCACATGGACCACTTTTATGCAGCTTTTGTGTTCTTTTTATTGCTTAAACGTAGGTCAGTCAAATGGGACATGATGAGGGTGAGTAAATTATGACTGATTAGTATATATTGAGTATATATTATTTATTTTGGATGAACTATTCTTTTAAATATCCGGTCAGCGGAATGTGTTGTTGGGAGGAAGAAAGAGAATGAAAAATCCAGAGAGTGTTGGTGGTTTTACAGTTATAATGCACAATTCAGCACCAAGATGGAAATAATGAGTGAAAGGGGACATCCACTGTGAAAACACAGAGGAAGGATGAAAATGGCAATGAAAGATGGCAAAAGGATGAAATAGAGGGACGGAGAGCGAGCGAGAGCAGCCGGTAGCTAGCCTTTCCTATCTGTGAATAATTCATTGGTGACGTTCCTCTGAGGCTCGGCCTCCAGGCGGCTCTTTCCCTCATTCAGAGCAGTGATGGGCTCGTCTCCCCTCCCTGATAGCGCTCCAACCTGATTCACTCCTGCTAAATTCAATAACACACCCTTTGATCCTTCCGGAACCACAGCTCTGTATCTGTCGGTTCCCATTGATGTGGCTTTTGGCTCACTCATCCCTAATGCAACAGCCTTGCCTCTCGGATTTGGAACTTAGGAAATTATGTATACACTGCTTACTCGAATTAATGTAAATAGCATGCTTGTGTTTCTAGCGCAGTCTGTTTATGCCATCTTTTATCTTTCGGTTTAATGCATCATGTGTGCAGATCCATGAAGAGAACAAAAGAAAGAGAGAGAGAGAGAGAGAGGCTAAAATAGGCTTCAAGGTGTTTATTGTTACAAAACCCAGTGAGCTGCCTATAATGCATTTTAAGGCATCATAATAGATACACTTGTTCTGATATCTTATTTTGGCCAAATTGAAAGAGAGCATTACATGTATGGTCTGCTCCTGGGGATAAGATAAGAGAATCCCATAACGTATTGTGAAAAGCTCATAAAAAATGATCTAATAAATTATATAAAATTGATTTGACCATTTACAAAGGAACTATTGTACCCACAACTTGTGTGTGCTGTGTATTTTTATGTGTTTTAGGTTTCCACAGTGTTCATTTATCAAGATGCTGACACTTAAACTATGTACTCTGCCATCTAGTGTGTGAATTTAATAGTGTCATTTAAAAACTCATATTGAATACTTGAATATGTTGTAAACATACATATTGCTGATAACTGGAAAATGGCAATTTTTTTTCCACCAAAATAAATAAATAAATAAATAAATAAACATGTGACACTGAAGACTGGAGTAATGATGCTGAAAACTCAGCTTTGCCATCATAAATTACATTTTAAAACATATTAAAACCGATATAAACGTGAATTTCAGAGTTATTTTAAATTGTAATAACATTTCACAATATAGCCATTTTTACTGTGTTTTATAATAAAAAAAGGCAGTCTTGGTAAACATTCAGTAGGAGAGTTCTTTCAAAAACTTTAAAGCTACACTGTGTAACTCTTTTAGTTTATTCTTAGCCAAAAACACTTAGTTCTTTAAAATATATATATGCTCATTAATGTATATTTACTTCGTTCAAGTAATAAAGTTTTCACGTGAGTGTATAATATGCCATTGAAAATACATACGGGTAAGGGGCAGTGCCGGCGCTATGGGGGGGCATTAGGGGGCAATGCCCCCCCAAATGTATTTTGTGCCCCCCCAAATTGAATTATGATATAATTTACAAAATAATATCAGTTTAATTTAATTCACATTTCAGTGAGAAATAGTACAAATATATGTCTACAAACGGCTCATTAGCTGAAAATACAATAAAGCCAACATAAAAACCAGTGTGACGCTGTGAGGAAACCCCCATGCCGGCTCCGCCCCCCCCAATCACGCACGTTAATACTTGAATGAAATGATTTTCAGTTGGCGCGACCGCGCGAGCTTCCTGCATTCAAAACAAAGTAAACAGATGAAAACTCTCCAAAAATGGAAATTAGAAAATGGTTCAACACCACAGTTTCTCCTTACACATCGAATACCCCATACAGCAAGACAACGACAGCCCGGCTTTGGTATTTGGTGCTTCTACCGTGCAGTGTTGTAGTCGAGACCGAGACCAAAGACAGTCGAGTCCGAGTCGTAAGTGTAGCTATTTATCTAACTGGCATGTACTGTAATGTTCACTATGTGTTGTCACGTGATGAAACTAATAGTTTAGTTGGCCTAGTTTTTGCGCTGCCCATTGTCCTGATATGTCACTCACTCCCGCCGTGGAGAAACAGGTGTTTAAGCCTATATTTTCTTGTAAATGGAAATTGTAGAATAATATCTGTGTATGTTGTGGGTGTTTTTTATTTGTTAAAGGTGTTAAAGGTTTTATTTGATAAAGGTAACTACATGATGCTTTTTAAGGCTACGAATGCTTATGTTAGAACATAGCAGAATAAAGATGAGTAACTTAGCTTTTTTTTTCTCACTTCAGCCATTGAGATACTGTAGTAGCATATAAACGGCTATTCTGTCAGTGAGAGACTGTGTACATGTTCGTTAGCTTTGCTATTATAAAGCTGTGGTCAGAGTCGGTCTTGCAATTTTTTTTTTGTATAGGCCTATTTAACCCTTGATCAAATTTCTTAAGAGTCGCTCGTCTTGCAACAATGTGTAATGTTTTATGTGTTTATTGTGTGGGTTGCATTAGGCTACTTCATGTAGCTAACAGAAAAGGCAGTAGCAATAATAAATATAGGATATCTAATATCGGAAAAAAGTCCCCATATACCTAGTGCCCACCCATTGAAAATAAATGCCCCCCTGCTAAAAGCGGTCTGAAGCCGGCTCTGGTAAGGGGTTCTAATGTCGGTCGCCATGTTGCCCCTCCATCTTGACAGTACATTAGCCAAAGAGGGACATACCCATTAATTGCATTAAATGCCTTTCGCATTTACGTTTGAGTTAACACTCATGGACGAGGTCGAACTGGAAGCCATGTTAATCTTGGACTACATTGGCCACCGTAGGAGTTATTACGAAATCGGAATTGAGAGGAACAGAAACTAATATTCACTGGATGGTCATATACCTTTTCACCGCTAGATGGGGGTAAAAATCACACAGTGTAGCTTTAATAAAATCAGACAGACCCCAAAACCTGTCTGGGATAGTGTAAATAAAAAAAAAAAAAAAAAAAAACGAAGCTCAGGGTTTTTTTAGACTCTTTTATAGGACATCTACTAATTGTAATTAAAACCTAGTTTTAACATTATTATCAGCTTTGAAATATTACAGACATCAGCTTTAAAGTTTCTAGAACTGCAACTGAACCAAGAAAATGTTGAGATCAGTCATTAACTTGCACAAGAGTGTGTTTGTGTGTATGCAGCGCACATGAAACTGCTCTATCCACTGCTTAAGGTAATGCTTAATGCTGCTATTGTGCTTCAGGTTAAATATAGCAAAGAAAAAAAGAGAGAAACACCCCCTCTGGATGTAGAAAAGGAAGGGCAAAGTGAGAGCATCAAGATTTCTCTGTTTTACTCTCCCCCTTTCGTTCTTTCTCTTTCCGCTCCCTTCTCTCCCCAGGGCGGTATAAGCGGAGCAGGATTGAGTTAAAGTATGTGAGGCTGCATACGTCATACAACCGAGATATTTCAATCCCACCTACAAGCAGCAGGTCATCTGTACTTTTTCAAGTGCTACATGTCCCAAATGACTTCTCAAGCAGACACACAAACACACATAAGGCATGTGCATTCATGCACACAACAGTCATGGTCCATTGCGTCAGCCCCCTTTATGTTACCTAACAGGGTTTACTTATCAGCCAGCATTGTATCGAATAAAGAGGCACTTTCGCTAAGTTTCTTCTGAACAGATGCATCCATTGTGTCGTTATGGTGTTGATACTGTGGAAGGAGCGATATGACTCCCTTGTTTGTTATTTGGTCTTTGTGCCGGCCGTTTCGATCTCCTCCGCATGTGTAATGGAACAGAGCAGATGGAGTCATCAAACCACTGCCACTGTAGTAGGACCGGAGAATATGTAAGGCCCCTTGAGATAGGAAGGAAGGAGACTTGTAATGTGCCTGATTTAAGCAACCATAACAAATCCTCCACCAGTCAGCTGCACCTCAAACTGACACGTGTGTCGAATGTCAACAGCTAATAGATGCTTGCCATTGTCAGAGAACCACCTTGGCTGGGGCTCCGGGGGGGATATGCAAATGACTATGGCAATGAAAATGTCTTTTATTATTTACCTGACATTGTTTGGCTTATTCAAATACAAAGTGCATGTATTATACACAATATCTGTGTATAAGGGTATGCTAAAATAGATCAACTGGTCAAATTATTAGTCTTAAGGACAGTTTGTATTATTAGGCTGGTTTGAGTTCACCTGACCCCAGTTGGACACAATTCTTATAGGATTTTTACATAAGACGCACTCTATAGTTAAAAACACCAAATGGATTGTACATTAAATTTTAGATTTATTTTACATTTAATGTAAATATTGATATATATATATATATATATATATATATATATATATCAACCATCGTGACCCGTCTCTACTAGCATCCTCAATGAACATGTAATTACAATCTGTACTCTCTGAGAAATGTGGAATAATTTAATAGTCTGCATCGCATGCATAATAAGTGAAGGTAAGCATTCCTGTCTGGCGGAGGCAAAGGTGACCGAAATCGTGTGGATTTGCATCCGCCGTAATGAGCATTTTAGCTCCACTCTCTGGCAGAATCATGATGGCAAAAACCCCTCATAATTGCTTTTGCGGCAGGGAGCCTCATGACCAGTCATTTGATTGTCCATTACGGCTGTATTTTCCTGCACATTGAGTCAAATTGAATAAAAGGTGTCCGGGTGTGTGGTGGGGGGTTAAATCCCGAAGGCCGTAATAGCTCTATCACAGACACACACGGCAGGGCCATGTGAAGAACATAATGAGCATCAGGCACATGGATGAGACGCCATGGCGGGTTCATGTCTAGCAGAACGGGCTGCCTTGATGGAGCCCAATCATTGTGGATGAAACATAGATGCACCACTACCCAGCATTGCCAGCTATAGATTGCCTATTTTTATTCTAAAGTCTCCTGATGCTTCTCTAAACATTTGGGATAGAAACGTTCAAACCTTTTAAACTTTTGAATTGATCAAAGGAAATTCACACAGAAATCCCATTCTTTAAAGCTGACCAATCAGCTGCAAGAATCCGAAACCACAATGCCAATGTTATTGCAAAAATGTTTCATTCGGGTTTTGTGTAGAATTAGGTCCGTCTACTGTGGCTTTGTTGTTGTTTGTTTTCCCCCACCATTGTGCTTCAGAAGCTCTAAAGTATTTTTTTCTCTTGAACTGCACTAAAAAGAGCTTTTTTAAGGTGGCTATAAATATATAGCCTTGTTGTTCAAGAGCATATATATGTATATATTAGTGTTGTCAAAAAACTCGGTACTTCGGTACCAAGTCGGTACTAAAAAAAAAAAAAATGTTACGGTACCAGCTTTTCTAGGTACCGAATACCAGGTTCGTCCAGTTCTGTTCTAGACGCGCTGTCTGAAACGTGCACAGTTGCGTCCTCTTCATAACGCTGATATGGCTCTCTCTCTCTGAATCCACTTGTTGACACGAAAGGAGGAAAGAGCCACATATGGAAATATTTTGGATTAGGCTAATGTCACGTTGCCATAAGAGGCCGATTACATGCAAATTCGCAATTTCAAATATAGGCGTGATTCAAGCGCGCTCCTAATAAAAACTCGTTGGCGTTGCATAGCAACGACAGACGCCGCGTGAGAGCAAGCGTTTTGGAAAGAATAAACACGCGCAAAAATATAATTAAAAAACACGCGCGACATGTGAACGGCCTCTTAAGTGCTTTCGGGGTAGTTTTACGAGTACATGAGCACAGTAGTATCCACCCGACAACAGAGTACTATGGTATTAGTATTGTCATTTAATGTCAGTGCCAGTTCTAGGCATATTCTTGCCTTTATAACTCAGCAGGTTTAAAAAGCCTTTTTAAAATTAAATATGAATGCAGTTTTAGATTAATAAAAGGACAGTCAAGTCAAATAAAACATGTTTTATGGTAATGCTACAAAGATACCATTCATAAACATTACTTAGTTATCAACACATTGAGTGAACAATATATTTTTACAACATTAATTAATGTTTGAAAATGTTATTTATTACAAACACCTGATTGTTCATGTTTGTTCACTTAATTCATTGTGCATTAAATAAATAATGGATTAAAACTTTACAAACAACTTTAAAAATGTGTTAGTGTATACTATTGTTTATTTTAGGTCATTTTATCTAATCTTTTTCTAAAGTGTTTATAATACAAATGTACAGTTTCCATACTTGTAACCGTGATAAACACTTAAATATATGTAAATTTAAACTAAGCTTTGGTACCGAAATTGGTACCGAGAACCGTGAATTTTAACTGGTATCGGTACCGAATACTGAAATTTTGGTACCGTGACAACACTAGTATATATGAACGCATTCTCATTCTAGAGCGTCATCTAACTGACACTTTTGACCATGTGTCTAAATCCGACGCACAGGGCAACCTTTAGCGTCAGTTAGATGACGCTCATCCTAGCGTCATCTAAGGCATCATCTGGCGTCACCCTGGTGTCATCTAACTAACGCTTTTGACCATGTGTCTACAGTAAATCCGACGCACATGGCAACCTTTAGCGGTAGGGTTAGGGTTAGACCACTAGGAGGCGCGTCTCATATTGACGCTAAAGGGTGACGCTTTGGCTTATTCAAATACAATGTGCATGTATTATACACAATATCTGTGCTGCCCTACAAAGCAAAAAGGCAGTAACTACGCAGAGTGCAGAACTGAGAAAAATGATTTTCGCTAGGGCTTTTTGCAGTTACTGTACAAACATAACTGCAAACATTTTTCTCTAAAACGACACGCATTTAAGATAAGATGTTTTGTCACATAACAAAGGATGCCTTGAATGTCATGAAAATGGTAATAATTAATGCTTGATCAAAACTGCAGTTACTGCCTTTTTGCTTTGTAGGGCAGTGTGGATATTGGACGCAATTCTTTAAGGATTTTTACATAAGACGCACTCTATAGTTAAAAACAACCAAATGGATGGTACATTAAATTTTAGATTTATTTTACATTTAATGTAAATCTTGTGCGTCGGATGTTGACGCATGATCAAAAGCTTCAGTTAGATGACACCTTGGGATGAGAACGGGCTGTAAATAAGGTATATTTAAAAAAAATTATGAGCCCTCAATATTAAAAGTTATTTTAACAATGTACATTTACATTACATTTGTTTAGTTTTTACAGTCTATATATATATATATATGTATGTATATATAGCACAGTGTTGCTCTGAAATTTGATTATAAATCTCATAAATCTCTCTGTTGTATAATAGCAAAGAAGGCTTTAGATTGGAATATGTTTTTCTCAAAGGTGAACTTGACCTTGGCCGATTTCAACTTAAAATGGTAACCTTTTTATGCGTTTTGGCCGTTCATTTACACGACAAATGTGTTTTGGGGCCCTGAAAGTGCAAAAATTTGAAACTGGTTTCAAAGTGCAAGTTTTTGAGAAAAATACCGTTAAATGTCTCAGTGTAAACAACAAAACACGAATTTATGAAAATGGTGACGTCATATTACGTGTACAGTCTATAGGCGTGTAATGTTTCTATACAAAGTGACATCGCCAACTACCATGAATACAGCGTTTTTAGTCGCTTACATGGTATGTGTGAAAATGGGTCGTTTTGACAATGGTGTCATTTGTATTCTAAAAAAAATGTTCTCCCAGTTTTTAGTAGGCTATATCATTGTTGTGACAATGTACCCTTCGGTCTCCAGATTCAGTTTAAATGGTCCCCTCATAATTGGGTGGCATTGGGTTTTCAGAAGCATAGTCGTCCTCCATACAAAACTCATAATGAGTTCTGGCTTCATTCTGACATGATGCCTTCACTATTCACAATCCATCCAGTTCCCAAAGGACTAATTACATGATTTTTTCTGGTTGAATCTTCAATTTCACTTAGAAATACCTCAATATGTCAACCAAAATGGTCTAATTTTCAGACTTTTCTTTGCCTGCGAGGCCTTGTGACTGGAGCTGGGACAAATTCTCTTCCGTCAACTATTCAGACCATGACAAAGTATTGATTTTCTGCTCAGGTGATTTTAATTAGGCATTTTTAATTAGTTTGCCTATATTGTTTGTCCTTCATTCGAGAGTTCAGGCATCGGCCAGAACTGTATCATTCATACAGCAGGCCCACAGTCTTCTGACATAGGCTGTCTCCAGTTGATAAGAGCAAAATCAATGTGTGTGACACTCCCTACAATTAGCTTCCCTAATTAACCATTTGGCCAAGGAAATAGTCACTGCAGGGGGCTGATTTCCAAGCTCGAAGCAAACCAGAGGTCTTGATTCACGAGTTGAACGATTTGCAATTCAAAACTGCCAAAAAAACTGTTCATTTTCTATATACACTTGCCCTGAAATTAACAAATCTCTTTTGAGGAGGCCATATGATTAAAAGCCATTAATCAGACTCTAAATGAATGGATTTAGTCTCTACTCTGTTTAATAATGCTTTTTAAACCCTCAAAATGGCTGCTTTTCTTTTCTTTTTTTTTTTTTTTGGTTTTAAATGTGCCTTTACAAATGACTTGAACTTATATGATGCACAAATATCTGTGGTTTTAGAAACACAATAGGTTTTCCAGCCTGTCTGCACCTGTTCCACACTATCAGAAGACAATGCAAGATGAGACTCATTGTGTTTATGCAGTAACGACACCCTTGAGTCATCTCCTGTCTGAACATGCATGCCTCCATCACTATCAATAACAATAAATAACTCTTTCTGTGGAAACCCTAAGGGATGGGTGAGATAAAGAGCCATATTAACCGTTCTCAACTCATAGGTACCTCTGGGCTTCTTCGGTCAAAAATGACAGAAAACTGTTACGTTTTGAATTTGCTTCATCAGAGAGGGGTGAAACTAGGTGACTTTTGTTGTATTAAAAAATCAAGGAAATGTTAAAGGGTCGTAAAAAAAAAAGTCACACTTAGCTTCCTCCCAGTCAAAAATGACCTACCATAGGAAATGAATTGGAAATACGAAAAAATAGGAGAAACTTTTACAGATCAGACACCCATCCCACCCACCCCCCACCACCCATTTTTAGCTTTATGAGCTAAAAATAGCTCATAAAAATATATAATTAATACCAAGTATCATAAAAATCTTTAAAAGTTGTAAATAAAAAAAAAAATATTATTGAACAACAATATATTTGAGTGGTTTTCCTGAGGGGAAAAAAAGTTCAATTTTAAGGCTTCTGTCTTTTTTAACTGGGAGGAAGTGTAACCCTTAAACGGAGAAGCCCTGAGGGTTAACCTGCATTTTCCCTTAGTACCGGATGGCTACATTTACAAAAAGCGAAGGGGACTAAAATGGGAAAATAAGATATAATATAAGCAAGTGCTTTTAAATTTGTGGGTTTGGAAATGTCACGCATAGTGGAAAACATTTTTTTATTATTTTATAGTCAATTTAGAAAAAAAATATATCCATTTGAAACCTATAACCTATTGAACCTATAACTGTAAGGTATAGATTTCAGAAGTTTGGGGTTGGTAAGATTTCTAAAAACTTTTTGAAAGAAGTCTATTATGCACACTAAGGCTGCATTAATTTGGTAAAAAAAAAAAAAAAAAAAAAAAACGAAAATAGTATTAAAATTTAATGTATGTTTTAAATATTTAAAAAAAAATGTATATAAAAAAAAATGTCCTGTGATGGCAAAGCTGATTTTTATTTTATTTTCAGTGGCACATGATCCTTCAGAAATCATTCGAACAGGAACATTTGTTATTATCATTGTTAAAAACAGTGCTGCTTAATATTTTGTCATTTTAAATAAAAATGAATAATGATAATAATGTGAATTTTGTTTTAGGACTTTGTTTTACAAAAAAAATTTATTACTGTGGTGAGTTGTCATTTGATGTCCAATATAAAATTAAAATAAACACTTGAGGGCCACTGTCTGATATAATGTAGGCTCATCAAGTTATGCAAAAAATTCATATCACATACGCATGCACACATATCATGGGCAGCTAGCCGTAAACAGGAGGTTAAATGTCTAAAATTCAAGAACTGATTGATAGCCTGTCTCCTCTTAAGACGTGAATGAAGGCAGAAGCATAAATAAGGGAGACGGTAGATGTGAAGAGGCTTCAAAGCCTGCTAACACTTCACACGCCTCACGCAAGAGAAATGAATCTCATTTTCTGAAAAGAGGCTGATATTAATACCAAGAAATACCATAGAAATTGGTTGTTTTAGCAGGCCGCTCCTTTGAACACGGCAAGGCTTTTGAATTTGAAACGTTTGAGTATATTTTTAGGTCAAATCATTTCCAAGGGTTTTCTTGTTTTATTAATTCCAACGGTACGGCCCTTTGGATTTTAATTACGTTCTGTTACTTTTTTACAGATTTTTCTATATACTTAATGAGGATTCATTAGGTTACTTGCGATGCAGAATGTGTTTGTCTTGTTGTTGCCATATGAGAACAAGGAAATGTGCAATTAAATTCAGAGCGTGTCGGTCGTGAATTTAGAAACATGGTAACATCTGAGAGACATCCTAATTTCTAAAAAAGGCCAATAATCAACATGTTTGAGGGTAAAGGGTGTGTAAATTAATTTAGACAAGGATTAAAATTGCCTTATTTGTGTCCCAGCAACAGCATGTCTTTTTTGTTTCTTCGCCAGTGGACCATAAGCTGCTTGTAATGGTTGAATTCTGTAGCTTAGGAAAGTTTCAGTCTACAAACAAGGTTTAGCGCACTTATTAAATCAGAAATATTCCCCTTCCATGCTAGCAGGACGAAAACAAACAGAGCTCAAGAACCCCTGTCTAACATTTGCATTTGCTTTGTATTATTTTTTTTATTTTTTTCTTGAGCTCTTCTTTAGCCAATTTCAGACCAAAATTGTTTGCAGAGTCTCTCAGATTGTGAATAAAGTGGCATTCAAGTTCATACAGGAAGAAATAGCACATGCATTATAGCAACATTGTGTATGGTCTATCATAGACATCAATCTTTTGTACTGGGCTTTTGTTTGGTTGTTTGTTTGATGAAAGCTGAAAAAAGACAATCAGCCGGGACTTGAAGAATTGGCTGGCTAGTCTATCTACAGGGCCGTCTGACCTTGCTTTGTGATTTTAGAGGCATCAATGTGCATTCAAGTGGAGTTAAATTTAGTAATACTTGAGGCTGCGAGTCAGAGAATAAACAGAGGCTCTGTCCTTTCGGGAGAAATACGGTGAATAGTCTCTCAAAGAAATTGTTGAAATAATACAGAGCCCTGCCAACAGATTTAAAATACAACATTTAAAATACTCTTTTATACTGAAACAAATGGCACAGATAGGTAGCCTAAAAATATTGATCGCTTTGTATTGCTAGTATTCATACTAAATTTCTCCATTGTTTAGTCAATAATTAGTGGTATTTTAAAACGACCCGTACAAGTCTAAAGTCCCCCTGTGCTGAAAATCAAGTTTTTAATGTTGTTTATGTCTATATGGTGTTGTTAAAATCCTTTAAAGGGGTCATGAGCTGGCTTTTTAAATTGTATTATATTGTTGTCTGAGGTCAACTTATGACGTTCGCTTGGTTTTTGCATTCAAAAACATCAAAATGAATAAGTAATAAGCTAATTTGTACCCAAGTTGTGAGCCTTCATGAAAAATGCTAGTTTTTTATGGGCGTCTCACACTGAAGACTTGGATAAGTGCTGAGTGGATAACAGTTTTGCATATTATAATGATTTTGAACTCACCAGTAGATGCACTTTGAGGAAATTGTTTTCAAAACGTCCAATGTTGTAAAATGGCGACCAAAATGATTCGACCCAGAGTCTGTGTGTTGCACAATTCCTGTCAGATCCAATATAGACGGCACATCACCATATTTTACTCTTAATTGGTTTGCAAATCTTGTTTACAAAACAATCCTCAGTGAAATGAAGCGAACAGACGACGATGTTTTACCTCATCAGCTGGAACTTCGTTAGAAATAAAGTTTATCCATGCAGTCCTATTGGAATCCTGAGGAAGCATATGCAGCGACTGTCTTCCACAACCAGGCACTGCACAATATTCTGTATTGCTCGGTGGCTTGATCAGGTTTGTCATCACGAGGTAGGCCATTGTTATTTACGTTAGCTATGCGTGAAATGCGCGAATCGGTGGGCGGGGCTAAACTGGCTGTGTTGAAGTAGGCGTTGATCTTCTTCTGCAGGGGTGGTGTTTTAACCTCTTTGATGTCATAGTTCCCCACGTTTCAAAATCGTTTGCTGAGGCTGGTGTCAATTAAAGCTTTTATTGGACTAACAAGGATGTTTTCAGTTCTGAAACTTACAGGATATTCTTATAATATGATGACCTCTTAGATTTCGAAAGCTCAAGGAAAATTTTAATTTTCAGTTCATCACCCATTTTAAGACAAACCATGTGCAAAGAGGCCACGAAAAATATTCATGAAATAATGGCCTGACAGCCAATGTCAAAGCCAACCACATGACAGTTTAACTTAATTGTATGTCAAGTTGTCATGACAAAGACACTAACAGGTTGTGATGTTATAGTTTATGTCAAGATGTCATAACAAAGACATCTTAAACAATGTCATATTTGCATTCAAATTGTCATTATTGAGCGAAAGACACTAAATGACAGTTGTCATAAACATGCATAAACCCTTCTTCATATGTCATTTGGGTGATCAAATATGAGTTTTAATGGATACAATTTATTGACTAGGGGGACTTTAAATCTAAGAGCACCTTTCAGTCCTGAGTCCGTTGTTGAAATGCACAACACCATGCAAACCAACTCGTCTGCTCCAGAGAGACAAAGTGCTGCCCTTCTCACAGTGTTTCATCACTGCCATGTCACTCTACACTGGAACGAGAATGACGCCCAATGAGAACTGACTACTGACAGTGTAGCCAGACAATAGGGGGGCGGGTGCCTGTGGAGGATGTATCCAGCGTGGCAGAATTTGCCCCTCTTCTCGCCCCGCTGCATCCTCTCATCTGTGCGACGGATGCTTTTCTTGGTGGAACAGAGTGACTTTAGAGCAGCCAGTCATTTATAATGCCCACATTGCATGACTGGGGGCCTCAGAGGCCGAGGATGTGGGCAGAACTGCACGGGTGCGTGCTCAGTGCCTGACCCCTATTTTCACAGAGCCATGCAGAGATAGACTACTTAGCACTGCCTGCTGGGCTGCGTCTGCTTCGTTTTCAGTTCAAACAAATACTATTTATTTATTTATTTATTTATTTTAAACTCTAGGCAGCTCTTGGGCATCAATCTGAACATAGTTTGTACATATGATTTGCATTCTACTAATTTAAAGACAATAAAAATATTGATCACAAAGAAACGTTGTATAGTACAATGTATTTGTTCCAATTTTATTTTAAAAGCCATTTTATGTTGTTTAGAATGGATCACTGATTATTGCTGCTGTGCTGCCACCTAATGGCCATATATGGTAACTAGAAATATTTTAGTGCGGGATTGGTGTTGTCTCATCCTCAATACGTTTGATTCTCTTTTTTAGGAGACAGCAGATTACACTAATGTCCAGGAGCTGAAGTATTTAGACATGGTCATATGCGAGTCACTCAGACTCTACCCACCTGCATTCAGGTATGACAGCTGCTATTTTACAACCGGTTGAAAACACATTGGTTCTGGGCATTGAACACTCTCCCCCCCAGAGTAAATCTTAAATATCATGTTTCTTTTGTGTATTTCATCACAGGTTTGCACGAGATGTTCAGCAAGACTGTGTCGTGAATGGCCAGCTTCTGCCTAAAGGATCATCTCTGGAAATCCCTACAGGTTTCCTTCACTATGACCCGGAGCACTGGACCGAACCTACGAAATTCATCCCGGAGAGGTGAACTGTCTTTCAATCCAGTACTTTCTAAGCAGAACAGTTTCTGTAACAATTATTATTTGTATCTATGATGATATTATTATGGCTGTCAGCATTGCACAGCAACAGTTTTCCATTAGCTAGTCAAATTGAGTGATGCAAATGTGCTGCTGTTTTTTCGTTGAAAAAATTAGGGTATGTTTACATGACGATGATGTACATTTTTAGGCCCCCAAAATGCTATTGCGGTGTAAATAAACTTCCAAAACATAACAGTTTTTAGTTGAAAATGGTGTTGTGTAATACTTTTATTGTTCAAATGCGACAGTAAAGACATTTATAATGTTACAAAAATATTAAGTAACACAACTGTTTTTAACATTGATCAAATTAAGATTTTTATTTATTTATTTTTTATTTTATTTTTTTTTAGCACCCAATCAGCATTAGAATGATTTCAGGGATCATGTGACATTGAAGACTGGAGTAATGATGTTGAAAATTCAGCTTTGACATCACAGGAATAAATTACATTTTAAAATATATTAAAATATCTAAATTGTAATAATATTTTACTGCATTTGCACGCTCTGTGCATTTGTATAACACATTTGTACGGTATCTTACAGAATATTTTGTAGTTATTTCAGATCCTCTATTTTTCCACAATCTGTACACAGCTATTTCTCCATTTTGTTTGCCAGACTCCCATGTCATGTGCTCACAATGAACTCTGTATTTGTCTCAGGTTCACTCCAGAAGCAAAGGCCAGCCGGCATCCATTTGTGTATCTGCCGTTTGGAGCGGGGCCACGCAGCTGTGTGGGCATGAGATTGGCCCAGCTGGAGATTAAAGTGGCTCTGGTTCACATATTTAGGAGGTTTAACATTGTGGCCTGCGAGGACACTGAGGTTTGTCATTGTTTGACTGGAAAAGTGCAGCTTTAGAATTCATGTAGCTTATGTTTTCCAATATTTTCTCTTTCACGTCACACAGGTTCCTCTGGAATTAAAGTCGAACACCACACTCGGACCCAAGAATGGTATTTTTGTCAAAATCACCAAGAGGGAGACTTTTGAGGATGAGTTCTGATACGGTTTCAGTTCTCAGCAGCACAGTCTGATTTTAATCAAATTATTTAGGAATCATATTACTTATTCTGGAGTCACATGACAAACATATCTGTTATAATTGTTTGATTAAAACTGATTTCAACACAAACAGCATCACATGCTGTATTTGAAAAGAAACTGGGATGAGACGCCTTGCCTTATTGTCCACAAGGTATTTGATTTTATGTTGATTACACTGTTATTTTATATTATGTAAATATACAGTCCAGTACCAGAATAATGAGATTATTGAGGTTCGGAGTGTGCAGCTTGCTTGTGGCATTATCTTAACTCATTTAGTTGAATGTGTATGTTTACCTCAGAGTATGAACTGTAAACTTTGACGACATATTAAAATGATTTGAAATTGAAAGTATTAATGATGACTAAATAAATGGTTTATCGCTCAGTATATTTATCTCCATCGTCATTATTTAATATCAAGCATCTTAGACCCACTCATGAAAGGAGTTATGTTATGATGAGCTTTAAAACACAGAACTTTTCGATAGAAAGAGTTTGTTGAGAGTTTGTTTTGTATATAAACCCAACTTACTGTAAACGTGGACGGTTCTTGGCCTAAAAAAGCCACCGAGGGGACCAGAGTCTTCCATTAGTAGTCTCAAAGACCCGATTTCGAAGTCTTCACTTCTCAGTCTTGCCACCAGGGATCGCAGTGAATCATCAATAATATCGGACCTGCTCCTTGCCTTCTCATGATTTCCTGGTAATTTTTTTTTTCCCCCCTGGTAAATGTCCTTCTTCACCTTGCTTGTTTTTCACTGTATTATTGTGCACTCTTATATTTGATCTCCTTTATTAGTGATTTTGCATAATCTACAAATAAAAGTTGCTATTTTGTTCTGGATATTACATGCTGCAAATATTTCATAGTTATTTGTCAAACTTTATTGTTTATAGCAGAGCTGTACTTTGCACATCATTTTCCAAGAATGTGATGGGTGGAAACGTCACAATCAAATACTAACAGAGACTGATGTAGGGATAGTTCACGATAAAAAAATGAAATTTTCTCGTTATGTACTTAGCCAAAACAGGAAAGGTGATCGTCTTAATTCACCATAAAAGTGGTGCACTATTATTTTAAGTCATCTCATGCAATAACTGTGACAGACCGATATTTAAGTTCTAGACATCCATGCTATCTTTTCACATTCATGAGAAGTAGCATATTTTGTTTAGTTGATGAATTATTTGAGTCAGATCTATTCAATGAAACAACTAATTAAAATAAAGTTAAACTTGTTCAAATCACACCTTTTTATGATGACAGAATTTAAATTTTTTTGGTAAACATGTTTTATTTGGGCTGAATTGTATATACTTTTAAAAAATAACTGTAATGATAATGAAAATAATAGTACAAAGCATCGGTCTGTAACAGTTTTAGTAGTTTAATTCCGTCCACTTCATTGAACAAAAAAAAAAAAAAAAAAAAAACAACCTTAGTAATGCTCGAGTAATTCAAGGGCTTGAGTTAATGCTCGGTGTTCTTATAATTCTCAAACTCATCATTTACCTTTAATATTCTGCATTAAAATCTAGTGCAATAAAACTGAAAAATTGATTGATTTATAATTTGTGATTCTACCATATATACCTATACTATATACTTTTGACTATACAACTGATATGGTATTAAAACCTTTTTTTCTCAGTGCCAAAGCCAATAAGGAAATACAATGGAATGATTGCACCTTATACATAAAGATTTTTATTCTTGTTATGTCTGCCACAGATGATTGTTTAGTAAACCTAATTAAGATTAAACAGTTACCTAATATGTAATAACCTACAAACATTTTCTGTAAATAAAATATTTAAAAATGTTAAAGAGTTGAAGATTTCAGTGATGTTAACATAAATTGTTTGTGTAACATTCAGAACTATTTCAAGAAATAAGTAAATAACCTGCTTTCGATTATTAGAATGTTTCAATGTATCAAATATTTAAAAATAGCTTGATTGCACAAATTAAGAGTATTCAACGATGTACTCGGGATAGATCTGGAATTTCTCAAACACAACAAAAATGGCTGGGTTAGTCTCATTGTCAACACAGCTGTTGTAAAAGCTTTGACTTTTGGGTTTTTGTGGAGGACGGAGAAAACCACTGTTACCCCTTGTGAAGTCTCCGACCAGCACCAGTGCCACAAACATCTTCTTGGTCTTGCCGTTCCTGGATTTGGCATATCTGTCAGAGTATGAAGCATCTCTGGCAAAATAGCTACCTGTTAATCATTAAAATCAATTCAGAAACATACAATAGTATTTAAAGGAGTAGTTCACTTTTAAAAAAAAAACTTTGCTGATAATTTACTCATCCCTATGTCATCCAAGATATCCATTTCATTCTTTCTTCAGTTAAAAAGAAATTAATTTTTGATGAAAACATTCCAGGATTTTTCTACATATAATGGACTTCAATGGGAACCAAACGGTTCAAGGTCCAAAAAACAGTTTCAGTGCAAACTGTTCAAAGGGCTTTAAACGACACCAGACGATGAATAAGGGTCTGAACAAGACCCTGAATAAGATTCGAGTTTGACCATTTGAGCTTGAGCAAAACTTAAACCCTTATTCATCATCTGAAATTGTTTAAAGCCCTATGTAGTTTGCACTGAAACTGTCTTTTGGACCTTGAACCGTTTGGTTCCCATTGAAGAGCATTATATGGAGAAAAATCCTGGAATGTTTTCATCAAAAACCTTAATTTCTTTTCGATTGAAGAAAGAATGACATGGATGTCTTGGATGACATGGGGGT
The DNA here is from genome assembly GCF_016745375.1 of Pimephales promelas. Next base: position 2,984,471 of record NW_024121599.1, read on the forward strand.
GAGTAAATTATCAGCAAAAGTTTTTTTTTTTTTTTAAAGTGAACTACTGTACTCCTTTAATAACTTTCATTGTACGTAATATGATGAAGAGATGTTATATGCTGCAAAGATGCATGAATACCTTTCCCATAACTTGTCCCATGACTCCCACAGATCCTCCAGTCAAAGTTCTGCTCACAGATGGCATCTATGAAAGACTCATCCGTACCATGGAAAAGGTAACGCTGGTTCACAGCATTCCCTCCATTCTTCAAAATCATTTGTTCTTTTTGCCTAGAAAAAAAAACATGGTATAATGGGTAAATTAGATCAATAAACCGCGTATACCATTTTCAAAAATATATTATTACCCACTTGGAATGTAAATAGTGTCTAAAATAGTGTTTTTAATATTAAATATTCATGTTTTTAAAACACTTATTAATATTAAAGTTGTCATGAAACGGAAGTTGCGGTAGTCTTTTTTCCCCCCGTTTGCGATGTGCAGTACATCCGAGTGAAATGGCTTTGTTGAGCAAGAAAAGAAATGTAGGCTGGGACTTAATTTTGTCCATCGGCAATTGATTGGATCATTGTGATCCCAAAAATCATCAACAGAGAAAAGATGGGATGTCATCACAAGTGGGAGGGAAAGTTGTTCTGGTATAGCACATTTTTCAAGCAAAATACCATGTTATAATTTAAATAAAAATATTAGATATATTGTTCAATAATCATATATTGATTGGTTTACTTTATGTTCATCCCACATTCATGGAACATGTTCATAGTTCAAGTGATAAACTACACCTGTGAGATTTTGAGGGGAAATGACTTTGAAAGTGAAAAAGCTTTAGCATTTGTTTGCGGATCCAAAAAATCTGACGGTCCAAAATGAAAGTTTTTACAAATACAGTATAGCTGAAGTTTCTTCTAGTAGTCATGTTGTTGTTTTTCTAGTGAAATATTAAATAGAAATATATGAAAAAACATACCACTGAAAGACCTTCCAGAGAGAAGGATTCTGCACTCTTTCAATGCTGTGAATGATGCTTTTGGCCATTGTTCTACTAAACATTGAACCCACCCTTTGGTACTCCTTGGAAGAGCTTTGCAAAGGAATAATCTAAGGGAAACATTACACTGGTTTAGATTCAGAAAGTCAGTATTATTAAATGACTGTTTGACTAACATAAACAAAATGTGATGTTCCACATATCTCGCTTTGGATAAAATGCTAGAAATACTAATCTTCATCTACAGCATAACCCCCAAGTACAGTACAGAATTTATTCCCATAGCGTTTAGTAAATGTTTGACCTCTCTGTACTCAATGCGATTGGACTATGTACCTTGTAAGTAGAGCTAGGAAGAGCTCCTTTGTCCCAGTAAGGAGGAACTTCCACAGAAGAAGATGCTGAGCTGTCTGGAGACTCACTTCTAATTAAAACACAACACACTAAAGTCCACTGAACAACAAATAAATCATGTTCAATGTGTGTGCATGCAATTGACAAGTGGTAGAGTATATCATACCCCTTGATTTTGCTCTTGACATCTTCGGCAGAAACAAAACGTGGTCTCCTTCTAACGTCCCTTTCAGTTTTGTACTTCAGATTTCGCTGGCACATCTCTGAAAATTATTTGCCAAAACATCATGTCAACTCTATTTTAGTATTATTATGGTAACAGTTTAGTTTAGGGTCCAATTTCTCACGATTAACCTGTTGCTTTTTAGTACTTAGTACTTATATCAGTACTTATAAAGCACATATTAATGCCTTATTCTGCATGACAATATTCTTCATTCCTAATACTACCCAATACATACATCTAACAACTACCGTACTAACTATTAATATGCAGTAATTAGGAGTTTATTGTTAATAGTTAGAAGTTTGACCTTATTTATATATTATTATAGGATTTATTGTTTTGTATTACCTTTATTTTTATGTTCAATTTTGTTATAAATTAGGTTAGTAATTGTATGTGCTTTTGTCATTGTTATTCTTGTTTCTTTTTTTTAGTTAGTTGCCAATAGTTGCCAAGTTTTTCATCTAATATTTGGAATTTATTTCAGCTTATTAGTTTTAGTTAACAGTAACAACCCAAGTACCTTTTAATTTGAGGACGTATTGATGGTTCTGTGAAGTGAATGAGATTTCCTTTTCTCTGTCAGCCAGGTAATGTTTCTCGAGGTCTTCTGAGGTGACTGACGCCATGAGTTTAGAATCCTCCTGTAAGATTCACACAATAACGGACGGCAGTGATATGTAGTTAAAAAGCTAACAGGTTTTTTGTATAATATATTGACACAATTAACTGTAAATGTATAGTATTATTCTTCAAGAATCATTTTTTAAGAGGTATTGTGTTGCAAATGTGTCACGGACCCCTTTGCCATACTCCGTCCAACCTCCCTTGTCATTCCTCCAGTACCAGATCCATTCAGTGGTCAGAATGAAATGGGGAGGTTTAGTAACAGATGATGCTGTGGACCGCCGACGGACTTCTGACACTCCACAAGTCATTGACATGAAGTCCACTACCTGATGATGCCCCGAGCTGCTCTGGGTAATACTGCAATATGGAGAACACAACAAGAGGGAGAAAAGGGTGTTATAAAAAATGACAAACGACTACAATTACTGGCCACTTCAGGTGCACATGTACAATCTGTACAATCTTTAATTGGGCACTATTTTTTCCAATCAATTTTCCTTTTTTCTCATCAATGACTTAATAAAACACATTTTTTTTATATGAAGCGGGTCTCCTCATAGGAGCAGATATAATAAGATCACATGACAAGCTAAATGCTGCTGATTTCATCTCAGTAACCTTCCCTTTTATTGGACACAAAAAGATTAATCACGTACAACTGACAAAGCATTTCTAAAAGCATTGGTTAATTTGCAAGACTGATGAAACGCTATATTTGCAACATTAATGTTATTAGAAAACCCATTAAAATATAACTGAGTATATATATATATATATATATACTGTATATATACACTGTATATATACACATAAATACACACACAGTGATGGGAATAACGGTATTATAATAAACGGCGTTACTAACGGTGTTATCTTTCATAGTACATGAGTAATCAAACGAATAACTGTTTTCCCCATTACAACGCCGTCACCGTTAATGACAATAAAATACGGCGTTACTATAGCCTAATTGAGCTCACTGAATCGGTTTCCATCCGAGTAGGCTCTCTCTCTCTGCCATAAGACCTGCAAAGTTTTTTTTTTCTCTGGTGTGTGTGTGTCTGTGTGTGTTTATGAGGCGCCGGACTGGACTAAAGTGAAGCGAACGGCGCGAGCGCGTTCGACAATGCGTGAGAAAGAGTGTGTTCGACAGCGCGCTTGACTGCGCGAGAGAGACAGAGTGTGTCCGAGCATTATATAGTTGGTTTATAAATAAATTACAAATTTCAGCATTAGAATAATCTCTGTAGCCTATTGGTATCATCTGCAAAGTTTTAATTAATTTACATGGTTGTACAAATAAAATCTAAAAAATAACCTGCAGGGAACGTTCTGGGAATTCGGGTTCTGGGAGCACTTCTTGTTAAACTGTTTATCATTTTAATTTTCCCTACAAAGAGTGTATGTATATGTTTTTATTATTTTTTATTCATTTTTGGTACATTTAAGCATCATTTATTTTTAGATTTATTTGTTGGCCAGTTGTGGTCTGTGCAATATTAAATATTAAAAGTTCTAAACCTAAACCTAAAATTATGTTTTATTGTTCTACTATAGTAATGATAATATTTAAAATAATATAATGAATTTTATAGGCGTCTCTCACATTGTCCCACAGCAACATTACGAAAGTGTAGATTAGTGTACAATGTTTTGTAACAATAATTTATTACAGTACGTATATAGTGTCCATTTCATGAATTTAACATATTTAATATTGGTAGCATCTAAGTTATTTGACATAAGCCTATTTTAATATTTTTTTTTAAAAAGTAACGCAATAGTGGTAATTAGTTACTTTTATAATTATTTAACTCAGTTACTATGTGTAAGAAATTACTAGTAACTATAACTAATTACTTTTTTTAAGTAACATACCCAACACAGTGTATATATATATATATGTGTGTGTGTGTGTGTGTGTGTGTGTGTGTGTGTGTGTGTGTGTGTGTGTGTGTGTGTGTGTGTGTGTATCTTTTTATACCACAGAACATTAGCTGGATTGCAGTATTCCTTCTCAACCTCCTCTTCATTCAGTAAGTCACCCCACGTAGTTCCATCCTTCTGCAATATCTGCCATTTATAGGGTAGATGGTGGTGAAAACGGGCACACTTGTCTAGAGGGAACACAATGATGGGATGTCAAACACATTGCTCTGAGAATAAAACACACTTAATCAAATGTTGTTGTTTTTTTTGGTTAACGTAAAGAGGTTTTTTTTTTTGTCCCATTTTTTATTTACCATAATTCTTGTTCCCCTACACCCCCACAAAACAGAATTAAGCTGTTCTCAAAAAAAAAAAAAAAAAAAAAAAACACTTGCAAATAATACCACCTATTTTGGGGCTCTAACTGACACTTCTTTATATTCACCAATTGTGGCACCTTGTGAGACGAGTTCACGCTTGTGACCAAGTAACGTTGCAGAGCAGATTTCACTTTTTTTTTTTTATAATTTATTTTTTATTGACGTTGCAAGACATAAATACACATTTGATCATATTATACACCATCTTTGTCTTGTCCTACATCATAATTTCTTCAAAACGAAAAAAATAAATCAATAAAAAACAAACAAATTATAAATTAAAATAAATAATAAATTAATTAATAATAAAACAAAACAAACAAACAAAATGGTAGCAAGAACAAGAACAGGGGAGTGCCTCAGGTATTATGTTTCAGACAAAGTCTGATCTTGTTGTCCGAATACATTTCAAGAATCCATTCCACAACCTCTCGAATTTATCCATTTCAAATCTACAGATTTCACTTTTTTTAAGTTACTATTATGCATATTTTATTTATAGGAAAGAAACCTATAAAAGCATGCTGAAAAAATATTTCATTAATGCTAATTAGCTGATTTATTTATAACGTAAAAGAAATATATTTTAATATTAAAAGGTTGAGTTCTATTTATGTCCAAATACATATCATCCAAAAAACATCCAGATGACCTACTGCTTATGCTGAGATTCTGTGGAGTGCGTGTTTGATGGAGATGAGTTATGAATGGCAGTGAAGCAACACAACTGACGATGGTACAGTTGTAGAACAAATTTCATTCATACAACCCATAATCATACTATACAGGACTTTTACAGCAAAATGTAGTACCGACATGCAATTTCGGACACAGTTCTTCTTTGCGATTATAATTTAGAATATATTAAATTAAATCACCTTTGAAACTACATCCGGTGCGTATGAAAAAGAGACAGATTTCATTGTGATCCGCTTCACTGACAGAGCTGCTGGATTTGTGTCTGGTGGGTCCTCTCACTGCTGGTAGAGCTGCTGTCCAGATAGAAAACAGAATGAAATGAGACATGGAGAAGGAGAACCAAAATAATGTGCACTAATTAGAAAACAGAATGAATCAGTGGCTCTTTTTTTTCATTCACCTATCTCACTTTTCTTGAAGGCGGAAGACGCAATCAGTAACTTGTTCTTGTAAAGCTTGCGAAGTTTGAGCATGTTTTCTGGACCGAGTCCTCGGACATTCAGAGTTTTCTGAGCATTTGCATCAAATCCGTGGGCCCTTTTGCAGCCTGCTCCAAACTTACAGTCATCCTGCAGGAAGTGCTGGCAGATGTGAAGGTTGGTACAGGATGTTTTATATTTACAACTGCCATATTCGCCAATCCCCTTGTTGTAATGGGAGCACACCTAGACAAATGACAGAAGACGAGAGTCACATACTGTAGATAAAAATATGTTGAGTGTGTTCGGCCATCCTGGGACAGAGTACACAGCTTCTGTAATCACTTCTCTTGTTATGCAGAGTGAGATATGCTCATGCAGGTGAAAAGTTAATGTTTACACAATCTAAATATTTTAAAGTCAGTTTCAAATACCGTCCAGAGTCTGACTTACAAAAGTCACCTGAATAAAGAATGCCATAACTAGCAAACCTGTTTTATAGATATTGACCTCAGGAAGTAATGATGGGTCATTTTGAAGCAGAAGTTGAAACAACTCTCCACTTGTAAGGCCATGAAGATCATTACTTTTCAAGAGGTCAGAATTATGTGCTGAAGTCAAGTCATGGGGATTTTTGCATTTCGCCCTATGAATGAAAAATAAGGCAAATTAAATATATTTATAAACAGGGAAATGTTATTTTCAACCCTAAACATATCATCTATCATCTCTTCTTTTGTAATTCACAAACAAGCTGTAATTGTGTCTAAGCAAAAATTGTGCAAATGTTATTTTATTAAGTAATATTATTCTAAACTACATATTTAGTATGCATGCTGCATTCCAACTATTGCTGGCACCTATTCCAACTTTACTAGTTCCTAGAGTAAGTGCCTAGTTATGAGACAAGTATGATACTGGAAACATTTCTCATCTTACTAGATGCAACTAGCTTTTCACTCATATGTAATGACGATGGCTAATCATAATAAGAAAACTGGTTAGGGTTGGGCTGCCTAGTAAAATTGAAATAGTTACCAGCAAAATTGAAATATACTAGATACAATGGTAGTTAGTTGTCACTGTAACTGTGCTAGTATCATACTAATAAAATAAAATAGAATAAAATATAGGCTACTAGGCGCTACTGGATTACTACCAGTAAAAGTAAACATGCAGGGGCTATAGGCTACTAACATATGATATATAGACGCTAGTTAGTTTTAATATACCTTATCTTTACCTTAGTGTTTATGACATATACATATAGCCTATTCATTGCAACCGGCAGGCCTACGAATTAATATAAAGTTTAACTTACTTACCCAAATCTGCAATTTCCACAGACAAAGTACCTACACAGGTGTAGGTCTTCACACCCGGCGGTACATTTGTCATTTTTACACACTCGCAGTGAGGTTTTGGCTATGATCTGGCTGTCAGCAGCTGGTATGGAGTTTCTGGGATTCGAGCCTTCATCCTGAACAATAACAAACCTCTGGTGATCATCGAGCACCTGAGACAAAACCTGATCCGCCACCGTGAAACTCTGCCGCAAATTCCTCTCGACTTTACCATACTCCGTACAGCCTTCATGTTTGCAGAGAAAGTTAAATATGTGTCGTGAGACGATATACGACATTTTTATTGATGCCTTCACTGCTTATAGGGTTTGGCCGATTGTTTCGGGGCATTTAAACGGAAACGAAAGCAAAACTGATGCTGGTATTTGGCGCCCCCTGCCGCGTGCAACCCAAAGCCACTTTTTTTTAACAACACGTCGGCGCCCCCGCCATCTTGGAACTGTCCGCGTGTCGTCAGTCACAGTTTTTTTTTTTTTTCATTCAATGCCATTAGCAGCCAGGAAATGAGAGAAAAAACAAAACAAAAAACAAAAATAGAAAATTACATAAAATCCAGTGCTTTCAAAACATTTGAATTAAATATAGTTTAAAGATGTTTTTAAAATATGAAAAAAATGGTTTGCATTAGAGCCCACGTCTTTTTAAGTATTATTTGGTATTTTCCTGGAAAAATAAATAACATTGATAACACGTAATCTTGTTCTTTACATTCCAAATTGTCATTCTGAGTGTAAAAACACATCAAATTGACACATCTCTATCATACACATCAGTTTTCTACTCATAAAGGTTTCTAAATCGTTCCAAAATATTCTTGAGTCGATACAGTGAAAAAAAGAGATGCAAAATAGTTTATTTTTCTAGTGCACAAAATTCACAGGTATATGATATATTAAGCTTAAATCTGTCCAAAACATGCTTAGCAGGATATATTCTGGTATTTTTTAAGACATTTACTTTTAAACGTTAACATTATCAATGAAAATGTTACCACAGAGATCATCCATGTTGATTTCCCAGAATTAGAGAAAGACACTCTTTGGAAGAACCATTTTGTCAAGAACCATAGCAAACTGTTAACTGGTCATTTAAATCTTTGTAGAAATTCAGTAGCCTATATGATAACAAATATTAACCAATTGTCTTACTAATATATCTCTTCATGGAACCAAGTATGATAGTAATTTTTTTTTAAATAGTCTTTGTAATTTGTAATATGAAATAATTGTGCGGTGAAAATTTGTGCTTATACTTTACCCATTTGAAGGGCTTGTCTGTAAAAACTGGCCAATTTAACTGAAAAATTGCATTTCAACAGCCTCCAAGTCTTCCAAAACCTTTCTCTATTCTTTAAAAACTCTTTCAACCATATTTTAAAGGTGTAATTAATAATCTGAGGTGAACAGTAACAAAGTACATTTACTTGAGTATTGTACTTGCACTTTTTGAGTGTCTGTAGCCTACTTGAGTATTATTTTTTCTGGAAAATTTTTACTTTAACTTCACTACATCTGAAAGACAAATATCAGACTTTTAACTCATTTCTGTCAGTGTCCTTGAGTAGAAAGTAGTAACGTCAGTCAGGGGATGATTTTGGTTGCAGGGGTTGCATTTTGGAAATCAAAGTCGGATTGATGTCAATCCGAGTAATTTCTGGTTATGAAACCAAAGAGATTAGACTTAAATTACCGAAAAAATGGGATAACATTTCACAGGTGAAAATGTGTTGTATTAACTCAATATTCCAGGTTTTTTTTAACTATGGAAACTTTTAGCTAACGCCGTTTTTTGTTGTATTGATGTATTTTAGTTTTGCAAAATCATCTGCCAAAGTCTACTATTGCAGATATAGATGCTCATGTGTCTGGTAGGCACTTGCTCTCTAATGTTTAGGGACAGGTTTTGACCGTTCCAATATGGCGGACGGATTATAGCCCAAAGAAAACAGACGCTAATGAGGAACCTATGTCTTTATAACTATGCATGCAACTCCAGGAAACCATACAATAAGTCACCATGGCTACCATAGCTGCCTGCTAGCTGTTCTTTTGAGGTTTTAATGGCATTTGACAAACAACGAATTTCATGGCAACTATAAACTCGGTCTTAAAAACGTAACTATACAACTATAAAACCTAAACCTGAAAAATAAACATCTTAAAATGCTCGCTGTAATACTTGATTCTGGTTAAGGAAACATTTTTACATTTCCCATTGCCCCAGTCACCCTTTCCTTCATGCTAGTTTCCAGTTCGACGTGTGTCGCATCACATCCTCTTTCGTTTCACACATAAAAACATTAACATTAGTTGCCAGTAGGCAGGCAAGAGGAATTCTGGAAGATGGCTCCCAGAAAAAAAAAAAAAAAAAAAAAATCTTATTTTTTTTTTAACACTTTCTATATAGTATAGGAAAATAAAAGTTTGTTTATGATTAGCATGCAATTACAAGTGTAAGAAGCATGATCACAGGTAGCATCTTATTATTATATTATGAATAAGTTCTTTGTAAATTCTGAGATTCATAATATTGGTTCAATTTGAACTGGTAAATGCTACGGTGTCCCTTCAGGTTAAAAAAAGACGGCAAAAAATAACAAACACGTTTAAACAGATCTTCTTTTTCAAAATGCTCCGACACTCCTTCCTCATTAACAGTGACTGGGAACCAAGCAAGTCCAGACTGGGAAATCATTAAGCCACTGTCTTTGTTTTTAAGCATCATATTGTGAAGACTTCACCATGTGTATGTAATGTCATACGTCAACACATACAACCTTATCCTTTAAGAAAACAACACGGTCAAAGGAGGAAGAGAGGAGATAAAAGCCAACACCTCAGTGAACTGACCAAACTATTATGTTCTTTATTAGAAAGACTGAGCAGTCCTCCAAAAGCTCTACAACTTGTTAGGATGTTACATGCCAAATATACAGTCTTACATAAAAGTGCAATGTCACAATGGCCAAGCAGTATCTTTTTTTATTTGATCATTCTTACAACTTAATAAACAGAACAATGTTAGTAATCATTTATTTACTGTAATCCCTAGCAACTCGGTATACTGGATCTGAAATAAGAATGCCACGGCACAGAGGACGTTTGTATGAAGTTCCTCTAAAACAGTTTTTAAAGGCACTTACACAAGTACATAGTACAGAGATGTACATGAACACACTGATAAAACAGCAATTAAATACATACAGAGATTTTGCAACTGTGTGTAGTTTTGCAGGGAGAACATTTCTCAAGGCTTAGCTGAGAGACATAAGATCTAAAATATCAACGTAATGTACACTCTTAAAAAAATCATAATAAAATAAAACACTTTGTAATCGTCTTTAATATCACTAAATATAAATCGGTAATCAAAAGGCTTTAGTATGTTCCTTTTACATGTTTAAAAACAGGCATTGCTTATTATTGTCTTAAAGTTTCTCCCTTGGTTCAGCGATGGACAATTTCTTAACATCATCCAAACACATTTCATGGCATATTCTGCTTAAATAGGAGTAAACTGTTGTATATTTATCAGTGAATACAGTACAAGTAACACTAAACTATTGCCAAACTGTCATAATAATGAGAATGTTGATGCACAGATACGGTATACGAAATCCCAGATTTTTCATTTTGGAGTGCAAATACAATGGACAATGGAGTGACTGATGCTATACATATTTATATTTATTGTCTTTGGGTACGTCATGTGACTGACTTCATTTGGGTGTGGTGCTGTATGTGACATTATTACGAAGGGTTAATGGGCCACTAGCACACAAAAGAAACAGCACTATCCCACTGAAAGTACTGTATTAACAGTCTCTGAGTCCATGGCTATTGGCATCATTCCCTTGTTGGGTGAAACAAGAAGAAATATTGCCTTAAAAGTTTCTAGAAAAGCACTTGCATGAGACAACTAAAAGGATTATCGTTCATGCTTATAGGGTAGCCAAGGGTTTTATACAGCTAAGCAAATGATTCTTGTAGCCTATCCGCATCAAACTCTAAGCAGCACTTGAAGAACTTTACTTTTTTTGGCAGCTAGACTTTACTATTCACAGATTACATTTAATTAAGCAGAGAGATACTTAAAAAAATGGTTTATAGTGAGAAGTTGTTCCAAATTGGCCTGGGAGAAAGTAACGTACATAAAAGACCCACAAAATAAAAATAAAAAGAAGGTTTAGTGGATGTACATTTATATACACAATATATATTTCTTTCAAATAAGAAACTGAGTGAAGTACTTAAAAAAAAAATGTACGGTAAGCGGATGTGGTTTACGCAAACTCCCTGGGCATATATTCAAATATTACTATCAAAAATATAATATTCAAAGCAAAGCCTTGCTAATTCAACTTAAAATCATTCAACAGCCAATCAGGCCGGGCAAAATATCTGACATCACATGCCCTTATATGGCAGTGCATCTCCAACCTCAACATTCCACACATCAGTCCTGACCAGAAAACACTCATGAGATGTAAAGACACATTTCCCACAATCCTTATGCTGTAAACAGAGAAACCAAAGACCCTGCTTAGTTTCTGTATAATTCACATTTAACAGTTTTTCTAGTGGATGTAAACTGCTGATATTTAAAAAGTCACTCTAAGAATATAGGAAGCTGTAGTGATTTGTTGCTCTCTTTAATATCTTTTTTCAGAACTCCTTAATCTATTCACACAGAGTATTGCGGGAAAAAATAAGGTGTCGGACAAGCATGCAAACAGTTTTTGGATACACATAAATATCTTTCTGTTAGTTGCAGGTGTCTTTCGAATATATTTAAGAATGTCTGCTTGAATAGGTCATGAGAGGAAATGTAACTTACTCTCTGAAATAGTAAACGCCTGTTTAAGTAACTCTGAACCATGCTTAGTAACGGACGTTATTCTGGTTTATTAATAACCCTAAAATAGTGTTGGAATTCTACACACACACACACACACACACACACACACTGTTTTAAACTAACAACTCAACCATTTCTAGTATCTTTAGTTACCTATATTTGTTTTAGTCCGCCGAATGAAATGTTGCAAAAAGTAAAAACCTGGCTCTGACTGCAAAGGTCCTAATTTGACATTGTTTCCTCACTGTCGCTCTGAATGCAACTCCCACAGTTGATCACATGGTGCAGGATTTGTCCAGTGGATCCTGTGGAGGGGGCGCCGGATGCTGCGCCGCTCCCGTCTTGGGTATCGCCACCATGGGTTTGGGCCGCAGGGCAGGGGGCTTGAGCTGCACCCCCATGCGTGGGGCCACGGCGGGTTTGAAGGTGCTCATGGTATCGCTAGAGGAGCTGGTGCTGCGGCGCATGGGGGGCTCCGTTGGGGCGGGCCGTAGCAGGAGGCCGTGCAGTTGGCTGAGGGACTCGGTGGAGCTGGCCGGTGTGGGAGCGTTCTTCATCTGCTCCAGGGTGTCCAGCACCACGTCAGGAGCGTGTTTAGCAGAACTCTGCCGTTCCAGCTCCTTCAGCTCATTCAGAGCAGTGTTCATCGTCTCCTCTATGTCCTACAGGAAAATGAGACAGAGAGTTTGAGTGTGTAGGTGGCCGAAATTATAATAATAAACATCAAACAAATGCTAATACATGCATGCAGACAACATGCTACAACACATCAAGTGAGATAAAAAGTACTTACAATATGTGTTCATAATATGGTCAGATTGTTAGTATTAAACAAAGAGACCCATGAGGATACTACTTATTGTGCCACATCAAGGTTTGCTTTTGGAATCAATAAACGGAACTATTTCAAATATGAAAATAGGCCTTATTGATGAAACGCAAGCAGAATTAATGTGTGTGAACTGTTTGTAAAGCCATTTATACCTAAATTAAACTAACTTGTGGTATTTCGTTTATATTTTCTTTTAATGTTTTAATAATTGAATATATATATATATATATATATATATATATATATATATATATATATATATAAAAACTATAAAAACATTCAAAGTAAATATAAACTGAATATATATATATATTCAGTTTATATTTTCTTTGAATGTTTTTAATAATTTATATATATATATATATATATATATATATTAAATTAGAAAAACATCCAAAGAAAATATAAACTGAATACAAATATATATTTTTCTAATTCATCCATAAAATATTTTATAAAGTTCTTATTCAGTAATCACAAATGACTGGAAAATTCATGTAAATTCACTAGGGCCCTCAGCAAACTTAATCTTTAATAAATATTTCAAATGATAATTCAATTTCTAAATTTTAAAAATAATACAAAAAATATATAAAGTCATGGACATTTCTATAATTCATATAAATATCTAAATCATTTTACTGGGTAGAAACTGATCTTTGTGAGCAAAATTATTTGTAAAAATCATGTCAAAAAGAGCGAGAAGGCTATCAAACATCACAATAGGTGAATAGTGTTAAGTTATTTTAACCTACTGACTAAGATTCTGTAAATAAAGTCTATTAACAAACAAGGAAATAAACAGCATTAGCCTATATGTTCAGCCTCCAATGGGGGGAGTCAAAAGACCTGTTTACACCTGGTATTAAAATATGTTTTGGTCAATCAGATCGCAAGTAGATGAGGGAGATCCATTGGTGTTTTAATCAGACTCTTTTGTCCACTTTCAACCACTTTGATTTCTTTGAGGGGACAGTCTATGGGCAGGTAAATGTATGATCTTTCAATTAAATGGATGAAATAAGCTCACGCAACTTACAAATGAACACGACCAGAGATGACCAGAAAACATACGGAGAGCAGCAGCTTTTGTTTCTGCTTGGTAAGACACAAGAAATCAGAAATAGTCTTTAAAATGAAAAGTTTTTAAATCCCATCTGTCTATTGCTCTTCCCACAATGTTTACGCATTAAGTCAGTAGGTGGTCTTTTGTGGCTGACACAAGCATTTACACTACGAAAACTCCGGTCGAATGAGTTTTCGACTACCTCTAGAAGCTCAAAACACCCCGTTTACACCTGTATTTAGCGTTGTTCACTTGTGATCCGATTTACCAAAAACGCATTTTAATACCAGGTGTAAACAGGGCCAGAATGATTGAGAAGCATTGGCTCACAACACATTTAAACTAGATTTTTTTTCTCTGCTTGTGCTTCATAAATGAGGCCCAGTATGTGAGTGTGTGAATGTGTGTTGCAGATATGCATTAGTCATTAGTAACAGGAGGCAGTAACTGACTATGTTACAGGGCTGGGCCTGCTGCGCATGGTGTGAGGGGCGTCGTCGCTCGCCTCCCGCTGACCTGTGCGATGCTCTCTGGATCCAAGCTCTTGTACTGGCCTGAAGATGTGGACCTTCGGATGGGAGGGCTCTCCATCTTTTTTATGGACTCATGCCGGCTGATGTTGGTCAGGCTGCCGTGGCCGGTTCGTCTGCGTCTCTCGGGGCTGTCCATGGGCATGTGTCCCCTTCCTCTCAGCAGCTCCCGCGGACTGTAGTGGCCCATCGCCGGGGATCCCAAATCTGCGGTGCCGTGACTGCCGAGGCTGCTATGGTTACCATGATGGTCCTGAGATGGGTGGAGCATGCAGTGGGCGTCAGTGGGGCGAGCTGGGGGCCTACGGGACGGAGGGTCACTTCTCTTCCTGTGCCTGCTAAACAAAATAAGATAATGTGTTTAATGAATCTGTTTCCATACTAAGATGGCCTTTCAACTTAAAGGGGACCGACTATGCTCTTTTAAGAAGTCTAGAATCATTTCCCCACATATTTTACATCATTGCAGCACCCCTCTTCCCAGTCTGTCTGTAACACACTGTTTAGTTCCAGTCATTTTGAAGTCGTCCTTCTGAAAATCACAGTGTAATAACTGCGAGTTCCAACACTCCTATAAGGTAACTGTACTTATTGACAGGTTCAGTGATTACAATGGCAGTGATCTTTGCTCGTTTTCTGTACATAATATATATTTTTCATATTGCTAACTACACATTGTACATTTTCTGGATTGACAACCGTATTTAAATACAAGATTGAATCCAATTGACAATGATAACAATAGCACAGGACAGAACAAAACAATCTGATATGGTATGTCAAATGATCTATGCATGACCTGTTATGTGTAACTTTGTTTTATTTGTATTACTAACTTTTCAAATCAGTCACTTTTTACACATAAATTTACAGATTTTTAAATATAAATAGTTCTAAGTACTTAGTTTCATGATTAGATATGTCATAAAAGTTTCTGTTATCCATCACCACCGAAGGTCATTTTGACCCAGGAAAAACTTTGTACAAATACAGAGAATAACTCCCTTTGGAGTAGATATTGTGCTTTGTAACTTTGCAGACCTTTTTCAGGGTCAAAAGGCAACATTGGACACTCAAGAAAGTTGAAAATGTAAAAAAAAGCATAAAAGGACCCCTTTAATGTTCAGTGGTGGACATGGTTTGAACACTAGCTAGTTATCACATGCTGCATTTGGCAACATCAAGTGTTCGCTAACCTTCAGCGCTCATGCATAATTAGCATCAGTGTCAGAGGCATCTCCAGAGTATTTGTGGTAAGACTTACTCTGCAGATTCATGACAAGAGGCCTGGCAGAAACCAGCTTGGCAGAAGTCAGAATGATGTATGATGCCTGTGGATCTTACAGTATTAATAACTAAAAGCTCAGCTCAGAGAAGATGCCTGGTGTCAGGATTAAAATATATTATTTGGCTTTATATTTTGGCTTTACAAACTTCCTTTGGTTCCCATATCAACAGTTTTTCAAAAGTTAATATTAGTGTTTATCAAGGAGACGACTCAAAGAAAATTATCAAAGAAAAATTTGATAATTATACTGGCAAAAAATTCATTCATGTAATGTGTCATTTCCAATCAAGCTGTAATTATGCGTGACACTACTGTGAAATAATTATTACCGGTAGTTAATTTGGCTTATTTAGAGTCCTAAAGAATCTTCCAAAAACTTTGAAAACACAGATGGGTTTAGACATGAAAGATGTGGTGAAAAGTGTTACAAAACTGTTCCGTGGCAACATACTGAAATAAATAAAAAAAATAAAAAGTACGCTGAAAGCCAATAAAAAAATAAAATAAAAAAGACAAAATTACAAAAACTAAGATTAAACTGAAAATATAAAAAAGCTGAATCAAAATATGAATAAAGTTGTAATAGTACACAAATAACATGGGTGGATATGACTGTTGGGGAGTAGGATTATTGTTCCGCAATACAAGTATATCCACTAGTGAGTGTGAAGTGTGTATAAGGACGAAAGTGTGCATAGTTAAAACAATAAATGATTTCAATTACTAAAATGGAGTATTTTCTAGCGTTGAAGTGCTGAAGATTTCCACAAGTTTTCTCTTAAAGGAGTAGTTCACTTTTAAAAAAACTTTTGCTGATAATTTACCCACGCCATGTCATCCAAGATGTCCACGTCTTTCTTTCTTCAATCGAAAAGAAATTAAGGTTTTTGATGAAAACATTCCAGGATTTTCTCCATATAATGGACTTCAATGGGAACCAAACGGTTCAAGGTCCAAATGAGAGTTTCAGTGCAGCTTCAAAGGGCTTTAAACGACATCAGACGATGAATAAGGGTCTTATCTAGGTCCCTTCGAGTCATGACTCAGAAAAGATTCGTTCATTTTGATCGGGATGAACAAGTTTGAACAGGAGAGTCACGAACGCTCATCACAGAACAGAGCAATGCGAGCATTTATAAAACTTAAACTTATTATTTATTTTTGAAATGAGCGATCGTTTCGCTAGATAAGACCCTTATTCATCGTATGGTGTGGTTTAAAGCTCTTTGAAGCTGCAATGAATCTCTCATTTGGACCTTGAACCGTTTGGTTCCCATTGAAGTCCATTATATGGAGAAATTCCTGGAATGTTTTCATCAAAAACCTTAATTTATTTTCAACTAAAGAAAGAAAGACATGGACATCTTGGATGACATGGGGGTGAGGAAATTATCAGCAAAAGTTTTTTTTGAAGTGAACTACTCCTTTAACTTAATGTTCACAGAATCGTTTTGACAGTCCGTGATAGATGGTCATTAGTAATGAGATGCTAATCTGCGAGTTCATAAATGACTCAACTGTGCAGCTAAAAATGACCATATTAAGAAGAACTGAATTAATTTTGTATTCCATTTTATCTAAAGCGTCAGTAGAAGTATTTGTCCAGCAGAGAGCGACCTGCACTGCACTAAAACAAGGGGCGACGCAATGGGGCACTGCTGCATGAAATCAAAGAGTATCAAAAGAGAGTCAAGTCATGAAAACACAGATATGAACTGCTGGTTTTTATTAGCCATCTGCTTTAGAATGACTAGAAATTATTTAAATTCATATTGAATACCATTTAACATTTAAGTATCAGAGTCCTTTCATTTCTACGACGCAGATGTCAGCTGCATGGGTCTGTTATCACATTGCAGTACACTAAGACATTCAACTCTTATCCACATTTCTGGCAAACTGGATGTAAATAAGTACTGAGTTAATTTGTATGAGCACCCGCCTCCTCGGCTAGGAATAGCGCTGACACATCAAGAAGAATATTTGTCTTTGGAGATCAACACTTTATAATTTGATTGCCATAATGTCATTGGGTTTACAGTTGCAGAAGAAGCTGTCCTCAGTATGTTTGATAAATGCACTTATGGAAGGAGGAGAACATCTAAATAAAGACAAATGCACTGAAAGATTTAAGAGGCAGGAAACATAGCAGCACGACACAGAGGGATTGAGCAAATGAAAGGGGGAGAGAGCAAATGAATACAAGACAAATCAACAGAATAAAAAACTAATGTAGTAAACTTCAAGAAAAAGAAAAAAAACACTCAATGGAACTGCTTGACATTTCTTTCTAAGTTCTCGTTACATAAGGAGTACTTGATTGTTTGATGTTTGTCATTTAATCACCTTAATGTAAAAACAGATCAGTTGACTTACTGTAACTTAAAAAAGCGAGGAAACCCGTTGTCTTAAAATTATTAAGTAAATAAACTTCATGCGTTTTTGATGCGTGATCAACTTTTTTCAAGTTTATTACTTAATAATTTCCAGACTTTTCTTTAAGTTAAGTCATCTGATCACTTTTTAAAGTGCTGTTGCCTTTTATTGAATACACTCAATGTCTCAAACCAAGTGGAATTCTGGGAAGTTTTTCGTTCACTCACCTGCTGATGTAGGTATCAGGTATTCTGTTGTCTGTTGGAGATCCAATGTCTCTAGTGGAGCATTTCTCCTCTCCTCCGTGTCCACTGCTGGCCTCGCTGTCTGCCTTCTGACTGAGTGTGTCAGAGAATGTGTCATCCCTGTAAAAAAACACACACAAGCAGAAAAAATAAATAAATAAAAAACATTCAAAAGCATTTAGCATAGTTTAATATTTAAACCTCGGGTCTTTAGTGACCCGTGACGTCATTCACTAATTTGTACTGCACAACAATAGTTCCACAAGGTGGTCATGTCTGATACACAATGATGAAGTGACGTTTCACTCATAGTTACGGCAGGCAGAAAACAAAAGAATAGGAAGTATCATCAGCAAAACTTAAAACTGAACGCATTCAAATATTAGAGTAACTGTCAGTTGATGCATCTGTTAAAGAAAGAGAGAGAGAGAGAGAGAGAGAGAGCAGCAAGGTTTACTCTGTTTGTTTGTAGGGTTGTGAAATTTAGCCCAATATTATGATTATCAATAGGACTATAAAATAATACTTATAATAATTATAACTATTATTACTAGTAGAATATGCGACACATAAAAGATGTGATAAAAGATTTCACTGTGTAAAAGAACTGCATTACTTTTTTCATTAAATTGCAGAAAGCCATAACACAGTAGCAAATCGTTTATATTTTGACTACAGTAAATATGCATCCCTAATTGAACGTGACACTTTAAAGTTCAAACATTTTTGGTTTCTTCTTCGTTTGTCACAACCCTATCTGCTTCAGCAACATTTAAAACAATTAATCACAAGGACATTTTTTTCAGCTGTTTCACTGTTTATCCTGTTTACAATGCTTCCATGCTAACTTGCAATCTTGTAACATTGCCCTTGTTCAACACTTTCATGTGAAGGTCAAGCGATACGTGATGCTTGTGTTAAGTGGTGCTTTATAGCCCTGACACGAGGCACGTAAAGCTCTAAAAGTCCCGTGTAAAATCACAGCTGTTGATGCGGATTATTGGACAGTACATTAGGTCACATGTTTTTGAACACCAAACAAAGATTTCTATAAGCTAAGATGTGAATGCTCTCCATTGTACGTGTGCCACTGTGCTGATGTGTGTACGAGCTGCAAAACTGACGTCCTTACACTCTCTTGCTCTTTTATTGGACTGAGGGACTGACTCTGCTGGTCTAGGGCCTCTTAAAACTCCCTCGTTCCACTATGCTGTAAATTCTCTCAGTGCCACGAGCCAAGAACACACATCAACAGAGGGTCATGATGTGAATTATTGATACACACACACACACAGTCGGCTGGTATGGGCTATGTTGTTTGCGTCACTCAGCACTGTGCCCGATCCATTAGATTTGCCCCCTTTATGAGCCATAATCTGTTCAACAAGGCGCCAATAGTTGCCCAGGCAGAACAAGTTGTCATGACAATAAAGAGATTTACCGGAGGAAGATGGTCCAGAGCTACTTCTAAACTCAGATGTGGCTCATTTATGTTCAAAATCTAATGAGGAGCCTATCTAGACAGCATTTTAACGCAACATTGGTACTGTCCTTTCTAAGTAGGCAGCTGCCTTATAAGTCTGTATCCCCTATGCCTACTTCCCTAACATAGTATGAATATAGTATGTCTAGATTGAAGTATATAGTATAACATTTTATTAATGGTTGAGAAGCAAGTTTTTCATCAAATGCAGTACCTACTCTGAAAATAAGTCTTTGAACAGAAGTCTAACTCTTGAGGAGAAAGTAATCCCACAATGCATTTCAAAAAAATTGTGGACAAATATAAAATATTATTATGCTATACAAACAAGGGCTGGGGAAAATAACATTAATTTTGGAGATCAATATAAAATGATACATTAATTTATTCCATTAAACTATTTTATTTAAAATATTATTTAATATACATATTATTTAAAATACTTTGTTGATTGTACAATTATATGTAAATGCATTTATGATTACAAATTTTGTACAAACATTTTTGTTCAAGTTTTTATTCTATTCACAACCCTAATAGAGTGCCTATCAAGATAATTTTTACAAGTTAATCCAAAATTTATACATTTTGAAGCCTATATAAAGTTTTTTTAAAAACACAAGCAGACACAATAAAGTTTAAAAAACAACAAGCAGGTTATAACTGTGTGTTCTATGTCATAGATCAAAACGTGAAAATATTTAGATGCTTTGTTCACCACAGACCTTATTTCAGGCGATTTAGCAAAAAACCCATTCAAAAACCCCATAGACTTTAGTGCGAGGGAACCGGGAGTGCTAAAATGCTAACTCACTTCCGCGTTTTGGCCTACAGAGTGACGTCATAACTTCGGCACTCTATATATCATATTAAACAACATATATATATATATATATATATATATATATATATATATATATATATATATATATATAACTAAAACGTTTTCCATTACACATTCATAAATTGTCTCTTATCCTTGTTTTTTATTAGATTTTCTAAATTTTTTTACATTTCTACAAACAAAAATAGATTTTTTCTCAAATTTATGTTATATTTGGTGGATTTTATCCAATGTATAGAGTCGCAAAACGCATTTCATGGCGCATTTTACTGTTTCAAATATTTTTTTATTAAAGCACATATTCACAATGTTATATTATCTACATCATACACAGGAGTATAATGCATAACCACAAGGAAATGTGTACAGTTAGGACATAATGTGCTCTTTTTGTTTTGGAACATACAGCAATAACAAGACAAAACAAACACCAAAAAAAAAAAAAAAAAAAAAAAAAAACATGGCACATTTTACTGTGTGTGGTTGTGAGTGTGACCAATAAAATTGTAATCTGAATTGAAATTATTAATAATTCAAATTAAACTTATCTAATGCTGAAAGGACTGAATAGACTCATACTCCAAAAATAGTTATCTGCAAATCTTCAAAATATGGATGTGCTATGTTGTTTTAAGATTTTAGATGATCATGCTGTTAGCAACATTGCATCATCAAACTCTGTTGAAGGACTTTTATTATTTATATTATACATCCAACTATCCTTGGAATACGAATCATTACAGACAGTGGAGTTTAATCACAGTAGAACAGAACAGATACTCACATATCCTGCACAACAATGTACTGGTGAGGCACTAGGCCGTCTATGCCATTGTGTCGGCCCTCCCACCAGTCATCCGACGCTCTCTGGTACAGCAGCAGAGACGCACCCTTCTTAAAGGACAGCTCCCGTGCAGAGCGCCCCACATAATCAAATTTTGCGATGGCTTCAATGGGCTCCCCCTCTGTAGAGGAAAAAAAGACACAGCGTGGTTAATTCAGTTAAGTTAGAAGAGAGGAAATAGATGTCAGTGACATCATCAGCAGTAGGTTTTCCATTGGAGAATTTCCAATCATAACTTCTGTGTGATCAATTAACTCTTCCGCATGGGCAGCATCACCCGTTTCTACACTTTTGTCATATGCCACATGAATTGCCTAAAGGGAAAGAATATGGAGCCGTTTGAATGGCAGTTGGTCCTATTTACAGAAATAAGTCGAATGAACACAGTGCACATGCCTCAAACAATATCTGACCGTTCGTTAACATGTGAATGAGAGCATTTGAATGCATCAACGTTATAGGGTTTCTGACTAGTTGATTTACATCCCTTTGCCGCCATGACTCCCTTTACATAAGAGACACAGTGGGCTTCAATGCATGTGAAGTAGCTTCAGTTCTGGCAAAACAGGCTGTTCTCAGGACAATGTGGACCTTACCAACAATATCATAACACCTGCCAACTGAGTGCAACAACTTTTAAACAGCACTGCAGTGATAGTGATACCATGGTGCTTGATTTATATATATATATATATATATATATACAGTATATATATATATATATATAAAAAAAACTATGGTTTATCATCATGTTGTAATCCATCATAGTAGGCTATTACCATTTTACCAAGTCCATAAATGGTACTTTTTTGTGAAAAAAAAGTCTCATTAAAAACTTTCAAGTACTACCTGGTAAATCAATTTGTATTGCATGCAACTAAATGCAGATTGTGAAGATGTGTTCAGACTTAAAGGAGTAGTTCCCTTTTACAAAAAACTTTTGCAAATAATTTCCTCACCCCCATGTCATCCATGATGTCCGTGTCTTTCTTTTTTCAGTAGAAAAGAAATTAAGATTTTTGATGAAAACATTCCAGTATTTTTCTCCATATCATGAACTTCAATGGGAACCAAACGGTTCAAGGTCCAAATTAGAGTTTCAGTGCAGCTTCAAAGCTTTAAATGATTCCAGACGATGAATAAGGGTCTTATCTAGCGAAACGAGCTGCCATTAAAAAAAATAACAACAAAGTTTAAGTTTTATAAGCACAAATGCTCGCCTTGCTCTGTTCTGTGATGAGCGTTCGTGACTCTCCTGTTCGAACTCGTTCATCAAAATGAACGAATCTTTTTTTGAGTCATTTGGTTGATTCAACGAACAAAATGAACAAATTGAATCAGAAAAAGATTTGTTCATTTTGATGAACGAGTTCGAAAAGCCCTTTGAAGCTGCACTGAAACTCTCATTTGGACCTTGAACCGTTTGGTTCCCATCGAAGTCCATTATAATGGAGAAAATCCTGGAATGTTTTCATCAAAAACCTTAATTTTTTTTCGACTGAAGAATATCTTGGATGACATGGGGGTGAGTAAATTCAAGTCAAGCATCAAAACAAAGGCACAAGTGTTGCCATTGTAATAAATAAAGACAAATCTGACAAATAGAATACACAATTAATCTAAGGAAGGCAGAAACAGTAATATAAAACAGAGAGGCACAAGCTAAAAGAGAAAATGCTTTTTCATTCTTGACAGTCTGGAAATGACAATGAGTCAATAAGACGTGACGGCCGTGAGTTGACTGTCTGAATGAATAGGGCAGCTCTGAGAGCAGGCACCTTGTTAATAAAGAGGACGGGGTGGAGATCAATATGGCCATCAACTATCCACACGTCCCTGTCTCTCCTCCATCTCTGCCTGACAGATTCAGAGTGTCCTTGCAAAAGCCTGTTCATGTATCATAGTGCTGTTAGGAAAGTGTTTGTTAAGACGTGCGGCAGACAGTAGGAAAGTTAAAGATCATTTAAAAAAGCAAATCCATATATTCGACTAATTCATTTGTTTACTCGTGTCCAAAACCCCACTCACTAAAGGCACTTTGGAACTTTTAATTAATTCTGCTAGTCTGTATCAAAGAAGCTGTAACTCTTTTGTTATGGTACTATTTTTATTCACAGACATTGTTCCCGCAGCCACTTGCTCTACCGTAGTTCATTGCACATTGTACCATATGGGCTTGTTTTTGTCCCAGAGGAGAGTTAACAACCCATGCTAGGTTTTCTGGCTTAATATACACTGCTCAAGTAGTAACTTACCCACCAGCACTCGCGGCTGCAAGCAGACCCAGGAGGAATAAAGGCTGACGGACTAGAAAACTGTTTGTAAGCTGCATTTCCTGTGTTTTTTAGTAGAGGCATGCTCCACGGGTACTGACATTTAGAAGAGAAAATTAGCTCACTGCAACATCACCGGCTAAGAAATGTTCTGTCTTGTAACAAAGATGAAATGTTTAAAGGGGTTTCACATCAAAAACTGGCATTTTAACAAAGCTTTGTTTTGAAACAGAAACAGCCTAATTACAGTATTTTCAACATGAAATACCATTCAATAATCGTTTCATTTATTTAATGCATGTTTAAACTTAAAAATCATTAAACAAGATACATTTCCGTCAAGCAATACTGCATATGATATTAACACTCATTTTCAAAGACTGTATCTTAAATAAGTGTAACCAATTTTAAGAGATTGTAAAAAAGTAAAAACAGTAATTTTATGAAATATGACTGAAATAAAAATATTTGTTTTCATTTTTTTTTACATGTAATTTATTATCACATACGTATAGTCACACGATCCTTCAAAAAATGTAATTAGATGGATTTGGTGCTCAAGAAACATTTCTTATTATCAATGTTGAAAACAGATACTGCATAATATTTTGTTGTGAAAAACTTGATACTAGATTATTTGATGAATATAAAGATCTAAAGAACAGCATTTTTTTTTCAAATATAAATCTTTAGTAACATTATAAATGTCTTTACTGACACTTTTGAGCAATTAAATCCAACCTTGCTGAATAAAATGCTAACTTTCTTTATAAAATATCTTACTGACCCCAAACATTTGAACAACAATAATATAATCTGTATATGTATATAGATTTCTTATTGTGTGTATATAGGTTATACTTTATTTCAAACTAAAAGTTACTTCTATATTAACTTTGCAACTCTCATTAGAGTATTAGCAGACTGTTAGGTTAGGGTTCAGGTTAGTATAATAAGTTGACATGTAGTTGCAAAAGTTACTTATAGTCAGTAGAAAGTGTGTTGAGGGAGCATCAAAATAAAGTGAGCGTTAAATGACATGTAGTTGCAAAGGCACAATACTTAATTTAATTGAATGTCTAAAGTGGACCATCAAATTTAAGTGTTTTAGCATTATTATGAGTCATTTTTTTTTAAATCAATGTTCTTTTTTAGATATATCATATCACAAACCAACATTTAAAAAACACCAAATCTTCTCATTCAACACCAGTTTCTCACAGATGCTGAGATGTGTCTTTTTCTCCCCAAGAGTGCATTATGTCTGCTTATTCCAGTTCACTTGAATGAATAAATGGCTCTAAAGGCATAGCAGGGGTCCCATCATTTAATAAAGTGGTTTTCCAGACGGGCCCTGAGACCAGACGATGCAGTGATTGAGGACAGATGCTGCACTGGTCACAAGTTTGAGCGGGCTGATATAGTTATGTTCTAACAGTCTAAGCATCGGTTCCTCAGGATGTCGTTAATAATAATGCCAGCTGACAAATTCCAATGAAAAAAGCTTTTTTGAGAGAAGATTTAGAAGGATAATATAACCCAAATCACCTATTACTGTATGAAACAAGACAAAACACACAAGCTACCCATAATTGAGAACGTACATAAGCAATATTCGTAGTCCAAAAAAATAAGAATAACAATTCCTCTATGGAAGAACCTCCTCGTCCTCAATACATTCATCAGGAAAACATTTGGAGCAAAACCATGGAAGCTGAGAGCAATTTTACAATCTTCAGGTCAGTTATGATTTGGCCTGACATTGGTATCCGACATCTGCGTTAGTTAATGGAAACCCTGACATGCGTGAAGTATCAGGTTTCTCAGTTCAATGTGACAGATTCATGAAATTTAAACAATCAGTGAGATGGGAACAGTCAAAACTAATCGTCAGCATGCAGATGTACATGTCTAGATGTCCAATAGAGATTTACGAAAATAAATGACACAATTTTGCGTAATATCCTTCAATAAATTCAATTTGAAAAGAACTGAACATTATTCAGTTATGGGTTCTGTTTATACTCGGGTGGACATGAGATGTGTCTGTTCGGCTCAGTTTAGAGATTGGACGAATGATGGCGGCATGACGTCAGAGTTGGACACGATTCTCAGTTCATATAAACACTTGTCAAGTGAGGAAGGTTATATGTGACAAAAACGCGAGTGTCGCTGCGAAAGTTGCTGTGGTTTTGTAGGTGGGGATTTTATGCAGTTATTAGGGGTTTCTCCTGCAATGGAAGTCTTTTTGTCAGTTTTATCACAAATCTCAAGTTTAAACTCTTGCAAAAGTAACAGACTACATAGTCTATTAAAGTCCCATGATTTAAAGTATCTTTCATGTTTGTAGGACAAATTATGCGTCTTAGGCTACATTCACACTGCGAGCCTCAGCGCTCAATTCCGATTTAATGCTTAGATACAATTTTTTTTGAATAGCTGTTCACATTATTGTTTTAAATATGGCCAATATCAGATTCGAATGTGTACAGATCATTTATGACAGGAACCCATGTGTTTTGCTTGTATATTTGTCAAATGTAATACTTCTAACTAAGGCTATCAAATGATTAATCGCATCCAAAATAAAAGTTTGTGTTTACATAATATATGTGGGTGAACTGTGTATAATTATTATATATATATATATATATATATATACATATACATGCTTGTATGTATTTAAGAAATATTTTCTTTTATATACTTTATATAGATTTGTATTATATATAAATATACATATTTTATATATAAATAATATTTTTTTCTTAAATATACATGCATGTGTATATATATATATATATATATATATATATACACATACAAAATAATTACATAACAATATATATATACACAAAATAATTATACACAGTGCACCCACATATATTATGTAAACACAAACTTTTATTTTGGATGCGATTAATCGCGATTAATCATTTGACAGCCCTACTTCTAACCCATAACTGTCTTTCCACTGACACATTTGGCGATGGTCTATGTAACTCTAGATAAGAATTGTGACGAATTATGCTTTAGAGTGATGTACAAGTTTTATGAATTCCGATATGACTGATCAGACTGAAGTCGTATTGCAAAACATCTGACCTGTATCAGATTTAGAACCACATATGGAAGTGGCACAAATCAGAATTGAAAAGATTTGATTCCATGTGGTTTGTGCTGTTCACACTGTCATGACAAAAAATATCTCAGTCACATGAGCTACAAAATCAGAATTGGGCCACATTTACCTGCAGTCTGAACATAGCCTTAGTTTAAAATTTAATATTTATGGTTAGGGGTTTGTTTAAATCCCTAATTTTAAGAATAATACAATAATACGCTTGCCTTATCCAAATAATTAAATCCCATTTGAGTACATACAGGGAGAGTTTACTCACATTTGTTTTTATGATCCAAAAATAAAAGGTAGACTTCAAAGCAAACATCTCACAAAATGAATGTGTATTCGGTGTTATGGTACAGTACTACCATTTATCTGACACTCTGCTTAAGACCCTTAGATGCTAAACAATACGATAAACGTGGCTTTTGTCTGTCCTAGAAATCATTTATATGGAAAAAGCAGACATCCTACTTCTCTTATCAAAGAGCGCACAAGAAAACAAGCATTGTTCAGGTACAGACAGAGAGAGACAGGAAATGTGTCTATTTTCAGTGAGGTAACACACAGGTCAGCAGCAACTTTTTTCTTTCGGTTCTTTTGAATTACTGGACAGAAGACGAAAACAAACCACTTGATTTGAGTTTTCGCAGTCTGAAACTTGTTTCTCATATTACATAGGGGAATTGATCATGTGTCATCAATGGGCCAAACATCTGGTATCAGTTGAGCTTTGGGAACTTTTTCTATAATAAAACTACATGCAACTACATACAGAACTCAAGTTTGAGCCAGACTGGTGGTAAGGACTATGCATGTTTTTTTTTTAATGAAAGTAGCCTTACAGTTGGGACAGACTGATCTATTGTGCCCTGTAGTATTGGAAAGCATTTACCAAGCTTGATTAAAACCCCCTTCTTTGTTTACGGATGCTTCTCCCTTTCCAAAGGATTAGGAAACAAAAAGAAGGACCAAATAGTTGGACGTTCTCCACTCTCTAATCAGTTCATTTAGAGCTGTGAAAAGTGATTACCCAGAGGTCAGTGCACACAGGGATTAACCCTTGACAGGCCATGTCAGAAAATGTCATGTGAAGTAAAATCAATCCAGAGGCTTGATGGAGATTGGCTAAAGCCATTCTGAGACAATGGGAATAATGACAAGTATGGAACCACTAGATATACATAAGTCATGCAACACAGGTCATGTTTTTACTTGCACATACGATTTAATTTTAATTCAAGTCACGCATGTGACAGTAGTAATATACTCCTCATTTAACTTTTTTTTAATTTGAAGGTCTCCTTGTGGCTATGCTACTGCTGTACATACCACTACAGGGTGTGGAAAACAAAATAAACATACCATCCTCACTGGTGTGGGTCTCAATTCCTCCATCATGATCAACCTCTTCAAGGGCTCCATGTTCACTGTATGGACTCTCACTGCAGAAAAAAGAGGAAATATTAATTATAAAAATTAATTATAATAATTAAATATAGGTTATATGAAAATTATATATAAATGCTTAATAGATTGTGGCATTTACAGCATCTGTAAACTCAATATTTAAAGGGTTAGTTCACCCAAAAATGAAAATTAAGTCGGTAAAGGTGGCGGTAAAACTCCTAAGCGGTGAGCAGCTGGTAACAAGAAGTAGACGAATGAGAACGTCCTCGTCTCAGTTCTCGCGCATGCGCCCATAAGGAAGTAATGGAATAGTGGAATAAAGTCGTTATTTATGTTTTTTTCGCACAAAAAGTAGTCGCGTCGCTTGATAAACTTATAATTGAGCCGCTGTAGGCACATGGAATATTTAAACCTTTTCTTTAATGACTTTATGGGCCGTCAAGAGCCAGTCCCTTAGGCAGTCTATGTAGGACTGATCTAGCTCTCAGATTCAATCAAAAATATCTTTATTTGTGTTCCGAAGATGAACGAAAGTCTTAGGGGTTGGAACAGCATCGGGGTGAGTAATTAATGACTTAATTTTCATTTTTGGGTGAACTAACCCTTTAAAGGAGCAGTATGCAAGATTATGGCCAAAACTGGTACTGCAATCACTTTCAAATTACTGTAGAATGGTGTATTCCCCCTTTGTCATGAAGTATTTCGGATTCATATCGAGTTTTTTCTTTTGGTTTCGCAACGTTAGACATTTAAAAAAAAAATCTGATTCCAACACATTTGTATCTGCAAATGTGGTAACTAGACAAGAGCTGGCAACCCGAATGCTGCAACACTACTGACTCCATGATTGTTAGATCGGTGGAGGGTGGCGCATTAGACCAAAACACAACATGACAACATCAATATCAGTTGAGGGCTGCAGCTTCACTTTTTAAATGACAATATCCTGGCTGGACTACTGTTATCAGTGATATAAGTATTTGAAATGAACATGATTTCTTAATGTCTAGTGACATATCAAGGAAAATGTATGATTAATTGAAATACATTTCTTGCATACAGCTCCTTTAAGGACAGGATTTTTGTAAAAGTCAGCCAAGTGTGTTTCTCATGAGCTTTTGATCTAATTTTGTGGACACATACATTGTATGGTCTGTATACATTTAAAAAAATAAAATAAAAAATACCCTGGTCTGTCTGAATACTTAATTCTGATTGGCTGGAAGGAACGCATTAAAATCGTTTAATGCACAGGTAGTTCCAGTCAGTTTAATCACTGTTCTATATTAATGTGCTTCTTTCACTGAGGCACACACCACTCGCACACAAAGAACATTTCAGGAGCATTATTAATAAAATAATATCTGCTGAATTGTTACATTTCTCAGCAACAAGAGGGTAAAATCGTTGTTTTTTAAGTGCATTAAACAGTTTTATTGCCACATTCCTCTCTCTCTCTCTCTCCCTCCCTCCTTCCCTCTCTCTCTCGATAATTCATTCAAATCAAATAAACGTAATCTTATCACAAAACTTGATCTGTGTCTGATTCAAAGCAGCCAGAATGCTAGATCTGACAAGCAGTAACTTACTAAAATAAATAACCGTAATTATTACCGTTCCTGTCAAATATTGCACTGCAAACTTCAATGACAGCTTTAAATTGTCACTGGTGACAAATGGGTGGGATAATCCACAGCTAGCTGTGCAGTAAACTATTTGAATGCACTATACATATATAGTTTTGAAAATGATGTAGTAACATTTCTTAGTGTTTTCAACATTGATAAATAATAAATAAGCAAATCAGCTTATTGGAATGATTTCTGAAGGATCATGCGACAGATTCAGCTTTGCCATCACAGGAATAAATTACATATTAGAAAATAGTTATGTTACATAGTAATAATATATCACAATATTAATGTTTTAATTGTATTTTTGATGTAATAAATGCAGACTTAATTTGATTTGATTTAATAAAAGCATAAGAAAGTTCAAAAACATTGTAAAAAATCTTAGCGACCCCAAACCTTTGAAAGGTAGTTCCTTACATAACTAAATGCATGCACAGGGAGACAAAGAGTTAAGTCACAGCCAGAGTAAAAGTCAGCATCGAGCAAAAAGTACATACTCTGTCATTAGTATTCAGGAGGAGTTGGCCAGGGTGATTGGGATTCTGTCAGTGGCACAGCACGGTTACCGAGACAGGCAGTAATGCCCTTCACATCCTTGCAGATTACCTCTGACACACAGTAAAGTCATTTCAAACAGAGCTCTGCCACTCCCACGTGCCACACTACCAAAGGGGAAAATACGAGAACCGGCTTCAGCGTGTTTAAGGATGTAATGATTCGAAGTGCTCAAGTACAGATTCTTGCAGTGGCAGGTGTTTGGCTTCAGTTTGGGGGATGGAGACTTGTGGGAGTTGGGCCGCTCTCTTTGAGACAACAAAATCACTAGCCAACACATACACACAGCTGTGGAGTTGGCGGAAAATGTCTCTTTCCTCTTCTCATCCATTGGTATTTCAGAGAGAAATCAGCGTTGGTTTGGCCAGCAATCTTTTCTTACCTTGATGGCTGCAGTTATCAAGATGGTTTCATTCCGTCTCATCTAGTTAAAGGTCTACAAAGCCTTCGGCCTCTAAAAAATGTCCTACCTCGACTAAAGAGTTCACAATATCTGCACGACATCATTTCAAATAATTACCCACACCGAATCCAAACACAGCTTAAATGCAGCTGGTCCCGTCACTCTCTAGATCCAGGCACACATACCTGTGATATTAAGTGCATTTTCAAAACAAACTTTTGGCCTAGGGCCTGGAACATCCTCACAGAGAAAGAATGAGAAATACGAGGCCATTTTATAACACAAATTTCTGCAATTCACAATTTGAAAGAAAATAACCGTCACACATAATCCACACTGAAAACAACAAAAACATTTCTTTAAAGGGATAATTCACCTCCGGAAATTGATTGAAATTCTCCCTCAAGTCATTCCAAACCTGTATGACCTTCTTCCAAATCTTTTGTAAGGATTTATCCTCCTTTCCTCTTCAAAACAAAGCGGTCACACCCTAAAACTGTCCTAACAAAATAAGTGACTCACTAGCACTGAATAATGTTTTTTTATTATTATTAAAACAAAATTTTTCACTTCAGTCACACCATATACTGTATGTCCGGATACCACCACTAATATAGTCCAAAAAATAATATAGTTCAAACACAAGCCCAAATACTGACTTTAACAAGATTCTCATCTTTTAGGTTGAGCAACGCTTGAACGTCTATTTTACAAACAACTACCTAGATGCAGTTACTCAGACAGTCATCAATAAATGATTGAAAACAGCATCACCGTCTTATCGGACCACTCACCAATAATCTCCGCCTGCCATACACTTCTCATACAGGGGGCCGTCAAGCTCCTTTGAATCAGGAAAGATGGTCTCGTGGTGGATGATGATGGTTTTGATGACCTCATTGACATGGGCCTGGCAGGAGACCTGGTCCTGAGTTTCTGGAGTGGGCATGAGGGTGGGGCCAAAGCAGATGGCCAGATTATAGGGGTCCATCATGTTTTCATCACTGTACTGGGACAAGCTGCAGGAAATATGAACAAGCTATTAGGCAACCAGCAAAAAAACAAAAAAAAAACAAGATGGTTCTGATTTGGCTCTTAATCAGACAGTCAAGTTCGAGTCTGGTCTGTGAATTTCTATGATATGGATCAAAAAGTGATATTCATTCACAATCAAGTTAAGCATTAAATCATCAATACTTATTTAAGACGCATGTTATTTGCATGTTTAAAACTTTCAGTGTGTTTGTGAGACATTCAGACTTACTGGTTGAGGAAGGCGAATAGATATCGCATGACAACGAGAACTGATCTGGGTGAAGTCAGAAGGATCTTTCGAATATACAGCGCTCTCTCATATAGATTCTCAATTCCTACAATAGAAAGAGAGAGAATAAGAGTTAAAAATCAAGAAATCAAGCAAAAATCAAAGAGCAACACAATTATCTAGTTGTATATAATGTTTAAAAGAAAATCAAATCTGACATAAAGTATCAGAATTCAGAAAGAGACATTTTAAAAACTACTAAAACGCATAAACTTTCAGTATACACGTACTAACACTTCCTTCACAAATCTAGAAGCAATTGCCTAGACAGTTATTAATAAATAATTCAAAACAACATCACCTCATCCCACCACTCACCAATAGTCTCTCTCTCTCTCTAAACATACATAAATTATTACACACCTCATTAGGTTGAACATGACACATGAAACCTGCATAGATCGCAAAGACTGCATTCAACAATGGAGGAGTCCTGAACAAATGATTGTCCTGCCATGACATTCAGAAATGATTATTCAGGGTCGCCTTGGTCATCCATGCCACTTAGTAGCCTTGAGTACCTAATGACATGCTTCCATCTGAACATGCTAATTCACAGATAACCACATCATTGCAGTTCTATTCATAGAGTTACAAGGCTGAGCGCATTATGTGTGGCGGAAAAAAAACATTAAACAGTGTTCATTCGCATAAAGTTAAACTGCCTAATCTTATCACTGCAAAAGAAATGACTTTTCAAAATCATTTACAAAATATTAAAAATATATTTTGCTAATTGGACATGGACATGACAGATAGGTGATGGCACAGTGGAATAAGACACATGCCTTTGGTGTGAGAGACATAGGTTCGAATCCACTGTTGTTACCCCTTTTCCACCAAAAAAAGAACTGGTTCGGAACTGGTGCTGGTTCAAAGTTGGTTCGGAGTTGGTTCAACTTGCGAACCGCTTCAGAACGTATTTGTTTTTCCACTGACCCAGGGAACGACGTCGTTACGTCACTGTGTACGTTGCCATACGTCTTAGCTATAAACGCTTGCAAGTACAACATTACTTTGGGATTATCTCTAACTCGTGTACCAAGGAAGCTTTAAAAACAACTGAAATATGTAAGTCTTTCAATCTTTTCGTTTGATTTGTAATCTTTTCTGATAAGTTATGTACCCCTGTCTTGTGTCTTTTTTTCTTTCCATTTATTTATTCTATATTGTGACTGTTTTCTTCTTTGCTTATAATGTCTTCAATAAAAAAAAAATACAAAAATAGAAACGCCTGCGTTAACTTCAAGCATAACAATTACAAAGGCAGACTCCATTGTGTTTCTGCAAATGTTTCTCTTGGCTTTGCGATCCTTTATTATGCTCAGAAAAGATGTTTAGAACACATCTAAACCCGCCCCAGCCCCCGACGTAAGCATAACGTGGTAAAAGAACGGTTCTAGTCCAGCAAAGAGTTGGTGCCACTTTGGAACCAGTTCTCCTGGTCGACAACTGGTTCTTTGGCTGTCGAAACACAAAGAACTGGTTCGCGCGCAGGCAACGGCTCCGAACCGGCTCTCAAAATGCTTTGGTGGAAAAGGGGCTTGTGAGACACAAATGTGTCCCTGAGTAAGACACTTAACCCCTAGTTGCTCCAGAGGTGTGCGACCTCTGACATATATAGCAATTGTAAGTCGCTTTGGATAAAAGTGTCAGCTAAATGAATAAATGTAAATGTAGATACAGGTAGTGTTTGTCACACAAAGACAATGCAGAGGAAATTAGTGCTCTGTCAAAGGAGAGCGAATATTAAACTAAATGAGGTGATTTATTTAAACTAAATTGTTGCCCGCCCTCACCCTGCAACTAAAAAAAGCTGATTAATAGAGAATTATAGGAGGTAAAGTTTCAAAACTATTTAACTCTTCATTTTAAGGAGCTTAAAGATTAATCCAGAAGACTGGCATCACAGAAACGTGTGAGTATTCCTGCAGCAACTGTTTTTTTTCCCCTTTATAAGAGTCTTTATAGCTCACTTCCTGTCCCTCCTGGAAGCATCTTTGCCGTCTCCTTAATAATGCGCTCTCAGGCTGTTTGAAATCTCATACTAGTACTCCTACTCTACTTTTTTTTTTTTTTTTTTTACCAAAACTACAAACTACATTTTTCAAACTACATACTATTTTAGCTCATAGCTCATATACATAGCTCATTTTCTCATGGGCGAGCCGAATTCTCTGGGCGGGCAAAGCAGAGAAAGGGGAGGTTACCTTTCCTCCATATGACGTCATACGGAGGAGATTCAAGATAAGTACGTCTGAGCTTTCCTTTTCTCAAAGGCAGAGAAAGATAGCCAAAGCTCGGTTTGGCAAAAGCTCGATAGTTAAAGCTACACCAATTGAAATTTCTAGCCACCGGGGGACCATATACAGACTAGAGTAACTCATATTAATATTAAAAAAACTCAGAAAGTGAAGATTTCATGTCAGAAGACCTTTAATAAGCAGGTAGTTAATAGTGAGAATTGGACCCTATACCTAAAGTGACCAAATTTTTTTATTTTTTTTAAAGTAGACACTAGATGTGACTCAATTTAAACAATTACTTGACAATTAATTTAGCATACAACTATTTGAAAAGTTTGCTTACTGTTGCAAATACTATTTAAAAAAATATGCAGTGTATGCCAAATGCCACAAGCTCATTCCAAACATAGCCTCAGATCAACAACTACATCTTGACCTCATTCGATCCCATGTGGTGGCTTGTGAGACACATAAGCGGCACTTATTAACCCCTTAACGCCTGAATTTATATAGCTGTATATAAAAAATGTTTTATGTGTGTTTTTGCCTTTAAGTAGATGGTAAATAATGTTGAGATTATCAATTTCACTTTTGCACAACAAATAAATCGAAATTTTGGTATGTTGCAAATCTGCAACAGTGGGCATAATGACCAATTTGGGATGTTGCAAATCTGCAACAGCGGGCATTATGGTCAATTTGGGGTCAATTTGGTATGTTGCAACTCTGCAACAGCAGGCATAATGGTCAATTTGGTATGTTGCAAATGTTCCTGACCGGAGTAATCCTTGTGCGTAAACAGGAAATAAGTCCGTCACTTTGCGGCCCCACTAGAAACAAGTGCTTGTCGAAGGTCCTAGGTCAGTAGCGAATATGCACTAACCCGCATTGGGGGAATGCAGACGTTATCTCGGATGGTTGACTGAGTCAAACGGTTTGTAGCATATTTGTGACAGTGGGCGTTAAGAGGTTAAAGCAAAACCGGCCTCTGTGGAACATATTTAAAAACTGATGTGATCTGCTCTCAACCATTTCTCTCATCCATTGCTAGCACACACAGATCCCCGATTCATCCTCTCACAGCAGCTTAAAATAACCACGTCACCATTAGGGAAAAAGACCTGGGGCCTCATGTACAAAGACTTGCGTTGAATTCATACTAAAACATAGCGTACGATCAAAGCTGTAAATGTGCGTACGCACAAAAAAAAAACAGATGTATGAATGTCTGCGTACGAAGGATCCCACGCATATTCTCTTTGTACATCCCAATTAACGTAAAATTGAGCGCACATGCACGAGCACAACGCCCCACCCAGTCTCCTCCCTCAATTAAATTAATTTAAAAATGGTAATAGTCCAATTTGGCAAAAGAAACCTGCAAGGAAATGGCTAAAGAAACCTGCAAGAAATGAAATTCCACTGAAAATGTTTTCTATGTGAATATATGTGAAAGTGTAATTTATTCCTGTGATCAAAGCTGAATTTTCAGCATCATTACTCGTCTTCAGTGTCACGTGATCCTTCGGAAATCACTCTAATATGATGATTTGATGATCAAGAAACATTTATGATTATTATCAGTGTTAAAAACAGCTGTGCTTCTGCTTCATATTTTCATTGAAACCGTGATATAGTATTTTCAGGATTCTTTAATGAATAAAAACTTAAATCAAACACATATAGAAATCTTATAATCGTTTTTAACATTATAAATGCATGTACGGGCACTTTTAAACAAATTCAATATGTCCTGGCTGAATAAAAATATTACTTTTTTTTTTTTTTTACCTTTACTGACCGAAATAATGAAGTTTATTTTTTATTTCCTATAGTAAAGCCAACGCTGCCATTGCTAGACGGGTTTGCACATGCTTTATGTTCTTACTTTATTGCATAATAGAATATTTTAATAAGACTCGTGTGACATAATTTGTAATTGATACATTATTTGACATATCATTAAGCAATATCTGACAGCTGGTGGTGCGATAGAACAATTCGTAGAGTAATGTTTGCCACTTCACCTTATTGCCTCTAGGAGTCGCCAACGGACAAATCAAGGCAAATTTACGTACGCCAGACATGAAGTTTACTTGGAGGAACGCACATTCTTCCGTTAATTTCACTGTTAGTACATCTGGCCGTGAACGTGAAAGCTGGCGTACGCCGTGTTTTTGTACGTACGCAGTGTTGATACATGAGGCCCCTGGGCTTTTGGGAATATGCTACTCGTGTTATCTGTCGTACTTGAGGACGAAACAGAGTTTCCAAGTGGATCCTGAGCAAAAAAAGCAATTTAAAGAACTGTCAAGCCTCACCACAGACAAGGCACGTGTCTCCAGCTACACAACATGAACTGATCTCCAACAGTGCAGTGAACGAACAACTCTAAAAGTCTATATATAGATCTGCCAGGGACAGAGAACAGGAGAGGCCATGTGTGTTCGAGGGTTTGTGTGGTATGCTGGGAAGGGGTAAGTCGTGTGTAAATGTAAACAGCAGGGAATCCCCATTAGTCACACTACGGAGTGTCACAGGCACAAGACCGCTCGTTGGTCGACTATGTACGAACACACATCTTGACATTCCTCCACACGTGCAGACAAACAAAAACCCACCCACACATGCAAACTCACAGTACCTTATTATAGCATTTCACAAATTTTGATACGAGAACAAATATTTAAAAATGTATAAGCATAAACTTTAATGCTAAAACTGTTTTGCATGTCAAAATAATATTTCTACATGGCAGGGAAATGTCAAGGTGAATTTATCCAGGTTTAAAAATGTTTATGTATTCAAGGAATAATAGCATAAAACCATTTGAATTATTTCGCTAAATATTAATCGATGAATTATTAACTTGAGTTTTCCAAAAATTGGTATCTGTGGGATAAAGTCTGCAGATGCTTCAGGGTAAACTGTGCCAGTGTAATTAACTCAATACAAAATGGTTTTGAAAGTATTTTTAATGGAAATCACACTGATCTGGTTTAAAATATATTTTAATTCAATAATTTAAATACAAAAATCAATTCGTAGCTTATATTTTTATTTCAAAACCACATCGCCCATATATTTTTCTTTGATAAGAGGACGACATAGTATCAAAAGTGGCACAGCTTACCCCACTCATAATTGATTCGAGCTGTGGATAACAAACATCCCATTAACCCAAATGAAAGGATTGGGCATCACGGTGTCATTCTACATTCATTCAGTGCAATCTAGCGTCATCTGTGATGATGATAAAGCACACATTCTGAGCTCTTTCAAAGACACACAACGTTGCATTCATGCCGGTTGAAGGACCAACTGAAGCTCTAATGTGTCATGCCGTGGTGGAACACACACTGCGCTGTAATGGAGGGTACGTAAGGCTGTTAGCATTAGCCTGAGGCGCAGGACATCTTATCATATAATGAATAAAGTCACTGTGCCACTGTTGGGAACAAATGACTAAGATCTCTTCATCTGAGTGTACACAATAACAGTTCAAAGCACTGTTAATTCACACTGAGAATCAATGACAGATTTACAGCTGCAGGTCAATAGAAAGCAAAAAATAAATAAATAAATAAATGAGCCACTTACTGACACAGGAGATGAGATCATTGAATCGTTCCTTTGGAAACAGGGGGTTCTCCAAACCTCGAAAGTAGAGTTTCAAAACACCCGCAACAGAGTTTATATCGTGGTTGTTCTCTTCGTCTGTCAAAGGATCGTTACCTAAAAGACATATTATGCATCAAATCTGCTGTCTACATCTAAAACACATTTTTAATACTGGTAAACAAAATAACAGCATTTGCTAAAAAAAGGCAAGAAATATTTAAATGGATCTATATAAATAACAAGATAAATATCTAGAATATGTTTTCCCCGGTAGATGTTTTGCCAAAACACTAAAGTCAAGGCCCTTAAATCATATGAATTTTCTTCAGAGCTCACATGACCAATGAAGACATAAGAGATTCATTATTATTCAGCAGTGACGGCACTTTCAGAGCTATTTAGAAACCTGAACTCTGTTACCACACACACACACACCTCTCTCAAACGAGTTCTTGATATCATTGACTTCAACTTGAGATCCAGACACTCGGAATATTCCTTGATGTTGGAGGCCTAAAAAAATAAAGAGAGGAACTGAAATAAGTGTTTGAATAATATGTCTTTCTCATGTTCATTTAAAGGGATACTCCACTTTTTCGGGGGAAATATGCTCATTTTACAACTCCCTCAGAGTTAAACAGTTGAGTTTTACCGTTTTTGAATTCATTCAGCCAATTTTCTGATATTTAAAAGAGTATCAGTAACCAGACAGTTTCTGGTCTCATTGACTACCATAGTATATATATTTTTCCTACTATGGAAGTCAATGGGACCAGAAACTGTCTGGTTACTGATATTCTTCTAAATATCAGAAAATCGACTGAATGGATTCGAAAACGGTAAAAGTCGACTGTTTAACTCTGAGGGAGTTGTAAAATGAGCTTATTTCCAAAAAAACTGCAGAAGCTGGTCCATAGTAACCACGGTCAAATCCCAACCTCAAAAGCTAAGCCCTGTGCTTTAGAAAAGTTCCCTTTTTCTAATTAAAGATAATGAATGAAGGAGAGAGACTGCAATCAACTTCTACAAAAAACATCCGTCAGTCCGGATTAGCTTTAAATGGAAAGCTTGGATGAGGGTCAGAAAAGATTAATTAAAAATGTCTCTATAGTTCCAGTTAGAGGGCCACACACAGACAGCATTCAGCACTTTCAATAGAAGCACAAGATATATGACTGTGTTCGCACAGTTAATACAAGCAATATGATAAAGACCTCTTTGGACTGAACGTCCTCTGACATTAACAGAAAAGCACAACAGTAAACTTACAATAGATACAAAACAAGTTTGTGCATGGACTACAATGGAATAGGACAGATTTGGAACAACCCAGACTCTAAAACTTATTGAATCAGTCCCAAATTTCAAATAAACAATGACAAAACAGATAGCAGGTAGCAATTAGCATATTAGCATAACTGATGAACAAATTCTTTGGGCTTTTCTGTTGCACTGACAATGGTGGGCCATTCTAAGGAATTATGTGTATTGTATGGTTTGAGTTGCAAGACATTTGCAATATAACTTACCATATAGGTTGATGAATCGAATAGAGCTTTCAACAACTCGAGGTATTGCTTGTCCAGAGTCCTTAAAACAAGAAAAACATGGGCATTAGCTCAGGAAATGGGCTAAGCAATCAATCTAGCTCTAAATCAACTGAAAATATACCACACACCATGTATCATTCATTTCAGAGATAAGATAATCCTTCTTGGCTCCTACTGACTCTTTTTAAAGAGCACAACTAAGATTTCAGGCTTTAACCCACCCAAGACAGGAAACAAAACGACAACTTAGATCTACATGCTAACATGTTTTTTTTTTTTTTTTTTTTACATGAATGGAGCAAATGCCACCAGTGGAAAACTCGAAATGGTTTAGTGAATCCAGCTCTGTGATTCTAGTGTCCGCCTGTGCGGGCTGCTTGTTGTTGTGTGGGGTTAGAGCTGTTTGTTCAGTGTTCGTCTACACTCTTACAAGCTTTTAAAAATGCTGTTATCTGCTTTTAACCCAGGGAATATTTGCCAAGTCCAAACACTGTGCCAGTGCCAGGAACTGAGACAGACCTCACAGGCTACATTTCCCAGCTATGATCTTTGCAATAAGGTGAAAACAAAAAGTGCTGCTGTGAACATGTTTAAATATTGATACTGTACATCTGCAACAAACCATAAATCATAATTGAAACCGAGGTGGTAAAGTTAAGAATGCTGGAAACTGCACTTTGCTGTGCAACACTTTTACTTCATAATAATAATTTAAAAAAAAGAATAACAAAGAAAAAAGAATAATTCAAATAATGATGGGATATAAAAAACGTTGTGCAGTAATTAAAAGTCTTGTAAGCATTATAATTATAATATTATTTTCTTAATACTAGAAATTATTTTTAGTCAGAGTAAAGAACTGAATTATTATTTATTTTGGTGAAAAGCTTTAAAATTGTGGGATATTTCTCATAATTGTGTGCATTACGGTCACTGAAGCCAAGAAGGATGAACTCGTCAAGCACATGGACACATTTACTTTGGGGTCCAAATGTCCGAGACCACAACTAAAAAGGCTTCAATTATGCATATTGATAATTTAATACAAAAGTTGCCCTTACAAATTATATTATCAAAATAACCATTTGACTGAAAAGTTTAATAATAATAAAAAAAAAATGAAATTCATAGACAAATATTCCTATTCATTTCAATGGATAAGTTCTTAGTTTTCTTGTTTTCCGTTATAAATAGAAATCCCAGAAACAGTGTAGTCTCGGAAATTCAGACACCAATGTATATGGTTCACAGCTCCTTAGGATTAAGCAGAGGTGACTGGAAGTTGAACTACTGGAAGCTTAGATAGACATGAAGCAATGAGCTAATCAGGACAAGCCGACTGTTTCTGTACCTGGTGCCTTGTGTGTGAGTTCCGTCGTCCACGACTATTAGAGAAGGACAGCAGAACGACAGGACAGAGAGCCAGAGAGTGAGAGAGCAGAGAAAACAGAGAAAGAGGCGATCCCCAGGTTATTTGGTCCCAGCACTACAAGCCACCAATAACAGCCTACAAAAATCATTATTAGTCTTCCAATTACACCATTAGCTCCAGCCTCACAGAGAGAAAGAGGGGATGTGCTGACACAACATTGAATCCTACTGTCAAATAACTTTCCTCATCAAGTTTTTACCCCGAAATTTTTTACTAGTCATAATTTACTCTCCCTTATGTCATTCCAAAACTTTTTGACTTTCCTTTTTCATGGAACACAAGAAAATAAACAAATGAAGGTCACTCAAAAGTGAATAGTCAGATGCAGTCCCAATCCATGTACTTATGAAATATGCTTTTTTGTAGTATAAACAGTGTGAGTAGTGGGTTTACACTGAAAATTCGCAAAAGAAATAGTGCATTTGATTACATTTACGTACATAGTGCATCATTTGGGACACAACATATGGCTTCAAAAGTCTTAGAATATAACGCCTAATGACCATTTTTAATGCACTTTGCATCTTTTAACAACATATATATATTTAGTATTCACTTTCCCTGCATGGAAAAAGATCATTATAGAACATTTCAGAATATTCTTTTGTCTTCCACAGAAGAGAAAAACTTTGGTTCGGAATGGCACAAGACAGGGAATCCCCCTCCCTCCCTTTTTTTTAGGTGAACTATCCCTTTAAGAGGCTTTCATGCTGCCCTGAAGCAACTGGGTGAATGTTGATGCCTGAAGCTCACTTTATCTCAGTCATCTCGTGTACACACACCCACACATACCCCTGTTTCTGCTCTGTTTAAATACCTTCCCCAGCCATAATAATCAGTCAAGTAGAAGCAAGTAGCCGTGGATCATTATGGCTTCAAGCAGCGGTATTCAGTGCAGGTAGTACAGTACCCAAAAGTACCTTAACAAATGACTCCAAATTGCCATTAAACAGCTTAACGTTAAATACAGAGCGTGGCCTGGGCCTCTGTGTGCCAAACGGTTTAGGAGGAAGACTGGGAGGCCTATAAAGAGATGTTTACACTTTTAATCTTGCACTAATGAGTTCATATCTCACACATAGTTTATGGAACAGCTTTGTGGTGGATTTCAGGTTATTTAGGGGTAAGATCCCATTGTGTCTAGCTCAGTGATCTGCACATGACAATATCCTGTTCATAAACTTCACTTCCACCCCACATCAAAGGTCATGGAAATGGCAGGTCTGCAGGGAACAGCAGGAGGTGGGAGTGCGAGAGATGTCCAAGCACGAAACCTTTTGGCTCGGCTTGGGGAGCTGGTGGGATCACATCGGGTTATACCTTTAACTAAAAATCTGAGTTCATTTCAATACCATAATGCAGTGCTAGTTTTATTATTAGAATTGATGCCATGATCTATAACTGACATGTGCAACAACAGCTTAAAACTGAACGAAAATAAAAAAAAGGAAACATGCAAGTTCGCAAATTCAGTTCACTCTTCACCCTTGTCTTTTAATCAATAAGAGAGCTTTTGATGTGCTTTCAAACTTTAGGATTTCTGATTCTAAAGAGCACTATTATTGCAAAGCATTGTGGGGAGGAACCCCAGGGGAAGATTGCTGCATGAACATATGGTGAATTATGGCAGAGAACAAACAAGCATCTGGTCTACTGTTCGGATCTTATCTGTGTACTGTATGTACCCTTTTCTCTTTAAGGTTTACTTTCTCACAAGTGCTTTTAGATAGACAGAACAACAGATTGATAAATAGAAAAATAGAACGATTGACAAAATGACAAATTGATAGAATGATGGATAGGTCGATAGAACAAACAATAAATAGATGGATGGATGGATAGAAAAAAAGATACATGGAACGACAGATAGACCGACAGAACGAATGATGGATAGAAGGATGGATTGAATGATAGATACATAGAATGACAGAACAACTGATAGAATGACAGATGAAAGAAAAAGAGAGATAGATAGACCTACAGATAGAATGATAGAACAATGGATAGCACGACAAAAAGAATGACAAATAGAACAACTGTTAGAAATAATGAAAATATATAACAACAGACATAATGATCGACAGACAGACAAAGAAATAGAATGACAGATAAAATGAAAGAAAGATAGAGTAGAACAAATGATGGAAATATTGACAATAGCCGCGTTTCCACTGCCGGGCCAGGGCCGGGCCGTGCTAGTGCGTGCCAGGGCCAGTCGCGTTTCCACTGTCACTTCCGGGGCTTGATCGGGGCTTCCTCAGGGCCAACGGCCAGGATTTCTGGCCCGTCGAATACCTTGGGCCAGAGGGGGCCAGCTCGGGCTAGAGGCGTGCTCAAGGTAAAAGGCGGAGTTTATCGGTGTTATGGAACGTTATGATCTGAAGCAAGATGCACATAGGGATGTCCATGTTTAACCGATTAACCGTTTAAAATTGCATAACATTTTAATTTGAACTGTAGGCCTATGCCAAATCCTGCGCAAAAATATATAGGCTATATATAGGCTACATATCGACGAATTTTCAGATATTTGTTTGATTTTTTGCCCCTTAAACATTTAAAATATTTGACAAATGAATATGAAAAAAATATATATTTTACTGGTTTTCTGAGGCCAAATTAGAACCTGGAAATGATATTTTCCCTGCAGTGCTGAATGAGAAGAGCCGTAACCACAGCCTACAGAAAGGGGATTATAGGTGATTTATAGGCTATAATAAATGTGTCTGCTAATAAAATAATATAAAATAACGAGGCATTAATTGTTTATTAATAAACTATTGTTTTCTAAATGATTTTCGGCTAAAAACA
This sequence comes from Pimephales promelas, assembly GCF_016745375.1. The sequence continues at coordinate 3,028,215 of NW_024121599.1, forward strand.
TCTGCATCTCCGGATGCACAGAGAGAAATTAATTAGCTACATAATTACATAGTCAGAAAGATATTGGCTTTCGATTCGAATTTGTTCGTTTTAAATTGGACATTTAAAGCTTTAATCTACAAGACTAAAGCTTTAAATGTCCAATTTAAAACGAACAAATTCGAATGCGGTGGCTGTTTCAGGTCTCGCGCTTCAGTTCACGGAGATCATGAAGCGCGCCTTGATTAATTGTTAAAGCACAACGTTTTCTTGTTATTGTGAGTTTACGCAAATAAATGTATTTGCGAATAATGTATTATTATTTTCTGTATGACCAGAAATGAAAGAGTATTTTAAGTTGTTTCCACTGAAAGAAATGCAATGAAACTGCAAGTGCTCACATGGGCGTCTCGCAGCCATCAGTGCGTGCTCCACACACACTGGATATGCGCTGATATGCGTCAAAAATATTGTGTTTATTTGTGCTCTGTTCCTTTTTTGGATAAAGGCGTCTTCTACATATGCAGCCTAATAAAATGTTACAATAATGATGATGATGTTATTATTATTATTATTATTATTTGCAGACACGGAGTTTTTGTGAAATGGACGTTTTGCTTATTTTCAATTGGCAATTTCAGTTTGAAGGGTGAATGCGGCTTTAACTGCTCCGTACTTGCTGCGTTTTATTTCTATAAATTAATTTCGTTTCAAATGGGGTCCAATCAGTTATTAAAGGTGTTAAAAAAATAACTCTGTATCTCGAGGTTGCGGCGTTTGTTATTTGTTAACAGGCGGCGTTTGTTAACAGGCTGCGGCGGTTCCGCAGCCTGTTATATCGCGCAAAAAATCGCTGCTTGAAATGGAGAATCGCCTGTACTGGTCTCGTGACACTATTGCAGCCACTACGGCAGGTGAGTTAATACACATTCTATCTTCCTAATTAAAAAAATTAATTAATTCATAATACCTGCTGAAATGGGTTGGGTTTTATGACGTTTGATCCAGAAAGGCGTGTTAGGGGTGGGGTCTGGGGCAGCGCTGTGGGGCTACTGGCCCGGCAGTGGAAACGCAAGCCCGGTGCTTGAGGCCCGAGGCCAAAGCTCGGCTCGGCTCGCTGTTAGCTCTGGCCCAGCCCTAGCCTGGCAGTGGAAACGCGGCTACTGATCAAATGATAGAAAATGATAAATGACAGACAGAGAGATAGATGGATGGATGGATAGATATATAGATAGATAGAGTAGACAGACAGACAGACAGACAGATAGATAGACAGATAGATAGACAGATAGATGAGCAGACAGACAGACAGACAGACAGACAGACAGACAGACAGATAGATAGATAGATAGATAGACAGACAGACAGATAGATAGATAGATAGATAGATAGATAGATAGATAGATAGATAGATAGATAGATAGATAGATAGACAGACAGACAGATAGATAGATAGATAGAATGTTTGAAGAAAGTCTGACATAACCTGATATTATGTGTTAATGTGTTGCTGAAGACAACAAACGAGACAAACTGTGAACAATTTTTACCTTGTAGTCGCATATTCAGGCCGGTAACCTGAGAGAGAGAGAGAGAGAGAGAGAGAGAGAGAGAGAGAGAGAGAGAGAGAGAGAGTATGACAATACAGTTCAGAGGCCCTGGGGAGGCTTTTGTTTATGCTCAGTAAAGCACATACAGCCAACCATCTGTCTGGAACTGGACATCCGTACACATGCACCTTTAGGACATCGTTACGTTTTGTAGAGAAATTCTACATTTCCACTGCAGTAGCAGGTGAAAAGTTTTCGCTACAGGTACCTGTTTAGCTATACAAAATATTTCATCAAAAGTGCCAAAATGCAGCAGGCAGACTACTGCCTACATCTTTAAAAAACTGACACGGTTGATTTTATGCCAGGGAACTGGGTTCCTGACAGCTTTGTTGATCCCACCCACACAGCGTTCACTCAATGGCCACCTAACAGCAGAGTCTGCAGTGTTCACAACACAAGACTGAAGTGCCCCGGGCTTCAAAACACGATGAGCAGATTTATACATGACGAGGGATTTATAATCCTTCATACCATCAAAATGAATTAACACGAGGCTATTATAAGGTTGCATCACCCACATGAGCAGCGGTGTGTCCTGAGCATCTTCCTGCGGGTTTTTACTGGCTAAGAGGATTAGGATCCACATTTTGTTAAACAGTAACTTCATCGTTAATTGTGTACTTTCAGTTTAAAGTGTTGACCCTATTCTGGAAGAAAGGAAGAAGGAAAGAAAGGCAAACAATACCATCACCAAGGGTCCTCTTCAGTAGATCATGTTTTGCCTGGAGCTTAGTGATGAGATTGCTGCCCTCCAGATACTCACGGAACTTCTGTGAAGAGACAATTGACAAGCATGAGAGCAAAAACCTTTGACAGCAGGATAATTTAAGCACAGAGACAGCATTAACTTTTTAAATACATGAATACATTCATTTAAAATTAAAAAACACTTTTAAGTATATATAGTATACATACACTACCGGCCAAAAGAATATAATTAAATTTTTTTTTTTTTTTTTTGAGTCTTTTATGCTCACCAAGGCTTATTTAATCAAAATATAGTAACAACAATAATATTGTGAAATATTATCACAATTTAAATTTTTTTTTTAAATTACATTTTAAAATATATTAAAATAGAAAAAAGTTATTTCTTCCTGAATTTTCAGCAGTAATTACATTAGTCTTCAGCATCAGATGATCCTTCAGAAATCATTCTAATATGCAGACCTGGTGCTAAAGAAACATTTCTTAGTATTATCAATGTTGAAAACAGTTTAAGCTGTTTACTACCATTCAAAAGTTTAGAGCAATTAATTTTTTTTTTTTTTAAGAATACAAGGACTTTTAATACTTTTATTCAGCAAGGACGCATTAAATTCATCAAAAGCAACATTTATAATGTTATAAAATATTTCTATTTCGAAGGAATGCTGTTCACGGAACTTTTTATTCATTTGCACAATATTAAGCAGCAATATCTGTTTTTATTGATAATTATAAGAACCATTATTCATAATTGCGCATAAATAATAATTGAAAAGCATATTTGACAATACTACGTTTTTTTTACTGTATTTCTGACTAAATAAAAGCAGTCTTGGTGAGCATGAGATTTCCTTCAAAAAGATTTTAAAAAATCGTCGAATGCACTGATATCGTGCCTATGAAACATTTCATTAAAATAGTGACTGTTTAAACTTATTGTTAAATTTTTATGAAAAATAAATTGACCATAAAATAGAACTGCTCCGTCTCCTGTTGGTTGGCACGTCTCTTGGCGATGCTCGGCTTGCTGAGGTAGGTTTCTGACACAGTGGACTTGACCGATTCAGTGGAGCGGCTATGATGGAAACATTCCGATACGTCATAGTCCTCGATGGTCACCATGTCCTGGATGGTAGTAAGAGTAGCCTCTGAAGTCTTCTTGATCTGAAATAGGAGAACATTTTAAGTAGGGAAGGATTGCCACAGTCATACAATAGCAACTAAGACTAAAGTATTACAGGGACAGCCCAACTTAATTTAATTCCAGAATATTCCTGCAACATTTATTGCTAAGAATGTGTATCAGTCCAAAAGTGATAACAGGAGCAACACAAGTGATAGAAAAACACATTAAGCAGCAAACAAGTGACACGAGGGGGGGGGGGGGGGGGGGGTAGATCCTCTGACTGTCCTTGCTTGACATGTGCTCTGTGACTAATAGCAGGCCTTGAGCAAGACACCAGACCAAAGAAATCAATTTACAGCGAGCGGAGAGGAAGATGACCCAAGGGAACATCATTCATTTGATGGCCTTGAGGATTCATTTCTGTAACTGTCCAGTGTCAGGCATGCAACATTATTATACAATTACAAATGTCTGGAACTGTGTATACCAAGAGGGACAGACTGCAAAGCGAATTGATGTAGAGGTACTGTTGTCACGATACTGACATTTCCAACGCTGATAAGATACCTTGAAAAATAACTGGCATATATACCACCATACAGATCATTTAGCTCATTTTCAAAAACTCTTTGGCTATCTCAATCACAAAAAGATGACTAGTAAACAGTCGGTGATAATATTAGAACAAATAAACAAATTACAAACAATAGCACAAATAAATACAATAAAAATAATGAGACAAAGAAAATAAACATGACTTTAAGTTTTTCAGGTGGGTCTAAACCTGCGTGTTACACTGAGTCCTTAATTTTCATATGCGTTTTTCCATATTAGTCATTCGGTGGCTCTGAATTGTCAAAAAATCGAAACCAATCAAATTTTTTTTTAATGGCAGTGTGTAAACGTGATTGACCCCATGTGAGGATTTATTTATTTTAACAAGCGAAAATTTTGGACTCAGTGTGCACGGACCAAATCAGAAATCAGTAGTGTTCAGGTACTACAGAAATGAAAGTAATTAAATGTAAAATGACACTGGATGGTTTTCATTGTAAAAATTAATTACAGATTAAGACTTAAAATTAAAGTTGCAAAAGATATTCAAATCAAGAGCAGTGAGTATCGATATATTGATATTTTTGACAACACTGTTGTAGACTAGCTGCAATGTATAAAATAAACAATATAAAGCTACTATTTCTAATGTTTGTGCAATGCTTTATCATCCTTCAGGGATATTTCTTAGCATATACTGATATATATATATATATATATATATATATAAAATGAGCTCTGATTAATTTGCTTATTTAATCAACATTTCATGTAAATTAACCCAATTACAATATATAATCAATTATCAGACCTAATTAAAAACAATAATATAACCACATAAAATAGTGAAAGTGAGATGCCAATGAGATAAAAAAAAATATATGGGGAAAAGATGTTGAAAGCGGGTGCAATCGCTCAGTGGATGCATTTGTTCACCTGCTGAAAGAATCTGCACAGTAGGGAAGAACAAATTTCTGTCACACACATGCTCTCTTTCTCTCACATACACAAGAGTATGGAAAGGAAGCATAGCCCTTTTTGTTTGCACAGACACTTTAATCTTCTTGCACAACACTATAAAACATGCACATATACAAACATACAATAGCTATATTTCCATGATCTGCCTATTTTTATGCACATTTTGGGATACTGCAAAAAAAAATAACACTGGATGGAAACACAACACCAAGATGAGAATACATTCTAAAATAATTCCACATAAAACAAAAACATTTGCGCTCAAGTGAAGCAGATTTTTTTTTAAAATAAGATGACATGCAAAACCTAAAATGAAAACACATTTACCAAATAAATCCCTCAATTTGCACCAAAAGAAGATGTGATTGGATAGCTGGACTAACTAACATCAAAAAATGTTAGTTTGGTCATTCCGCAATGCCTGAGCCAAGAACTGTCATCAAAAATGTTGGGTATAATTATCTCCCAGAACTGTCTCACACGATTGCCTTCCCAAACACCAGGCATCCGCCTCCAAATGCAGGATAACGACAGCATTTATTGCGCTTCGTCTGCACACTCTATTATAATGTACGAGCAAAGAGCCACAGTGGCTTCCCCAAATGCAGCAACTTTTTTATTTCCCAGGAAGTGATGATTTTGTTCGATTGAACATGGGATGGAAATGGTGCTTTATTTTAGAGCCCGACCGATAAAGGATTTTGAAGGCCGATAACGATACAAATATTTGTTGGTTTTAAAATCCAATATATCGGCAGATTTTTTTATTTTTTTTTTACAGAAACGCGCAGTTACTTGTAGTTATTTATGAGTTTTAACTAAAATAATATGATAATGCATTTTAAAAAGAAACTTGTTTCTTTTATTGTCACAACAGAACAGAGGAACATCAAAATATAATAAACTTCTGATAAATAAAATAATAATTTGTCCCTACATTGCCTTATAAGCTACCTGGATCAGCAGGTTGCAGGATGTGTGGCGAGTTATTGACGAGTGTTCCCAACACCAACACTCATGACATGGTTGAAGCGTGTTTCATCCGCTTTTATTTTTGAAACATTCATTTATTGGCCATTATAACTGCCGATATCGATAGTTTGGAAAATGCCTAATATCGGCCGATAGTATCGGCCTGCCGATAAATCGGGCTGGCTGTAGTTTATTTACAAAAATTGTTTTATGTCGTATTCCAATTTCGACAACACAAGATAAATTTGTAACTCTGAATGTCATACAACCAAAGCGAGTATCACCACCAGACCTAAATAACCACCAGTATCATGTGACATAAAACTATAGTTGCATAACACAGTGAGCTCATATCTCATTGTTCCATTCAGTCTGACTCTGAATCATTCCTCAAATCAATGAAGTATGGTATACAATTCAACAGTAAACAACAATCACACCTAGATCCAGGTCACTGTTCAAAACTCGTGATTCATCTGCCTGATGATGTGGGAACTTGAGAATCATCAGTTTTATGCCATTAATCCATCTGTGGTTTTGTTTTGTTGGGAGCCTTTTTGGATGATATGCCACACCTATCTTTTAGGATGTGGTTTACTGGGAAAGTGAACCTACAGGTTGCACAGAGGTAAATTGAGTGAAGGGGGAAGGGAAGAGCTTAGTTTCAAGGACAGGAAAGCAGTTGAAAATGAAATGACACGGAAAATAAGAGGGATTTTTTTAAAGAAGTATATTTAAAGTCAGCATGACTTGGATATGTCACAACAGGGAAGAAAAGACTATCACAACATTAGTTTCATGCCGACTTTAATTCTACTTGAAAAGCCTGGGCCCTTCAGCTTTTTCTAAGCCTAAGGTGGTTAAATACATGAATGCTAAAGATAAACTATACTTTAACTGATAAAAAAAAAACCTCAGCTAAGCCCTACTTTCAAAGTGTGTGGTTTAAAATACAATGCAGTGTGAATTACTTATGATATAATACAAATATTAAAATATATATAGCTGCAAGCAGCGATGATGGGCCCAAGCCGGTGGCACCACAACCCCGATTCCTTTAGTTACCATCACAGTTTTTGAGCAAAAGGCCCCAAAAGTGCCCGAAAAGTCGATAGAACATTAAAAACAAAAAGTATCCTAAGGAAAACAATAGGGCCTTCGCGTTTTCAGGGCTTGGGCCCTAAAAAAGAGATTAAATATAAAAGAATTCAGAAAGTAGTATAGGGAAGATGAACAATGGGGAAAAGAGGCCGAAAGCTTGTCAATTCCTCAGTGGGAGCATGTGTCAAAAAAATAAAATAAATAAATACAGGTTTCACTCACAAAATGTTACTTTTCAAACACTTTTCAAAAAATTCAAAATTAGATAAGTCAGTATTATTTTTACATCATAAAATGCTTAACAGATCATTAGATGTTGTATATTCAATAGTTAGAAATTACATGAACTTTTTTAAAATTTGATATTTGGATTATTGTAATTTTATTCATAATTAAATTCTAAAAAGGATACATGAGAAAATATATGGAGAACAGTGGCAAGAGGGAACGGAAAAGTTACCCAAGCCAAATTCGAACCTAATCGCCTGTATACCGCTAACCTAGGTCACATCTCACTATTTTGATTCACTGACATCTATACATTGGAATGTGCTTGAATATGATATACATACATGTAATTAAACATAGGTATCTTCTAAAGCAGTGTGTCATATTATAAGTGTTACAAAAACAATGTTTGGAAATGGCAATTTGCTGATCATTTCCATTATCACTAGTATTTCTTGACCATGTTATCGGTAAGCATGGAGAACAACCTACTCAGGGTGATAAGATGGCACTGAATAAAGATGATATTTTGGTAAATCTGTAGCACTCTGGTAATCAGCATTAGCACTAACAGAAGGGCCCGATAATCAGTACAAAGGCAGCAAAGAGGGCCGCAATCACACGATCAGTGATTCAAAAAGCAGCAGGAGAACAGCACAGATCTCCCAGCGTTTGATGTGCCTCCTAGAGGTTTATCTCCAGCAAAACAAATAGACACTTCCTACGGAGAACTGTGCGGCGCCTTAGTGGGGTTTTAGTGTTTGATGTGAACAAAATATCCATTGGAGAAGGAAAGAAGGCAGGAGAAAAAGATAAGGATAGTGGGATAGAAAGTCAAGAGACAACACTGTCAATTCTCAAAAATGAAAATTAAGTCATTAATTACTCACCCCCATGCTCTGAGAACTCCAAGCTCACCCTAATCTCTGCAGCAAACACCATTTACATTATTCAATTATGAGCTTGAAGAATGGAAAAAAAGAAGAGCTGACAGCTGGATAATTGCTGAATACAAACAAAATGATGAAGCAGGAAGCTCTAACTGAGGATGTTTGAGGGTGTGTTTGAGGATGAGGTAAAGCTGAGTGGTTTACAACAGTTCCACTATAATGAAAGTATTCATGGGGTCATTTCTTATATCTTCTAATGCAGTGAAGGTTCTAGGAAACAGCTGTGCAAAAACATAACTGTATCCAGTATCCTGTGAGGTTCCTCACAGACCTTGTGTCTGATGTCAAAAAGAAGCTTTAAGCCATCTGGAGAAACCAGGAAGTTCTTTGACCTCAGATCCTGGTTTGTGCTTCCGCTTCCTTTCAGCCTGGAGAGTCCACTTGTCATAACACTTGTCATAAGTTTTAATGTAAATTATGTTAAGTAAACATAATTTATCTCAGCTTTTGCATACTTCTGATATTTACCCCAAGGCATTATTTACCTTTAACCAGTTTATTTTTAACCTTATTAAATGTATGCGTCATCTTTCATGTCAATTTCTTACATTTGATCAATAAATTATAATAAAACACTATTGGGCAGTTAGCATTGAAATAATTTACACCGCAAAATTACAACTGCAATAAAGAAAGTATGTAATTAATGTTTTAAATAGCATTTTGAATATACAAATAAGACGTCACTGAGGAATTCACTCAACTGATTCATTCAAAACGCTAAATTATTCAGTAAAACAACACAGCTGAGTGGTGCTTTGAATGCACAATAGTTCAGCTGTGATCTTTGTTGGGAACTACTTTCGTTGGTGAAATAGAACTAGAATAGTCAATATTGTGCCTAAACTGTAAGTAACTACTTGTTTATTGAACAATAAAATCGATGTAACATTTGTAAACGTGATAATGTTCTGCAAAACAGCCCCCTTGGTCATGTTACTTAACTAAAGTTATACCTAAAAGTGTCTGAATAATTTTTGGTCCCAAAATTTTTATAAATTTCACGGGTAGCCCACTGTATGAAGAATTTGGGGGTTATTTTGCTATCCTCACTTGCATAAATTAACTATAGTGTCCTACACCCACTAGTAAAATATCAAAAACGTTTTGGTTTGACTATATAATATGTTATAAATAAAAAAACATTTTGTAAATTTTACCTCAGTTTGTTTCCACTTTGAGTTTCTAATCATAGATATCCACAATAAAGGCTAGATATCTCATCCACACTGCTGGCCAATGGAGGTCAACGTCTGCACCTGGCAGCCATCTTGTCACAGGCAGCTCGCTCACTCGTAACATTGTGTTTTAATGGTGCATGTACTTTTTAAATAACCATAACTTGCTCAATTTTCTACTGATTTTCAAACAGTTTGGTTTGTTATAGTTATGACACTGCATACTTATGAATAAATAATCATCCAGAATTATAGCCACGTTAATAATGTTTGTAAGAAACCAAACCGTTTGTAAATCCGTCAAGATTTCAACGAGATAAGAGTATTTGTGTTCGTGCTGATCACTCATCTTACATCAGCTTGCCTGTGACAAGATGGCCGCCGGTGATGACGATAGAAACTCCGCCGTAGGACATCTAGACTTTATTGTGGATATCTATGTTTCTAATGTCCAGCCCTGCAGAGGGAACTAAGGGTTTCAATACACAGAAAAATTAATCAACAGAACTGAGAACAGGTGAGAAACTAATGAGTAACTATGGAAACTAAATGACCAGGAACACAGGCAAAACACAATGAAACTAAACAGAACTTAACATAACCCTGACAACATGCTGCAAAATTTAGATTTTCCTTCTTTGAAATGTTACACGAGTCTTTCTTTTTATACAGAGACTGATATTTATACTATAACCTGCAACATTTCAGTTAGCTGGCCATTTTTCCAGGACCGTTTAACTTCCATGACAACACTGACAGTGGCCTGAACAATCGTTCTTCCAAGCAGATGATTCATCAGCTCTTTGTGGGGAAAGTCCAGAGGACTTGAAACAATATTCATACAGAAATAACCAATTCCAAAGCCGAGTTGAATGTTGCAGACAGATCTTTCTAACCTACATAACATGTTATGTCAAATTTGTGCAGGAACAACAATATACATAATCTTTATCACATGTACATGCTCCGTGCTAAATTACGATTTTGTCTGTCAAAACTGAGAAAAAGATTCATGGTAGAGACATAACAGAAATGAGATAAGAGAAGAAGAGGGCAGATGTAAGACACTCGTTTATCTAAGATGGACATGATAAAGCCAAGAAACAAAGCAAGACTCCTGACAGAGTGGGGTTTTTTCCCCGGCAGCAGCCCGAGCATTTAACTTAAAAACTGATTAAAATGTTGCAGCCTCGGAGGAGATACAGTATCAAATGTGAAAAAGACAGACACAGTCTGAAGGAAGAAAAGGAAGATGGTGCCACTGAGAGAAGCTTCTCTGTGCGTCACACAGGTTATCTAGAGGACAGTGAAAACTCTGCAGGGAGGAAAAAAAAAACTATTTCTTGTAAGTCCTCCCAAAGCCTCTTTTACGATCAGCTTCTGCCAACTCAATTAAGCAAACACACTGCAAAGCTGTCTCGCTCTAATGCAACAGGACGATACTGGTTGTGTGCTCCTGGACTTGGCTAACTTATTAAACAAGATTTTCAAATTCAATTATGCCGTTTAAATGAACAAAACCCTTTAATACCGTTGGTGATCATCTGATGCAATTGTTATTTAGCAGATGCTTTATAACCCAAAGTGAACTGCACACTCATTTCTGGGAAAGTCTTAAAGGGGACATATCATGCAAAATCCACTTTTTTAGCCACTTTTTTATATTTGGAGTGTTTATAAGTACAGAAAAGATGAAATTATTCTCTTCAGGTGCTTCGTTTATATCTTTATATTCTGTTTTGGTCATATTTTTCAACCTGTTCAGATTTTTCTGTTTTCTATTGTGTTTTTTGAACTATAACGTCACCGTATTTGCAGCGGAACTGCCAAATAAGGACATTGACTACTGGTCCAACACTTTGAGCAATCTGCCATTATTATTTCTCGCTCCGATTTTTTAGTCCGAGCTCAATGATGCAGAAGTTACGAGAGGGCAAGTCAAAATATTCGGTTTTTGGATGTAGTGACCTGAAGCACTTCAAGGATTCCCACTTCAACGACCTCCGCCATTATAAAGAAGGGTTTGCCGATTGACTTCGTTAATAAAAATAAAGTACTTATCTTTCTTAAAACACATGGTGGTCATGGTTTAGCAGTACCTTTGTCTTTCTTTGTCTTTGTTTTGAAGTAACGTTACACCTCTGCAGTATTATTGTTCTTGAGTTTCATCAATGGTCATTTAGCTGCTGTGTTTTCTGATGCTTTCCTAAACGTATCATATTATCAATACAGATTGTTTGTGGTAAGAGTAGACCGTAGTCATTTTTATCTTGTCAGTGTGCTTGTTTTAACAAGAGAAATAGTCGACTTTCACTAATAACACAAAACAGTTAACTCGCATACCAATACATCCATATGAAGAGGTTGTTCTGCAGGTTCGTCGTCGTCTTTATCAACTCGCTCGCTCTGGTTTGAATATGTAAGGCTTGATGGACAAGTCTTCTGTTGTTGACATTTTATTAACGTGTGAACAAAAATGTTCTTTGAAGGTATTGTATATAATCGTATATCTCTAATCAAACTACAATAATGGCCGAACGTGGGGAGTTGAACTGACCGTGAACTCATCGACCTGGAGAGCGGGCGGGGTATGACGCAACTCCATTTTATTTGAAGGGGCCACTTTGAAACGGGTCGCTAATCAGAAAAGGGGTAGACAGGGGGCTTGTGGAGCTATAATAATGAGGAATTCAGACCCAAGCATTGCAGTTATGTTTTATTTTAGACCACAAAGGTATGATTTACAGTATATGTAAAAATGAATGATTTAAAAGCATGATATGTACCCTTTAAAGGTGTAGTATGCTAGATTTTATTTTGTTTAATACAATTTATTGTTCACTGACTACTATATGCCATTCATGGCCAGAGGGTGTTTAGCTGGTGTGGGATCATGACTGGTGTGTTGCATGGGAATAGAAATTCAGCTTTGGTTACAGAAGTGCAAGCCGATATTTACTGCATTTTGACCTCAAAGATTAAACGGTTAATGAACAAGTCAAAGAGAACAGGGTGTTGTAACGCAACACGCTACAATAGACGCAATACCATATAGCATCATCATGCGCCAGTTCAGAAAAACAAATGTACCAGTTAAGTTTATAATGTTACTTAAATATTTGTGGTGTCAAGTCAAAGAAATGTGCCCCGTCCAGATACGTTGGATGGGTTTATTATAAGCAAGAAGCTTGTGTTTGCTCTAGACAGTGTTGGCCTACTCAATTGCAAACTCATGATGCATTGCAACACAGCTAAAAGCATTCCTAACATGTACTTTTATGGAAAGTAGCCGACTTTTAACTGCTGAGACGTCTTCACAAGCATCCGTTAGAGCTGTGATGCCTGAATTGGGGAGGGGGATGTGTGACCCGCAAAATATTCTATATTTTTGTAGTTCCGCAAGGTGCCACTAGTGTCGCAGAAACGTAATACTTCACCTTTAAAGGAGTAGTTCACTTTAAAAAAAAATTGCTGATAATTTACTCACCCCCATGTCATCAAAGATGTCCATGTCTTTCTTTCTTCAGTCGAAAAGAAATTAAGGTTTTTGATGAAAACATTCCAGGATTTTCTCCATATAATGGACTTCATTGGGAACCAAACAGTTCAAGGTCCAAATGAGAGTTTCAGCGCAGCTTCACAGGGGTTTAAACGGACGATGAAACCAGACGAAGAATAAGGGTCTTATCTAGCGAAACGATCGGTCATTTAAAAAAATAAATAAAAAAGTTTACGTTTTATAAGCACAAATGCGCGCCTTGCTCTGTTCTGTGATGAGCGTTCGTGACTCTCCTTTTCAAACCCGTTCATCAAAATGAACAAATCATTTTTCGAGTCATGACTCGAAGGGTCCTAGATGAGACCCTTATCCATCGTCTGGTGTTGTTTAAAGCTGCACTGAAACTCTCATTTGGACCTTGAACCGTTTGGTTCCCATTGAAGTCCATTATATGGAGAAAATCCTGCAATGTTTTCATCAAAAACCTTAATTTCTTTTCGACTGAAGAAAGAAGGACGTGGACATCTTGGATGACATGTGGGTGAGTAAATTATCAGCAAAAGTTTTTTTTAAAAGTGAACTACTCCTTTAAGCACTCAGCATTATTTGAGAAGTACATTCTATTGTACAATAATATATTTCTATCACAACTCTTGGGCTGCCATGAAGACCTTAGAGTTTCTGGGTGTATATGATATGAAGAAGTTTTCTCAACTCAAATTATGCGACATTCCACATTATACTATATAAATTCTATTTTTATGACTGAATACCGTGATTCAGTCTGTTTTCGGCAATGCAGAAATATATAGATAAGAGGAAGAAATCATAGGGCCCTATAAAGATAAGAGGAACAAATCATAGGGCCCTATAAAGATAAGAGGAACAAATCATAGGGCCCTATAAAGATAAGAGGGACTTGTTTAAAACCGGCTGCAAATGTCATTTTTAACTATTCTAAATATCTGCCAGCACTTGGGGTGACCTTACCTCTTCGTTCTCAATCTTTAGGGTGGCCAGACGGGACTGCAGCTGCTGGAACCTCAGGAGGAGTTCTGCCTGCACGGGAGGCTGGGCCGTGATCTGACACACCTGAAAACAAAAACAAAGACTTCACAATCACAAGAAATCAAGAGGACAACTGCCATTACAGAACATAGCTCTCTAAGGAAGAATCTCACATTCAAACAAATAACCAACACCTGCCACAAGCATTATAACTTTTTATGAAGCAAAACCCCAGTTGCTTTCATTGACCAAGAGAGTACAGGCATGACCACAAAACAACAGGTTATAAACCACGCGCAGACATGATATCAGTGACAAAATGGCCAATTAGTGAGAACAAATCCAATAAACACTCTCTAAAAACGGCTGGAGGGTGAGAAATGCAATATGATTTGTTCCCAACGCTCTGCGTAAACACCACGCTGCCAGCTGAGACTCAATAAAAGAAGGATAAAGCAATCCTGACTGCATATAATTCTGAATTTCATTAAGATGCTTTTCTCCATTCTGTATCCTGTGTGATCTCATACGCTTCACCACTGCCAGAAACGAGATTAACATGAGGTTAATGGATGGGAGCTGCTGATGGGAGCATCATGTTAAAAATGAAACGCAACGTCTGCTTGCAGGTTATTTGGAAGGTGAAGGGTTTGGGTCAGTGCTACTATCATACATAGTAGTACATGTAGTACATATTCATGTCTTTATCACATATACACTAGAATTGAAAAGTTTGGGGTCAGTAAGATTTTATTTTATTTTTTTAAATAAGGATTCATTTAAATAATTAAACATGACAGTAAATACATTATAATGTTACAAAAGATTTCTAATTTCCAATAAATGCTGTTCTTTTTACCTTTATATTCATCAAAAAATCCTGGATAGCACAACTGTTTTCGATACTGATAATAAGAAATGTTTCTTGAGCATCAAATCGGCATATTACAACGATTTCTGCAGGATCATGTGACACTGAAGTCTGGTGTAATGATGCCAAAATATCCAGGAATAAATTATATTTGTTATTTAAAATATTAACAATACTTCATAATAGTACTGTATTAACTGTATTTTTGCTCAAATACATATTATAATATATTTCACAAATACACTACCGAACTTAGTAGTGTCTCAAAATATTAAGAAAAGATTAAATGTACAGTATGTTATTTTTGTTTTACAAAGTACTACAATATCACATTTAAAGTGAACAGAGGGATGAATTTGATATAATTTGACTATTTTGGGTTGAGAGGTGCTATTTTACCGTGTCCCTGGGTATAATAACTTCTAAAATAAAAAATAGCGGGGAATTTCGGAGGTGCTCTTTCATTTTTTTTCTTCTATAATAATATCATCCTATAGTTAACAATTAGAAATGGATTTGAAGAAGTTGGTTTGTCCCACTTTAAAACATCCAATCCTGTTTGGTAAAATTAAAGCAATCTATAAAATAATATCAACATTTAAAAAGAAAAAGATTTGATATTTGCATTTGGTTAAGGTTCTTGCATTTTTCTGTGAATAATCAATTTATAATTATTAATTATCAATTAATAAATGTGGAAGACTTCCCATTCATTATCCGTCATAGGTAAATAAAGTGCAATAAATGCTAAAACTATCTGCGCTACAAACCAGTTTGTTTATAAGTACGCTAATATATTAAAATAATATGATGATAAATAATAGATTACAATATAGGGAGCATTATGGTCTGTTTTTGTACAGCTAAAATAACTGGAAGAGGATGGCAGCGGAAGCCAGACACATTTAAATAATACAACACAAAAATATGTAGTAAAAAAAGATAGATAATACTACAACATAACAGACTGTTAAGAAAATAAACCCATATAACCAGTTTACATGGTGTTAAAATGTAAATTAAACAAACAATGGGTGTCAGTGTGGTTGCTACTGTGTGTGTGTACATATGTACGTGGGTGTGTGGGTAAGGATTTGTTTAAATCTGACCTCATCTCCCATATGTGGTTGGAACTCAAATTTGACGGGTGGGCAGAACGCGGTAGGGTACATTTCCATAAAACGCTGGCGGTCACTACGGGGGTCCAGACTGTCCACTGCGTTCTCAATGATGTCCAGGCCTTCGTGACGAGACGTCTCCAGGTTATATTCAGCCGAAAGATAGGTCCGCAAAGCTCGGTTCAGAGACGCATGATATCCCAGATCACAACACTACACAGGAAGAAAGAGAGGAGAGAAATGTTACCTATTAAAGACGTAGGGTAGTTATCGTTAAATAAAACTAAAACCATCAAAACCAATTTTCTGTTAATTGTAATAAAATAACTTTCAATTGAAATAAATAAACTTAAGCTTTTATCTAAAAAAATCAGATTTTCGTTTAGTTTAAGATGAAGTACTAAAATAACAAACTAAATCTGAAATAAAAATGAAGTAAACCTATAAAGTCAGACTCATTTATTTAAAAAAAGATACAAAACAAAATGACTGAAACTTGAACTGAAACAAATTAAAATGTAATTGGAAAATATGAAAACATCAATATGAACCTAACTAAAAAACCTAACTAATTTTTTTTTTAATTAAAAGTTATGATTTTTAAAATGTGAAACCATTCTTTAACTGACACTTTTACTGTAAAGTGTAGTAAAAGTTTAAATGACCCTCCCTGTGAACTGCAACTGACATTTCTTGAATTGCCTCAAACCTACAACCACTTGGTTACCAGCCAAGATTTGTAAGCACTAGGCCTTGTTAAAAAAATATCAGGTCTGACTCAAAGCTAATATCTAAGATTCCAAACACATTAACAAGGGCCCAGCATGATGTACTGGTCTATCAGTAACAGTTGCTTTGTGAATATTTTTGACCCTATGTCTGACCGTTCCAAGGTGACCTAATACATCCTGACTGTGCTCTGGTGTAAGGTCTTATGAGGCCTTGGACTCTGAGGAGAGTTGCAAACAAGCCCAGTAGCCTGGTTGTTTCCTGGCAGGAATTTCCATAATTCAATTTTGACTGATATGGGAGTCATGGGAAACTGAGATGTCTGGGCCATCCTTGGGGAGGTTATTTAAGTTTTGACTGTGTGTGTCCCTGGAAGATCTGCCATATCTCGCACCAAAAAAACGAATCACCTTTTAATTATCATCATGGCCAGCTCTGTTTGTCGGCCTGCTGACTGTTTTGAAGAGTTTTGATGCCCCTTTTCATTGAAATTGTGCAGGTTCATGTGCCAGTGCTCAACTTGAGAGCCACATGATAGCACAGCTATTTTGTATTTTTATTTTTAAATCAATTATGCTGACTGGAATTGACTACGATTCAGGCTGTGGCTACAAACTAGTAAAGGATAGGTGCTGAGTAGGGTGAAGTGCGAAAACGTACATTATAACATTAGTTGACCTAAAAGAGATGCAGGCTGTCTGATTCACAGAAAGGTTGGTTTTAGGGCCAGTTACCGCCAGTTCTCCATTCATGCTTTAAATTGTTTTGCCATATTCAGAGGCTGTGGCACCTACAGGCCCTTAATATGAAAGTAGGACAACAGCCACCTCATATACACAAGAGTCCACATAACAAAATGTCCACCTGGAAATGGAATTTGGAAAGATTTAAAGAGGTCATTGGATGTCCATTTTCCACAAATTGGAATGATTCTTTAGGCCGTGTGTCCACCAAAGAGTTTTTCCACGCGCCTGGCATATGTTTTTAATTGTTCTCAATGGGAGCGCCGCGTTTTTTAAACGCCATGAGCGTACCGAGGCGCTGAGCGGTTTTTTTTTTTCGCGCTGAAGCGCCAAGCGCCCGGCATTTTTACTGGTCGCTGGGAGTTGAAAAATGTTCAACTTTGGATAAAACGCAGCGCTCATCACTGTCACTTTTTACCCAGCCGTCCAATCACAGTGGAGGAGGGGCGGGACTAATACCACACCGACCAACTGTCAACATTCAAACTGCTGCGGATATTCTGTATCATAGCAACGAAACATCTCAACGGAAAAAACGCTGTGCTGCCAAAACGCTCTTAAGCGCCCAATGCACGGCGTCTTCAGCAGAGCGTCTAGCGTTTTCAGCTGGCTAAAAACACTTTGGTGGACACACGGCCTTAGGGTCTTCATGTAAAGTTTGTAACATACTTTGGTTAAAATTCCTCAATGATTGTGTAAAGCAAAACCCTTTTACCTCCTCAAAAACAGCTCTGTTTACAGCGACCCCTACCCTCTCTTTTCCATGGGGCGTGTCGACACAAGACACTTAGGTCCCGTTTACACGAAGGGAAAACAGAAATTTCCCTGCGGATTGGCCTCTCGGTTACACGAAAACCCCGTTTTTAACACAGAAAACGATTATTTCTAAAAACTCCGGCCAAAGTGGAAATTTCTGAAAACGCCGCTTATATGTTGTCGTGTGAACTGGGAGAAACGGCGTTTTAGTTTCTCTCTTGTCAATTCTGAGGATTCTGATTGGCTTGCATGGCTTTATCCTTCTCCCTACACTGCCGCCAATAGGTTTGGCATAGTTACGATGGCGCTCGATGGCGTATTTATGCGGGTGTATGAACAATGTTATTTTTGAAAACGGAGAGAGGGAAAATATTCGTTTCGCTAAATACCCAGCTTTGTGTAAAGGTGGCCTTAAGGTGATACCTTGACAGACAAATGGCTGAACTCTTTTGGATCAAAAATCGGACCAACCGTATAACATGAACCACTCAAATGGAAGTATTACCTAGAAATAAAAATGCAAAATAAAAGCGTTTTAATTTGGTCTGATTCTTTAGGAGAAGGCCTCTGGTTTCTCCACCCACACGTTTAAACCACCATTATTTTCTTTGCTTATTATACAGTATGGGTGTCCAAACCTGCTCCTGAAACCACTGTCCTGTCGAGTTTAGCTCCAACTTGCCTCAACACATCTGCCCGGAAGTTTTTAGCATGCCTAGTAAGTCTTTGATTAGATGCTTGGGGTTGGAGCTAAACTCAAGGACAGTGGCCCTCCAGGAGCACGATTGGACACCCTTGTCTCTAGTCTAGAAGGATTGTTTTTCATCTCTTTCACAAAGAGCACTTATGTGCCTCATTTGTGTTAAACGTCTCATTCTTTTTCAAACATTCATAAAACATCTTCAAATAACAGGTTTGTGTGCTTGTTTGGAGATATGAAAATGAATGCAATTTAACCACAGTGTATTTTCTCATTCTCACATCTCACTCCTGTCAGACACGCCCGCATTTGAAGTCTCAAGAGCTTAAATTTGAATGAAACGTTGACAGAACTCTCAATGAGGAATCTATGCATTTCCTCAGATCAAAGCAGGTGTAGACAAAGATACATATTCAACCAAGAAACCGGGGGAAACGGCAGCAGTCTTTGTCATATTTAGCCATCCCAGCAGACCTGAGGTCAGTTTGAAACTCTATTTATAACTGTCCTACTTGTCACACAAACTTTCTTCATCTGAGAAAGAAACCCTGCACCTCTTTTTCTTTCCCCGGTACTTACGTCTATTAAATCAGACAAGTCGTGAATGTAATACTTGAAGATTGAAGCATTAGTGGCTTCGAGCGTCAGCAGGTATTCGTTCCGAGCTTTGATCGACTTCAGCTTGTTCTCCGAGTACTTGGCTTGCCTCTGATGAGAGAGAGAGAGAGAGAGAGTATAAACAAAACAGACAGAATTTGAGAAAAAGGGTTGAAATATAAAAACATGCAAGTGAGCTTTTATCTCTGCATGCAGTTTGTTCCGTGAAGATTTCTTGTGAAACAACAGAGAACAAGTCTTTCCAAAAATAACAGACACATATAAGCTTATAGACTGCAAAAAAAAAAAAAAAAAAATCATTATATAGATTTTACAGACATCTGTGGAATAACTGGGAACATCTACGTTACAACAAAAAAAAAAATCTGAAAGCAATGGATGTCATTTGAAGTATTGTAAAGAAAAAAGTATGGCTTCCTGTATGCTAACATTCAGATGCACTTAGTCGTCTAAGTCAACTGACTGACCAACAGACAGTGACTCATGCTAACTTCCATATTTTAACCTTCCCACAATGTCTCGTTCCATGAAGCATCAATGGAAAAAACAATCCCACAGCTGTTAAATCATTTGTCACAGGCTTTAACAGAAAACAGACATAATAATAGCATAAAACCGTGCTATTCCTGTTAAAAAAGGGTCAGGCATGGCTTCGATAAAAAAACATGACTGATGCATTAACTTCACAACAACAACAACAATAATAATAATAATAATAAATAAACTAACTTTATTTTACTTGTTTATAAATAATTAAATAAATAAATTGTATTTCTATTGTATTTATTCTTTTGTTTGAGGAAGCGCATTACAAATACTAATAATAATAGCAAATTAAATTAAATCTGGGTCATATTTTCCACTAATTTGCAGTACAAATATTACTATGATACAAAGTACATATAACTGTATTTTACAAAATAATTATAATTATATATATATATATATATACTTATACTATAATAATAAATAAACTAACTTTATTTTACTTGTTTATAAATAAATAAATAAATAAATTGTATTTCTATTGTGTTTATTCTTTTGTTTATGAGGAAGCGCATTACAAATACTAATAATAATAGCAAATTAAATTAAATCTGGGTCATATTTTCCACTAATTTGCAGTACAAATATTACTATGATACATATAACTGTATTTTACAAAATAATTATATAAATATATATATATATATATATATATATATACTTATACTATAATAATAAATAAACTAACTTTATTTTACTTGTTTATAAATAAATAAATAAATAAATAAATAAATAGTATTTCTATTGTGTTTATTCTTTTGTTTGAGGTGGCGCATTACAAATACTAATAATAATAATAGCAAATTAAATTAAATCTAGGTCATATTTTCCACTAATTTGTAGTACAAGTATTACTATGATACATATAACCGTATTTTACAAAATAATGATATATATATATACTATAATTTAAAATCACAAAATTAGCTTTTTTATTTCAATAATAAAATGATGTCTACTTAAAATATTGTTTTCTATTTCTGAATATGATGCCGACAATTCTTGACAAGTTTTATCATTCAGTTTCATTGGATGGTTAGTCATGCTCCTGGTTATGAACTGCTAAGACCATTTCTTATGTACCTTCTCCTTCATCTTCTCAATCTTCTTCACAGAGCTCCGTCTCTGGTGTCTTTCTTCTAGTCGAATGTGAAAGACGGGGTCTACAACACGTCCAATCTGCTTTTCCTCCTGCTTCTCTGCCTCTTTCAGTTTACTCTCAGCACTGATGCTCTCTGTGTGATACATATGGTAGGTTTTCATCACCTGCGGGACCAGAGGTCAGAGGTCAAATTTCAACAACAGCCAACTGAGCTCTAGGGAGCTACTAGAGCAGCTGCTCAATCTGAGCCAAAAAAAAATCATCTTCATACTTAATACAAATCAGTTCTGTTGTCCCTCAAAGAAACAGCATTGTATATTCCTTTGTATGTATGTAAAAGATAAAAAGCACCAATCGACATTTTAAAATAACATAAATGCATAATTTTCTCCTTCATATAACGTAATTTGCTTTTTAAGTACATGCTTTCAAAGTTCTCATGGAAATTCTAGCCTCTTCATTGGCCATGATGGAGCTTATATTTTATGCAGAAAAAATATATATATAATTTTACTAGTACTAATAGAGAGAATGAAAAAAAAAATTACATTGGAAAAACGTTCTACTTGACATATGCTAATAATTGCACTTATCTTAAACAGAATCAGCTGTACTGTGCCTTTCCACCTAATCTGTTTTTTTTTTTTTTACCTTACTCAACATCTTTCATCAATCCCGGAGAATTTTTAGATGAAACGCATATTATTGAGTCCTAAACTCCCGTGAAGAAATCCAATTACCGAGAAGTGAATGTGCGACATAATGGTAAATGTTGCTTCAGATGGCCTGAGTCACTGTTTTGTTTAGGTGGCTATTAGTCATATTCAGATGAATTTTATAACAAGCATTAGGATGTGACTCAGAGCTTATGAGCCTGTACTAACAAACTAATTATGCCCACAATGTCAAACTCTTCACAAAGAGCGAGTGCTTAATCGACACTAAAAGCTTTTTCACGTTGTAATTGATGTAACATTGGCATGGCATGACTGAACACAGTATGCAGCTGATATTCCAGACTCTCCTTTCCTATAAATGTATAAAAAGATGTCAGTTCCAAAGAAAGTAAACGGTGTAAAAGAATCAAGGATGCCACAAAATTGCGCAGCTTCTGGTTGTGAAACCACAAAGATTTAAATTCCGGAAAAATGGGAAAAATTGAATTTGTTTTTATACACACTGACTCATTACAAGTTTTTATACTATGGTAACTGTTTAATGTCGTATTAGTTGATGCCTTCGTCTTGTTGTACTGTGTTAGTTTAGCAAAATTATCTGTTGAAATCTATTGCAGATATACGGTAGATATTCATACATGCGTCTTACTATGGTTGCAGAATCACAGAGAACTTTCTCTCAAGTGTTCACAGACCAGTGTTTTGACTGTTTCAATATCACGGAAAGCTTACGTAATACGTATAGAAGGCGCGCCTGCAACCTTTAGCCAAAACAGCGCTAATGCTAAGGCTAATGCTAACGCTGCTTGTCGTGACAGGCAAGACTCATTTAATGCACATGAGGCATCTACTGTATGCATCAATGGTTCCTTCCTTGGGTATTGGCAAGTCAAACAAACCCAGATGTAAGTCTCTATGGCAACGTACACACTGCAGCTAAATTCAGTTGTCAGTTCACCTTTTAGTGCTTAATCCTGTTCTGTACACACACAGTTCAGAAATTTACAGGAGTGACAACTGCATTCTACAACCGAATTAAATCTCGAAAAGCATCAACTGCACATCCTATGGCGAAGCGGCTTAGACGTGCGAACCAATCAGGCAGCTTTGCGCCTAAGCATGTCAAAAACCGCCAGAATGGGCGTTGCTTATGGCTATATAACCCCACCATTTCGCCATATTATCAGGTTAAATCAACAGAAGCGAAAAAAACCTTGGAATGGGCCAGTGCAAAAATTGTTAAAATTGGCGAGATTTGTTAGAGCAACTGATTAGAAAGTGATGGAGGATGAGAAAGTGGTTGATATCAAGTAGCACAAATAGTGGAGGACGATATACTCTCCAAACTTTAATCCTTAAGTGTAAGGGGTTTGTGTTTTCCCCCACAAATCCTAGATATGAGCATTAGCATGAACTGCTAACAACAAGTAAGACAGTAAAAAAGAAAGAAAGAAAAAAATATCACAGCTGCTGTTCTCTCATGTTTTTCTGTCAGTCTTGTTACCAATATATGCTAACGCTTATTTGGGTGGCAAGTTCCTAAGAATGATTGTAATGTTTTTGTGCCTTGTGCTCTGTAAGCCTCTTGCAAAGCCTGACGCTAACGCTAAAGCGCTAATCTCCGCTCATCAGCTTGCCTTCTCCTCAATCAAAGGTGACTGAGCACCAAGCTGATTACAAGGACCCATTCACGATCAGACCCTGAACACAGAGTCAGTCCAGGCCATAATCACGGTGGCAGTCACGCATTATAATTCATGGTACAGCAAAGCCGCAAAAAACAACTTAGAACGTGGACCAAGCTAAATATTGTACATAAATATGTACAGTCGGAGCAGCACAGTGCACTGCTGTCCACGGCTGTATAATTAGACGCATGGCTAGAATGGCAGACCAAACCATGGGCCCAGCTCTCCACTTACTGGTCTGGAACTCTGTTTACATTTCTGCTGGTTTTAGAAGGACCAATTTTAGAGTCACACCAGACCTGTTATTTTACTGGCTGTGGCTGCATGGAGAGTTTCTGATGCAACCAACCCACAAGAGTGTTTCCCTCCCGAAGGCTAATTCAGGTCAAAAGGGATGATACACTTCTACAGCGATCAAAAGAAAGCAAATGGCGTGTGGTGTAATTACCAGAACAAACGTACATAAAATGAATAAATGTGACAGCTTTAAAAGAAAAGAATCCGGGCTGAGGTTTCTCGAAGAGAAGACAAACCAAATCATAATTTCTAATTGAAACCCATTTAGTAATATTGAAAGTAATAATTTTGGGCAGTTTTGTTGGTAAAAAATGTATAGTTTGAATTAAGATTAATTAAATTGATCAAAAGTGAGAGTAAAGACTTTTACATTGCTTTATCAAATAAATGCTTTTCTTTTAAACTTTCTATTCATGGTTTCCAAAAAAAAATCGGATAGTCAATATTTACAACAGAGATTTAAGGGAAAAAGTCCTCAGTCTGGAGGTGGTTTTTAAGGGGAAAACCTGGGAATATATTAGCATCTTATTAAGACCGCAGGGAAAGCAAAGTACACATGAATCTTCCGAGCAATTGCAGTGGGCCTGACAACTGTAATTAAAGTGAGGGAATTAACTATTGATTATTGGTATAAACTCAATAATCTACCAAGGTCAGAGATGGGAAAAGTATCTGTGAAGTATAGACGGTTTTATGGGTCTTTTACCATAGTACACTCCTGGGTGTAGCCGGATGCAATGTTACAAAACGTACAACACTTACCGTGTAGAGCTCATTGAGGACTTTCATCAAATCCTCTTGCAGCTGAAAGGTGATTTCTTTACTCTGAAGAGAAAGAGATACAAAAAGGAGGCATTAGCCATCAGATCACATTCAATTCACTGACAAAATTGGACAAAATAATAAAGCTGCATGTGTATGTGCAATTAAATTTTTTGTTTTGCAAGAGATTAATGGGCACACGTTTTTCACCTGTAGTTGAACTGTTTGCTTCAACTTTTAGCAGCTTGCATGGATTACCTGCGTGAGGCTGATCTTTCTGTCTCACAGGCCACTCAAGACTCTCACTAACACAATTATATCTCTACTAATCTGATTTCACGAGCCATTCCCAGCATCCCAGTACTCAGGGGTGCTGTGAGCAAATCTTTTTGCAACAGTTAGAGCAAGACCTCAAGTCAATCTTGAAAAATCAGAGGCCACTATGTTCTTCAAACTAAATTATACTCACAATGTGTGAGTGTGAAAGGAACTGGAGATGCTATCAGCATTTTAGTTTATGTGGGTTTATTTGGAAAACAATTTGATGGATGTTTTAGGGTGAATATCAATCAATCATACAGACAGTTGTAATCAAAATTATTCAGGTTTATTGGCAAAATCAACAGACTTTCAGCTGTTTGCAATGAACAAATCAAACAAAAAGTAATTGAAATACCTCAACACAACAAACGTTTCAAGTGGTTTCGCCAAATTCAGCTGAAAACGCAAAAAATGCGGTATTCAACCCTTGTTCAAGCACATCTGATGCAACTAATCAAGGCTTCATTTTGTCCTCTTTAGTCCTTTAGACTTAATTTATTACTTCAAAAAGAGGGGAAAAAATATTTATATATTATATAAATGTTGTTGAGAATGCATCCATTAATTAATAGAAAGTGACTTTGGCTTTAACCATTTTCTTATGACCATCTTTTTGATACCCAGCATAACAGATTATGAATTTCATATTGTTAATCCACCAATCAAAAGAGATGCTATGCAAATGTCACATTTGAAATTAAATTTCCAACTCAAAAGATTGTTTGAATTGAAATTGCCAAAATAAAATAAAGAAAGGGAATACATAAAAATAAGACATTATTTTAATGAAAATTACACTAAAAATTATATATAAAGTATAAATAATATATAAGTATATTTAAATAAAATATTTATAATAATATATTTTATAGTTTTAATATTTATAGTAATATTCATTAAGCATAACATATAAGTATAAAAATGTAATTAAATATTAAATGTGAAAATGCACAAATATATATATATTTTTTTTCTCAATTTTTTTATTTAGGGGATCTGATCATGTTCTTTACAGGCTATGTGATATCAACACAGACATTTAATTTAACTCAGTTGTATGTTTAACGCAAGCATAACAGGTCACATGTGTCGCATGGAGGGCAACAGTCAAAAATATAGCTGCGAGCAGCGATGGCGGGCCCAAGCCGGTGGCACCGCAACCCCGGCTCCTTTAGTTACCTAAAGGCACCGGGGTGGCGGTGCCGAAGGCTTTGGCCCTTTCATGATTAAATGTTAAAACGGCTTGCCTTAGTCTGTCATTTTGACTAGTCACAATTATGTTACAGATATCTTAAATGATAATACAAACTATCCAAAATGTAATTACGACTAGACAGAAAGACATTGTTGATATCTACAATGTTAATTTCCGGATAGGCAAACTTAGCTTTTAAATGTTAAAAGGGCTTGCCATACACGGACGTAGGCTCAGAGAGAGTCTCACCATATTCAAACCAAAATATCTGACTTCCTCTTGGTCTGAGCTAATGACTATGAATTAGAAAGTTGTCTGGCTTGAGGAGTACAATGTATATAACGATTTTTGTAACTGTAGATAAAAATAACAACCCCACTTTTGTCAAAAGGTGGCGCTATTTAGTCCTTGCACCATGCCCGTTTCTGAAACTTTGCACATGTCTACTGGCTAATAAATGTGATGTGTCTGTTGAGTTTCATGCAATTTCAAGCATGCTAAGAGTCTCAAAACCATCCTAAAATAATTTCAAAGTTTGAAGCTTTGCCACGGCAACAGTTTAAAAGATATCAAGAATCCATTCACAGGTCTACATCTACCGTATGTTTACATTATACAGATGAAGTTTTTCATCTGTTTTTCATCATTATACAGATGAAGTTTTTCATCTGTTTACATTATACAGATGAAGTTTTTCATTCATATTATTACATGCAAGCGTGTTTGATTTATGGACCAAGTTTTCGGACCCCGTTCCAGGGGGCGCTGTCTAGCCCCCCTGCCACGCCTAGGTACCATCTTCAGCCCGGGCCTGATGGCTGTGGGATATGACCTGTGTGCAAAGTTTCAAGAGTTTTCAAACCCGTTAAGGGCCTCAAAAGCCATTAAGAGTCTCAAAATCATCAAAAAAAAGAATTTTAAAGTTTGATGCGTTGCCACGGCAACAGTATCAAAGATATCAAGAATCCATTCACAGGTCTTCATCTGCCATGTATTTACATTATACAGATGAAGTTTGAAGCAAATCGGTTGTAAAAATAAGAGGTTGATTTCAAAGCATTTTGAAAGTGACACACTTCCTGCTGCCAGTTGGTGGCGCTATAACTTTGACTCGAAATAGTCACATCCATGTGATCGTCCTCTTACAGCGAACACACTGATGAAGTTTCATCAAGATATGTTAATGTATGCTGAAGTTATAACACACTTCCTGTTTCAAGTTTCTCGCCATAATTTCGTTTCCTCGCCACGGCCAAACCGTTTGAGATATCAAAAATCACCTCACAAACTTTCATCCTCAATGTCTTGACTTCTTGCACACCGTGTTTGGTTGTGATTGGTAAACATATGCGTTGTAATTTGATGTATTTCTCCTAGGACAACTATTCAAACAACCCATAATTCTCAACTTCCATTTTAATTGTCGTAAAACTTAGAGCACGAAAGTTGTTTGGCCTGATGTGATCTATAATTGTACCGAGTTTCATATTAATTCACGCAAGTGTGTTTGATTTATGGACAAATGTTCGAATCCCAGTCCAGGGGGCGCTGTCGAGCCGCCCTGCCACGCCCGATGACTAGCTTCAGCCCGGCCCTGATGGCCATGGGTTCTGACCCGTGTGCAAAGTTTCAAGAGTTTTAGAGGATGTTAAGGCCCCCGAAAATGCCAGAGAAGTCGTACACAGCAAATAAAGGGTTAAAATTAACCTGACAGGCGCCCCTCCTCTCACTCACACAGAGAGACACTGAGAGACTGGCAAAATTCTAAGATTTTCTCTACATTCAAACAAAGATATCTGACTTTCTGTGGGTCCTAGCTAATGAGTGTCAATTAGAAAGTTGTCCGGCTCGAGGAGTACAATATACATACCGATTTTTGTAACTCTAGTTAAAACTAACAACCCCACTTTTGTCAAAAGGTGGTGCTACTGAGCCCTCACCACGCCCGTTTCTGAAACTTTGCACATGTCTACTGGCTAATAAATGTGATGTGTCTGTCGAGTTTCATGCGATTTGAAGCATGCTAAGGGTCTCAAAAGCATCCTAAAAGAATGGTAAAGTTTGATGCGTTGCCACGGCAACAGTTTAAAAGATATCAAGAATCCATTCACAGGTCTACATCTGCCGTATATTTACATTATACAGATTAAGTTTGAAGCAAATCGGGTAAAAATAAAAGGGTGATTTCAAAGCATTTTGAAAGTGACACACTTCCTGCTGCCAGTTGGTGGCGCTATAACTTTGATTCACAATAGTCACATCCATGTGATCGTCCTCTTACAGCGAACACACTGCTGAAGTTTCATCAAGATCAGTTAATGTATGCTGAAGTTATAACACACTTCCTGTTTCACGTTTCTCGCCATAATTTCGTTTCCTCGCCACGGCCAAACCGTTCGAGATATCAAAAATCCCCTCGCAAACTTTCATCCTCAATGCCTTGACTTCATGCTGACTGAGTTTCGTGCCGTGTGTTTGAATTCTCTAGGAGGAGTATTGCACATTCCATTGCGAGCGTTTTACAAACAAACCTCAATAGCCGACTTCCTGTTGGGCTGGGGTAAAAAGTAAGAGTGTGAGGTATAGATGAAACGATGAGATCAACATGTGTACCGAGTTTCATATTATTACATTCAAGCGTGTTTGATTTATGGACCAAGTGTTCGGACCCCGTTCCAGGGGGCGCTGTCTAGCCCCCCTGCCACACCCAGGTACCATCTTCAGCCCGGCTCTGATGGCTGTGGGATCTGACCTGTGTGCAAAGTTTCAAGAGTTTTCAAACCCGTTAAGGGCCCCAAAAGCCGCTAAGAGTCTCAAAATCATCAAAAAAAGAATTTTAAAGTTTGATGCGTTGCCACGGCAACAGTATCAAAGATATCAAGAATCCATTCACAGGTCTTCATCTGCTATGTATTTACATTATACAGATTAAGTTTGAAGCAAATCGGGTAAAAATAAGAGGGTGATTTCAAAGCATTTTGAAAGTGACACACTTCCTGCTGCCAGTTGGTGGCGCTATAACTTTGACTCACAATATTCACATCCATGTGATCGTCCTCTTACAGCAAACAAACTGCTGAAGTTTCATCAAGATCAGTTAATGTATGCTGAAGTTCTGACACACTTCCTGTTTCACGATTCTCGCCATAATTTCTTTTCCTCGCCACGGCCAAACCGTTCGAGATATCAAAAATCCCCTCGCAAACTTTCATCCTCAATGCCTTGACTTCATGCTGACCAAGTTTCGTGCCGTGTGTTTGAATTCTCTAGGAGGAGTACTTCAAATTCCATTGCGAGTGTTTTATGAACAACCCTAAATAACCGACTTCCTGTTGGGCTGGGGTAAAAAGTAATAGTTTGAGGTATATATGAACGATGAGATCTATATGTGCACCGAGTTTCATATTATTACATGCAAGCGTGTTTGATTTATGGACCAAGTTTTCGGACCCCGTTCCAGGGGGCGCTGTCTAGCCCCCCTGCCACGCCCGGGTACCATCTTCAGCCCGGCCCTGATGGCCGCGGATTCTGACCCGTGTGCAAAGTTTCAAGAGTTTTTGAGCATGTTAAGGGCCCCAAAAGTGCCCAAATAGTCGTATAAATAATAATAATAATAATAATCGTTAGGAAAACAATAGGGCCTTCGCCCTTTCAGGGCTTGGGCCCTAATAATTTAGCTGAGATCTTCAAACACCCACACTGCTGTTCCACACTCAAACTCTCAAGAGCAAACACAAGAGCTAACAGCTGTGTGTGTACATGTGTGCACTTCAGCACACCCGCAGGATCTCAGAGGCACACAAGTCTGCACTAAATGCTAAGTTCATCATCCGTGACTCATCGTACAGTACCGGCAGCATCCGGGCATGCAGATCCAAACAGGCCTGGAGAGATTATTCACGTGCCATGCCAAAGCTCTTCCTTCAATCAGGCTTCCTCTCAGGCTCATCTAACACCTGCCAATTCTGCCTTTTACATAACCGTTTCCAGCCGATGGTCAAACACACAGTTACATGGAGAACTGGGGTGGCTCAGCCTATTTTGGGAGCAATCAAGCAGGTTGGCAATAGAGAAAAGGATTGTGGGAAGCAGGGTTTTGTGCCATTTGAATTGAATTAAGAATATCATTCCCGAAAATAAAACATAATGTGTCAAAATATATAAGTAAAATATTAAATGAAACAATAAAAGTAATATAAAATATTCTAATTTAGAAAATAGTGACTAATATATATATATATATATAAAAGTCACTTTGGTTAAAAATCCATCAATGTAATTAAATGGCCTCTACCTTGCATGAGTCCTGGACTCTGGTATGTTTACATGACAAAAATGTACTAAAAATGGAAACGTTTTTCCTTTCAGTTTTTTCCATGTACAAACGACAATGTCGTCAAAACGATCCCCGTTCAGATAGATCTGTGAAAATGACTAAAAACGCTGTATTATTCATGCCAGGCCAGTAGTTGGCGATGTCACTTTGTAAAGAAACACTACACTCCTATAGACTGAGCAAATAACACATGTGCATGACATCAACGCTTTCACAAATCCACATTTTGTAGTTTACAATGAGACGATAACAGTATTGTTCTCTAAAACTTGCACTTTGAAACCTATTTTCAAAAGTTTGTGTTTTCAGGCCACCAAAATGCAGTAGTCGTGTAAATAAACGTCCAAAACCTTTTTCATTGAAAACGATGCGAGTGTAAACAGCCCCTCAGATGCTGGGCCTTTACATGTCAAGTGAGAACTGAAGTTGAGTCATTGTAGCACCACTATCTACTAGATGACTTTTTTAAGAACTCTATAAATAACTGTATCAAGCCTCTGGGTATAGGTGGTTACATCTTTCTATAAAAAATGTACAACCTTCAAGATACGAACATAAGAGAGCTGACAGCACCATGCGCAGGGCCCATGATGAAGCCAGTCAAAAATAGTGAGGAGCCATTCACTTTATGGCAGCAGGCAGCATATTGCGTGGCAATAAAGGTACTAAATAAAGTGTTGACAGCCATTTAACATGCATGACGGTTGTAGACAGCTTTATTACATTGCAAATTATGATCAGGGCACTTACAGTGGGATTTATCCTTGAAGACTATGTTATCGATAGCATTGAACCTACTGTTGAAAATGGAATGCAATTAGTAAAGAAGTTGTTTAGATAAATCAAAAAACTAGGATTCATCTATTGACAGTAAAACAAATAACATCTTTAAAGAAGAACAAACATCATCTCTGAGTGCATCAGGAAAGTCAACCTTGGATTTCATTAATAACCTAAGAGTTTTAAAAAAAGCATGTTGTATAAATAATGAAAACAAAATACATGTGACAAAATCTCCCCTACCATGATGGAATTCCTCATTGTACATGCATACTAGGAAAAGGACGTGCGCTCCAGTGATGCTATATGTGGTTGAATGCACGACTGTTCCGTGAAAACAGTGCATCACAGATCCTTTAACACTCTCTTTTGCATTTAAATGGAAAGAGTTTCTAGTATTTCTTATTTTCACTGTTAACTTATCAACTGGCTTTTCTGAGCTTTAGCTTACACTACTGTTCAAAAGTTTCAATGGTTTCTTTACTGTTTTTGAAAGAAGTCTCTTACGCTCAACCAGGCTGCATTTATTTAATAAAAAAAAAAAATCAGATATTTCCAATATTACTGTGTTATTATTTTCTATTTTAATGTTTTAAACTGTAATTTATTCCTGTGATGGCAAGGCAAAAATCCCTAACCTTAAATATGAGCAACAGAATGGGCCAGTCCACATTACTGCGTTTTCGTTTAAAAACGGAGGATTAAAACGAATACGATCTCCGTCCACACCAGCGTTTTGTTTGCGTATTAGAATTGATCTCCATCCACATTAAAACGACTGAAACGCGGATCACGTGACCATTCACCAACACTGGGCATGCGCGTGCCGGTGTAAACAGTGGCTGACGAATCAGGGAAGGACAAGTCATGACTGATGACACCCAATCATAGAGCCGAGCGTGAGCCTATGCGTCATCGTTTCTAAACTCCTCCGTTTTGTCCCGTCTTCACTAAAACGCCCTCCGGAGATTCAAAACGCAAAACCGAGCGGCAGCGTTTCTAAACTTCTCCGTTTTAGGTCTTCGTTTTTTCCGTTTTAGTCGTGACGGGAGGTGCAAGCGTAGGAAAAGCTCTCTTTTAAACGAAAACACAGTAGTGTGGACGGGGCCTAAGAGTGACCACCACTAACAAGCCTCCTGTGAGACAGTCTGGAGGTCTCCCTCTCTCTTGCAACTGTGCCTCTGAGGGTTGAAGGGACAGCAGGGGCTTTGCTCTCCTGTACATATGTGTGGCTCATTACTGAAACCATGTTGTGATCAAAGGAAGCGGGGAGCACTGATTACAGGGAAGAGCAGTTTCAACACCATGGGTGAATGACTGCCCCCCACCAACAACATCCAGCACCCTTGAGGAAAACAACACACTGCCCTCCCTCTTCTGCACTTTTGTGTCACACAGAGAGCATGAGAAGAGAGAATGTGTGTAATAAGAGGTTGTTTTGTTACATAACTAGTCACTTAAGGCCTACAGACACATCAGCTTTGTTTTGAGGTTCCTTCTATTGGGAGTTTCTGTCATGACTCATGAGGTCTTCTCCAACGTACTTGAACATTATGTACTTGTTCTAATAAAAACAGCTGTGAGGAGCACAAAGAACACCTGGTTTTTATGTCATAATAGAGTACTACACCTTACAGTAATGGGCAGTTTCCCCTTGTGTTAGCATGCAACAAAAGCTCGCTCTACATCAGACCAATATGACATAATTTTAAAGAAATGTCTCAACCAAAAATGAAAAATCAGTGATTATCTATTCATCTATTCTACTCTTGTGTGTGTGTTTCAAAACCTTTTAACTTACTTTTGAGGAGCACCAAAGGTTAAGTTTTAAAGAATATTCTGGTCACTTTTTCCAGACTAGGGTGGTCAATTTAAAAAAAAAAAAAAAAAAATCACAAAAAAAGTGAATCGCAAACAAATGGAGACCTTTTCTAGTAGTTTGCCATTTATTTTTATTTATTTTTTAATGGGACAACCTTAGTCTGGAAAAAGTGACCAGCATATTCTGGTACTTTGAAAATTAGGGACTTTCGCACCAGGTACTTATAGGAACTAGCATTCGTACCACCAGTAAAAACTCTGAAGTGATGTAAGCCGCGCTTTGTTGTTGTGACTTATTTTAACAGCACGGCGGACATTTTACGCCGCTGAGAATGCCAGAGCCCGAGGAAGACAGTGCTTGCATTTTCAGATGGTTTCAATCTGTTAAACAGTTCTATCTAATTGTTTTATATAGAATGTATACAGTATATGAACGAAGTATTAGCTTTTGCCATGTGGTTGATGTCCAATGTCGCTAGCTAAGCAAAAAAATACATAATCATGTTTGGCTTGGGCCACTCAAAAGTTGCGTCGAATTTTGTCCTTTATGTAAAGAGATAATATTCTGTTTTTGAGGCTATAATCTGTGTGTGTGGTTTCTCACAAGCGTTCGGCCAATCAGCGTACACTTATGTCACTGGTAGTTCTTATAGTGCTGGTTTAGACCCTACTCTGAAGTAGGAGCTAATTTAGTTCCTCCAAAAGGAGTTCCTAGAACTAATCATTACCAGTTCCTAATGCACGCCAAAAAGTAGGTACATTCGCATTTAGTTCTAGGAATTATAAAAAGGTTCCTCAGGTACGAAAGACATTAAATTAGTGGAAAAATGAGGGGACTTGAGTCATTTAGACCACATTTATGATCCTTCTAAAGTGCTTTTTTGAACTGTTCTGAACTTCACAGCCTCAGTTCTGATTCACTTATTATATTTTAAAAGTGTGGTCAAAATCATTCTCAAAACTTTGTTTGTGTTCAATGAAAGAGAGAAACTCATACTGGTTAGGAACAACATAAGGATGGGTAAATAATGACAGAATGGGTGAATTCTCTCTTTAACCATCTCAAAGCCAGTCAGATCTGCTGGTCAAGCCCTCCGAATAACCCCTGTTTGAGACCAAACTTATACCTCCCACATTCCAGCCTTGTAATTTGCTGTTGTGGTCGTCTCATATGACTCGCATGCATGGCAGCACATAATCTGTTTGGGAGTTGTCCCCCTTCTGTGGCCTGCGCTGGAGGGACCGCCACGTCGCCTTGGTCATGGGGCCGCAGACATCAAACGACAGGCAGGAGGCCATGATTAGAGCTCGGTCTTTAGGAACTTCTCAGAACAGAACCGCAGCCCAGAACCAGAGGTTCCCGTATGGCCGGACTCCCATCGTAAATCTGACAAGTGAATACAGGCACACAAACAATCCCGTACCACGCAAAACATCACATGCCCCACATCTGAGATAAGCAAGAACTAACTGCACGTAGGTACACTATAAATCTCTTTAAATCCTCTTTACACCTCACATAGATCACATGTAAAAAAATTACAATTCACAAAGAGGTTTGCATAGTATCATAATGCAGCATCTGAGGTAGTCCAACAGTATTCATACAGCAATGACAATTGCAGGCAACTACGTTTGACTAAACGTTACCATTTGGGCTCATTCTACTATATCAAAGCTGATAGAAACCAAGACGTACGCTGATTGTCATTAAAGACAATTATTAAAGGGATAGTTCACCCAGAAATGGACGTATATTCACCTGATTCATCATATATTCACCTGATGTCATTCCAAACCTGTATGTCTTACTTTCTCTTGTGTGGAGGATATATTGAAATTAAAAAGATTTTAAAAAATAAATAAAATATAGTTTTGGTTTGTGAAGGTCCATGGGATCCAAAACAACACTAAACCCCATTTCTATTTCATTGTACGGACGAAAACGGTTGAAACATTTTTAAAATACTTTTTGGTAACACTTTATTTTACAGTGTCCTTGTTGCATACTGTATGTTAAATGTTCTTACCATAGTAACATGCAACTAACCCTCAACTAAACCCTAATCCTTCCCTAACCTTATAGTACATGTTGTTGATTAATATTACTCGGTACTTAAATACTGTATATAATTTCACCTTTTTATAAACTTTCTTTTTTCGGTGGAACACAAAATAATACATTTATAAAAATCATTTCATTTTTGGCTGAAAAGCTTAAATATGCTGTAAAGTTGCTTTTAGGGTCCAAAAATATACCAGGAACTGCTTGAAATATAAAAATTCAAAAGGAATAAAAATAGCTTTGGAAAAGAACAAAAAAAAAAAAAAAGGAAAAGAGGACTGACAGTAAAACAATAAACAGAGAAAGTAATGTAGCTCAACAAAGAGTTTTTTTTTTTTTTTTTTTTTTTTGCATTTCCCATAGCTAAAAATAACTGCACATCTTATGGCATAAATGTGAAGTAGTGTCTTGATTAATAGCTTATATTCTCCCGAATGCAGATAATTTTTTCATGTGAATTTTTAAAGGGAATGTTCAAAGTTAATCGAGTGCATTTGTGCTCACAGGCATTATGTTGAACACCAGAAAATATATGTTTTTTGTAAATAGTACTATAACACACGTACGATGGACATAAACATGGAAAAAGTACCAAAAAAAGTGACAAGTGAAAAGTTTGTCAAATATTTACTTGGCATGCTAACATTCCTTAAAAAATATATGTAGTTTTAGCATTTAGCAGAGCTGAATAACTTATAAATGACCATTCAAGTGGCCATGAATAAGTTTGGGGTCAAATTTGTTTGGGAACTGTGATTATTTATTTATTTATTTTTATTTTTTCAGAATTCTTTGACAAATTTTCAAAACAAATATTTTCTAACATTTTAAATGTCTTCGCTGTCACTTTACAGTTATTTTGGAGGACAATTTAATTTGTCCCCACTGAATAAAAATATGATTTTATTTTTTTAATAAAAAAAAAAATCTTACTGACCCCTACTGAACAGTATTGCGTCTTCAGCTTGATTATCAATAAAGAGATTTGCAATGAATTTACTTAAATGTGGTTTTATTTTATAGCATTTTCTACAACATGTTCTCAAGAGTCAACAAGTTATTTTGAGACTTTAAAGAACATTTAGAGACTGGAGGCCTTTGAAATGTAATCAAAAACACAGACCTTTTTCATAAGACGTGTGGAGTCGTCACTAATCTGCATAAAGCGCATGATGACGTTGTTCAGATAAATGTCGCTCAGTGTCGCATGGTCTTTGCTCTCCCGTCGAACCTGGTTCAGCAACAGGTACCAGCAGTTCACCGGAGACAAGAGATTCTGGTCTTTCCTGCATGCGACAGAAAAACAGAGAAATAGACACTGATCAAACATAATGAAAGGCTCCTGTCTGCGGGCTGTCAGGACCATCTGTGCACTTAACGAACTGGATGAAACCACAGACAGATCCATCTTCCCAGCACCCATCAGGATGCTTTAAGATCCATTCACGTGGATCACACATTAACATCCCTCTCATCTCTTCCCTTGATGATACATGCCCTATTTAAGCATTCACGATCTGTGGATACTTTGTAGCATGCATGCAGAGCAACAGAACCGTGAGTTGGACCAAAAATGTGGAACATCATGTGCTTCTGGGACATGTGGGAGATTCAGAAACTTTCTGGGTCAGAACTCTCCAGATTACTACATACCTGCAATATGACAAACACAGTTTCTAGTAAATACACCACTGATGAAATTCAAAGTTCAGGGTCAGTAAGATTTTTTTATTAAACAAATGAATTTTTTTGTTTTAATTTTTTTTTCTTTTATTTAGCAAGGATGCATTAAAATTGATCAAAAGTGACAGTAAAGATATTTATAAAGTTTAACAAATGATAGATGAAATATTTCTATTTCCAATAAATTATGTTCTTTTGAACTTTCTAATCACCAAAAAATCCTGAAAAAAATATCCCAGTTTCCACAAAATATTAATAAATGTTTCTAGAGCACCAAATCAGCATATTAGAATGATTTTTTGAAGGATCATGTGACAATGAAAACTGGAGTAATGATGCTAAAAATTCAGCTTTGCCATCACAGGGAAAAAAAAAATCAATTTTAAATATACTATAATAGAAATGTTTTTTTTTTCAATATTAATAATATTGTACAATATTAACTTTCAAAACATTTTGAAAACCTTTGAACAGTAGTTTATTTGAGCACAAAATATTGATTTATTGAACTATTTCATCATCTTAGTTTCAAAAATAGTTTAAAGCTTTAATAAGTACCAGTATATCAGAATACTAGAGCATTAATATTAATTATATGTTGAAACAATTAAAAAAAAAAAAGTTAAATAGATCTATTATTTTTCAGCAATCAAAGTTTCATGTGTTCTGCTATTTAATTCTTCTTTTAAAATCATCGATAGCTCTTTGTGTCTCCTAGCAGTTCCTTGTTCTTCCAGAAGAATAAAGAAACAAAATCATCTTTGGAGAGAAAATAATCTTACAGGCTACAACAAACTTCTAACCCCCTAAATATTTGCAATAGTAATAGCAATGTTGCATTTGAGGAGGAGGTGACATTGGCAACTTATAGACATTTGGTATTAAACAAGGAAGTATTTTTCAGCTCCATTTCCCTTCATAACCTTCCCCAAAAAAACAGGCAATGCATTTCAGTGTAGGTGAAGGAAATATATATCCAAACCAATACATCTAGTGCTTAACCTTAACAGTGTTCTTCAAAAACAGGAAAAATGCAAAAACAGGACTAAATCCATACAGATGTTAGACATTCCTTAGAGTAACTGATTTGTTTAGACAGCCAGGGTTGGAGGATGTCATCTATGTGAGAATGGATCAAATGGATAATCTAATTGAGCCTAAACCCTAAAGATGCATGGTCACAATATGAACACGCCAGGGATTCACATTGAAGGGAAAATTATGAGAGCCTGTGCACTTTCTGTCAGTCTGCAATTACTGTAAATTAGATGTCGACCGATATTGGATTTTACCGATACCGATATTCGGGTTTGACCATGCATGCCGATAACCGATTATTCAACCGATATTTGATACTGGATTAAAAACAAACATAACACTCCAAGTAAAACAGCGCTGAACTGAAATGTGCTAAATTAAATAAATATATAAAAATGAGAACTTCTACAGAAAATAATTTAAACATTAAAATATTACAGGTTTCTTTAGCTACAACCTAGGAACATTTGTAAATTTAATAGGTAACACTTTGTAAGTCACATTCGTTAACAAGGGTGGAATACAGCTTTCATGAACTATGCATTGTTCAATATACAGTTTTACTGCATGCATTATTATTGAAGCAATACAATTGTATTTTGACCGTTCATGTTAGTTTATTACATTAACTAAGGTAGGTAATAACAGATCAAATTAAAATTAAAACTTAATTTAAAATGTATTACTAAATGTTGAAATTAACAAACAGTGAATAATACTTCCACAACACTTCTTAACCTTAGTAAATGCAAAAAATTTAATCTTATTGTAATGTGTTATCATTTCATATAAATCCATAGAGTCAGCAACAGACGCAACCCGTACAAACTATCGGTTTGGATTTTTGCCGATAACGATAGTTCCACCAATCTACTATCGGTACCGATATATCGGCATTCAAGACTGATGAATCGGTCGACCTCTACTGTAAATCCTCTCAGCCTTTAAGGCACACACTCAGGATTGTGTGTACTATGTATAAAGAATCATAAAGTACACAGACTGTGTGTAGCTATGAGACAACAGAGTCGAGTTGGGTTGTCAGAAAGCTTAAAATGTGTACACATGATTCGGATTCATAAAGCAGCAAAAACATAGCTTCTCCTTCTTGAGCACTGAAATGCATGAATAAAAAGAGTCACGAGGCTAATACATTCCTGGCAGGCATGAGTGGATGATAAGAGACAACTTGGTCTACCTCACAAACCCTAATAATGGAATATGAATTTAATAACATTAAATTTAATAATGTAAAATGGTTGAAGTTTCAGGGTTGACAAAGAATAATATATGCAATATTGCGAACATTGTTCTACATTAAAGAGAAATACTAAACCATAATAATGAGACTTTAAAATATACATTAATGATTATGAATGTGTCAGAAAAAAACAAACAAAAGGAAGCTGTCTGAACATTTTAATAATTTAATAATATGCTAGCGTTTTCTGAGTCAATCTTGGAGGCAAAGATGTTAACGCTGACTCTCATCTCAGCAGTATGGATGCATCTATAGAGAGAAATGCACGTTGAGTTAAACACGTCATGCAGTAAGTGCAGTAATTTAGCGTGCACGCGCGTGTACGTCACTGATCATTTACACTGAGATTTCAGAAGTGTTACCTTTCATTGTGAAGATCTAAACATATTTAGATATACATGAAATCGAAATGGAACACGATTTCGATATACATCAACAGACAACATTGAATTTATTTCACACAACCATATTTAGATCATTCCGGCGCTTGTGGAGACCGAAGCGCCCGCACCCTCAGATCACTTGGACGTGGCTGTGGTTACAATATGTAAAAACAATATAAATACTGTTCGTTTTCTCACACAAACCGCTCATTTCGTGTCTTAGGCTACAAGTGTGTACTTACATTTACAAGTCATTGTATCATGTTTAATTTGGACTTCTCTGTGCATGCTCTTAGAGGTGGTGACCATAGACCTCCATTATATGACTGATAGACAAGAACGGTTTGACCTAAAAATATCAAAATTGAAACTTCTATGGAAACAAAGACACCTACATCTTGGATGCCCTTGAGGTAAGCTAAAACAAACCAAAAATAATTTCCAAGTGAACTAACCCTTTAACCGAGATAAATGTAAAGTGTAAAGTGGTAATGTTAAGCTACTTATTTTTCAAATGATACACCATGTTTGATGCCAATGAATGAAAAGCGACGTTTGGATTTTATGCCCAATATAATTACCACATGGACTAGCGGTATTAAACCGATCATCGGACTGATTCCTGTGGTGTTTCGTTTTTGTTTTGTTTTTGTAAAATAAATACATACAATTATTTAAATAAGTAAAAATTATATATACAGGAATCCATTTGAGTCATAGAGTCTATTAGCTCACAGCCATGGTGGGCATAGCAGTGATGACAACTGGGGAGGAAGTGGTCACACTGGGTAATCAAAAGACATGATGAGTTGATTTGGAAAGCACGTGACGCGACTAATCAGAACTGATACAAAAGCAGCCATTAGTGCCGAGTAGAGCAGAGAGCCAGCTGGAACATTAAAGGCTTCAGTAAATCAGCTCTACTGCTCAGATGAGATTAATAACCACCCGCTCTCCACTACTCTTCACTGCACAGCACACATCTTGGTGCTTCCACAGGACAAAATTTGATCAAAAACTTCTAAATAAATAGACAAGAGAAAACGACCAATAAAAAAGCTTATATAAATTAAGGCAAAAGTGCAATCATCTCAAGGGAACGGAACACTTTCTACACAATTTTAAATTACTCCAGAGAGTGAAGATGGACCAGGAATTAAAAAAGTGGTCTCACAACCAACTTTAAAATGATATGATTATGTATGATGAAATCAATGTCTCCAAAATCTGTTTAGACAATTATGAAGATCTAGATACACTCTAAAAACTGCTGGGTTGTTTCAACCCAACTTTGGGGCAAATATGGACAAACCCAGCTGGACTACATTTTTAAATAGTTCATCCATAATTGTCCATTTTACCCAAAATTGGTTTAAAACAACCCTGCATTGTTTTAAGTGTAAGTCAAAACTCCCACATAAAAGCCATTATAAATTCCTTACAATTTTCCAGAAAGCAATACCAATGTGCGACTTCCCAGGTGTAAGCAAGTCTATACAACAACATTGGTGGTAATTACCCAAATTAATTACACTAAAATGAATGTGGCCCAAATCTGCTGATATCATAATAACCCAACAGATCATTACCAGTG
The DNA here is from genome assembly GCF_016745375.1 of Pimephales promelas. The sequence goes on from NW_024121599.1 coordinate 3,069,197, forward strand.
GCATAAATACACCCAAACTACAAGTAACTACATCAACACAGCAGCCAGAGGAACTTCATTCTGTGCTGGTGTAAACATCCTGCAGATCGCAAACATTATATTGACAGCTCATCGATTGCGAAATGCCAGAGCAAACTAGAGCGCTTCACTGGAAGGTTTGGCAGCCAACAGCAAGGTCATCAAAATGAATGTGAGTGAAGGTGCAATCACGCAGACAACTAAAACCCGAACAAACTTACTGGGGCATAGTATTTCATCATAATACCTTATATGAATTGAATTCCATTTCATTTTAGGCGTGTAACCAAAATGAAAACTAAAACCTACTGTAACCTAAAAAAAACACTTATACTCAGTTTCCTACAGGAAATGTGTCCTTGTGGTAAGTCTATTTGGCTAAAAGGCTTCTGCAAAATGACAAGTAATCAGAAAGAAATCTGGAGACCAAATCTGGCAGCTGGATGATGAATATAACTAAATAGATCCTATCCTGAGTACCTTGATATGCTGTAAACTGTATGCGATGCCTGTTAGCTCAACAAACACGGGCACTAAACTAAGCACCAGTCGATTAGTCGCCACGACGACAGTGTCATCTGGGAGAAGTTTACTCACGCAGCTCACAAATACCAGTCCTTGTAAATGTGCACAGAAGTAAAGCCAGAACCTGGAGCGGACATGACGTCAGTAAGTAGAGGGTGGGTGGTGTGAATGCCTAAATATAGGCTACAACTGTTAATTTACAGGAATTGACACACACTGAAATCAAACTTTTTTTTATTCAATAATTACTGGGAATTCACGAAAATATTTAATTATTGAAACACTATTACTTAAAAGTTTGGCATCAGTAATGTTTTTGAAACACGTCTCTTATTTTCATGTTCAACAAGGCTGCATTTATTTGATCAAAAATACAGTAAAACAGTAATCAAATGTTTTCATTTTAATATTTTTTTATTATTATATTATTTTATTTGTATTATTTATTTTTTATTCATTATTTATATATTTTTATATTATTTTAAAATGTAATTTATTTCTGAGAAGGCAAAGCTGCATTTTTAGGCATTTCTCCAGGCTTCAGAGTCACATGATCCTTTAGAAATCAATCTAATATGCTGATTTAGTGTAACATTTATATTACCAATGTTGTGCATTTGTGCTGCTTAATAATTTTCTGGAAACGGATTTTTTTCCCAGGATTCTTTGATGTATAGAAAGTTCAAACAATGTATAAAATAGAATTTTTTGTAACAATGTAAAAGTCTTTGTTACATTTGATTAAATTGAATGTGTCCTTCCTTGCAGAATAAACGTTAGTGTAAAATGTGCATTGTGTATTGTTGTATTGTCAAGGATGCTAATAGATTAAAACTGACACAAAGGAGCTATCGCTTGTGTTGGTCAAGCAGGAATGGTTAGACCAGAAGGATATTCTCTAAAATGGACGATTTAAATTGTTGCGAAATTAGATCCTGTGGTCAATTCAATGTTATTACTTTTTATCTACCCATAATTTTCTACAAAAGTCAAATCTAATTTTCAGTACAAAAAAAAAAATACTAAAATGGAAACTTTCATTTAAGACCTAACCAAATCCATACACACACTAGCAATGCAATGGGACCACATCTCTCTGGTATTCAACTTTCAGGCCCGATCCATCACACTTTGCTCTGAGCGTCACCTGAGATGCTCCTAGTGCTGTTGAGAAGATTGATTCTGTGACTACAATAAACAAACAGTACAGTAAACTGTTTCTTGACAAACAGTCACTAAATAATCCCTCTCACTGGTTTTGCACAATTCTGCTGACTGCACATATCAGGCCAACTTCAACAAAAGGGTAAAACACACCCTCTACTTTGGCTCAGCTGGCCTCATCTAGACGCCATCGGTCAGACATCGGGCCAGACCTCTGGACTACGGAACAAAATGGGATACAAACACAGCGGCAATGGCGTGGACCTCTTTGCTGAAGCCCTGTGGTTACAGAAGAGTCCAAATTTAGCTAAAAGAGCTGTTAAAGCGACTCTATTTTAAAATGAGATGTTCTTTTCTAACAACTCTGGGGTGTGCGGATATCCCAGTTAATAAAGCTCATGCTGATTTCATTCAGCAAACACAGCTTTCATTGAGCTAAACTGGCTTTAAAACTGGCTCCCTTCATAGTTTTTTTAATCTCTTAAAAAGGCAAAAATGCAGATATTCACCAATAACCTCACACTGTAATTTGCACCCTTCTTTACTTCTGCAGGTATTTAAAAACTGGCAGGTTTTGCATCTTGTGTTTCAGAATATGGTAGTGAGTTGTGTCAAGTATCTTATACTTCTCTCAAACCAACAGGCCACATAAACCACAAGTGCCACGACGAGATTCTCCATTGCCGCCAGTTGTGCACACAGCTGCTGGACTCATTTAGGGCTATTTAACTTTAATATTTGGTCTATTTACAGAAATGAAAAGCAAACACACTCAATATTTTGAGTTTTAAAAATATTTTTGGTTTCTATACTAACATCATGTTGATATAGACTATTTTCCAGCCAGTGACTGAACTGGCATAATAAGACCATGATGACCACAGTTTGACTTTGTTCCTGTCAACGTTTCATAATGTCTTAATACTGCACTACATTGAGAATAAATCAGCAGCGTTATAGGCTCACTGAGAGATGTATATATTTTACTAAATAGGATGATGTGAAAATCTACTATATCAAGGAGCCTATAATGATTATTTCCTAATTAACTAATGAATTGCATGTCGCAATGTTGTTTTTGGCACATGTAACAGTGCTTTACTCCACTCTTTTTTGTAAACAGGCTCATTTTACAACTCCCCCAGAGTTAAACAGTTGAGTTTCATCATTTTCAAATGCATTCAGACGATTTTCTGATATTTAGAAGAAAAGCAGTAACCAGACAGTTTCTGGTCTCATTGACTTCCATAGTACAGTTCTAACTGTAATATATTCAATTAGGAACCGTATAGAAATTTAATTAAGTAATCCAATGTAAATTAACACAGCACTGTCTTTAATGTATAATTAAATGAATCATTCTTAAGCTACAAAAAAAGCAGTGAGGGAATATCCCTTTTTCTTCTGTTCAGAAGGAAGGCTCACACGGTCACACCTGCCTTGAAGTATATATAATTTAGGGATCCATTTCAGATGAGAAAGGAAAAGTGTCATCTTAATCTCAAATCCATTAAGTGCCATGTATTAACAGAAAATAAAAGATAAGCATGATTACTTCCTATTTCCACTTGATGTAAATAAGTGACACCATCATTTGCATTACATCATTTGAAACAAGTTCATATGGCACATAGCAGTTAAACAGAAATCAAATTGTTCATAACATTTTAGGAAATATTAATGATAATGTGGGTCAGTGGTTAAAGATCTGGGACGAGAGCAAAAGTTTCTAGATTCAAATCACAAAGTCATAGCCGGTAATACAACACACTCACTTATATTGCTGGTGGTCCTTGGTGCTCCTGGTCTTGGCCATGAAGCGCTCGGCGAGCTTCTCCAGGTTGCGCGAGTACTCCATCTCGATCTCGGACTTCTTGCGGAAGAAGTCCTGGAGGTCCTGAAGGAGCTGGACCCTCATGTCTGTCTGCTGCTCCAGACATTTCTGCTGTTCCACCAGTTGGGCTCGAATCTCTGAACAAACACAACCAAACATTGTTTGTTGTAAGAGTCACTCAACAGAAATCATGAATGGAGTGAAGGCACAGTTTCATTGCACGCTTCAAAAGTTCTTTGGAAACCTCTTGCTAGCAGCTCAGCAAAGTAAGACTAAAAAAATTTAAAAAATGGCCAGCATTATACAGTATATCTTCTATAAATAAACCATTCAGATTTGCCCTGAGCTAGTTTCATTGTGCAGTATCAGCAATGCTACAATAATCCAGGCTCATCAGGTGGAGCAGGCAATGCACATTTTATTACAGCCGGAATGAGGAATGGTCCCAGAAACTAACTCAATGGCTCTCTAAAGCCAATGTGTGTACAGCTTGTACAGCCATGCAGGCACTACACTTCATTTAACAAGCTTTTTTTTTTTTTTTTTTTTTTACCAAATTACCTCCGGTTTCCTCATGTAATTGCCCCCTTGTCATTGTAAATGGAGCTCATTAAATTTGCAGTCTACTGTGGAGACTCAGTAGCTCCATACCATAATATACATTCAGACTTCCTTTCTCCGCCCTCAAGTGGACCAACATGTTTAATGTATTTTTCATAAATGTGGGATCTGAACAACAATACCCACAAAATAGTTAGACGCTCTAATAGCACAAATATTTCAACAACATTATGGTATTATATCCCGTACGAGCCCCCAAATAATCGTATCAATAGCCTGTCTGACTGTATTAAAGAAAATAAAATGGCAAGACTTGTGGAAGTGGCTTTGTGTTCTGTTTAACACGATTTAACACGTTTAGATGATATTCACAAATGATTGCGCGCGTGAGATCGACAATCGACTACTGTGGGCTTCGACCGAAAAAAGGAAGCAAATAGAGGTATGTGAGCTGGCTGAATTAACATCATTTTTATTCATATCATTCACATCTACTGCCATCAGATTGACCGTGGTCACTCTTAATAAAACGACTAACATGGCTTTGCACTTGTAACGACAAATCAAGGATATTAAGAGGCTAAAAGCAGGTTTAGAACATGCCCCATTTAAGTCAACAGGGTGCGAATTTTAAAAAGACGATAACACGGTGTAGGCAACACCGAATTTTGTCGTTTTAGTCTGTACTGACAGCACTCCAAATGTAAAAAAAAAGGAGCTTAACGTTAAAATTGACTGGAGTTCTCCTTTAACATTGGCAAATTCAGGTCACTTCCACACCATAGTGGAAGCAGGCACTGAGGAGATTGAAGGAGCTTATTTCATGTTTGCAAAATAAGCCATGCCAATACCCAATACTCAGGAAACATTTGAATTTAAGTGCACACTTGACATCCTGGCACCATCCACGCTGTTGTTCCGTTTAGATGAATGTGTAACTATAAAACGGTTAGTTCCTTGGTTCTGATTGGTCAATAGCTACGTTTTATTCATGATAAACCACGGCAATGTTCGCTTCACCCAATGGTTCTGTGTATCACTGCACCAACCTAAACAACCATCCTCAGCAACATAAACAATCAATATACCTCCATTCCATGTATTATGTATTCCAGCAAAATTAACAGTTTATTGTGTGTGTGTGTTTGTGTGGAAGCCCACAGTTTCTCAAGTGTGGAGGGAATATTACTGTATTTAATAGTTTTCTCTCACAGGTGTAGTACTGTATGTCCATCAATTTACACTCACGATGTGCCACAAATCTGTCTGTTTTAAACTAAAAGACGGAAAACAGATGTTTTCTCATGCACAGAGATAAGCAGATGTATGCGCGTGAGAAAGAAATCTTTGGTGAAAAAATACATGACACAGAGGATGAGAACAGTTCCTATTCCCTGCCTTTATTGAGCTCCACACAATGAGGTATGTTACACTATATTCTCATGACAAACTGTCAGGAATTATATTTTTAAGTGGAAGGACAGCATTTAATGAATTTACTTTAAAAAAGTAACATAAATATAGACATTTTTGGTTTTCATACATAATACGTGTGTGGTAACCATTTTTTAAAAGCAATAAGGTACTCGAGGTGTGCTGTATTGTGAATAAGGCACGGCTGAAGGGGTTGTAGGCACTTCGCGTCATGCCTAACAACGCCCTTCAGCCGTGACTTATTCACAGTATTGTACAGCATGACCTCTTGTACATTATTGCTTAAATGTGCTGTGAGCTTTCCTCTCAATAACATAATAAAAACAACTAAAATGACAGTATGTGAGAAGGAAATAGCTAAAGCCTCCGATTCTGATCATAGCGATGTGGATATGTTTGCACCAGCTCTGCAATTCAGCACTGGACCAGTCAAGACATGGCATGACAATTTATATAGCACTTTATTCAATAGATTGCATTAGCAATAATAAACATGCTATAAAACAAATAATTATTTAGATAAATAAATAAAAACTGTCATAGCCATAAAAAATACTAAAAAAATATTATGCATAATAATGGCAACATTGTAGTAATTTTTACAATGTCAAACAATAATTGTCTTGAAATTTGATCAAAGTTGAAATTTTGTAGCTAAATGGGTGTTTTGATGTTGAAATTTGAAATTGGTGTTCACAACTTCTCATAGATAATTAAAAAAAAATACAGAAAAAAAATAAATAAATTGCATTAAATAAATAAAAAAAATAAAAAAAGATTCACCAAAACGTAGAGAACCAATACAAGATTTTTAATGACAGGCTTTAAATATATCCAGGATGGTAGCACAAAATGCCTGGTTTAAGATAAAAAAAAAAAAAAACATTTATACACTTAAAATAAACTATATCCTGTCTGTCTGGAACACTTTGTTCTGATTGCTCAACTGCTGCATTCTGCAGTCTTTTATTTTTCTCTTATTTTTTTTTCCATAATCATAACATTTTAGTAGTTAGACATGTCATATTTTGCACTAATAACCCGCTGATTAAAATTCTGTTACATAACCCACAATAAACCATTACCTCAAAAGACATTCAAAGAGATTCCAAGAGCAATATAAAACTTTCTGCACTCGCCTTTCCTTCGTCACCAGTATCGAGTGACCCTCTGCGATTACAAAGAGAATTCCTGGCCCAGTGAGGTCATGTGTATGGTAAACATCTGCATGGAGTCAGTGTGCTCAAGCATGTGTGAGACTGTGTGTCGGATCAAAGCCCCTGTGATCCACTTCAAACAGAGAGATAGATGTGAGCACCTGTGAGACTTCTGATACTGCACAAACAAGACCTGAAGGTGGAATCCAAGATAATTAGCCTTCCACTCTCTGTCTCTACAGTCAGCTTTAACAATTTCGGCCCTCTCAGGTGGGTTACTAAGATAGCTAATAGCTGGGATGAGTGTTTATCGAAGATTGCATGCCATTCTTTAAAGCGCAGGAAAGGTATGTGAGCAAACAACAGGGCCTGTGTCCATTTAAAGATAAATGCGACCATTTTTTTACCTTTTATGACCTCCGTTGTATGTTACAGAGAACAATAGACATCACATTGATGGAAGCATAGACTCTCAGTTTGTAAAAACAAAAACATACAAAACAAAAAAAAACCCGTACAATTTAATTTTATGGGGCAAAAAATGCTTACAACAAAAAAAAGTAGACAAAAAGTTTGCTTAATGTATAAAATGTAATATTTTACAACTTTTTTTCCCCCACAGTAATAAATATATATACTTTACATTATGGTAATGGGAATTGGGGCAAATAAATGTGCAACAAAATCATGATATCTATGCTATCATGGCAGCTTCAGCATATCAAGAACCGCAGCATGCTGTATTTTTCCTCATACAGTCTGTGCCAAAAGCTATGTGGGACATACTGTACCAGAATCCTGTATGCAGACGATCTCATCAGCGCTACCTGAAATAGCAACATTTGTCAGGAGACTTGTGTTAATACACTGGGTTATCCAGAACTGCCATCTGCTTAACAACTCGGCATGGGGAATACTTTCCAGACTGTCACGTTTGCTTAATTGCCACGGGATGTGGCAAACTATGTATTTGGGCAATTGAGATGACATGTCAAGCAATGCAGTGCGACATGTCCGCATTATGATATGCTTCTGTATACTGTGTCTAAAACAACTGTAAACATCATTGTACATGTAGTTTTATGCCTGTTTTATTAAAGATTCAAATTAAAGAGACCTCTCGAATCAATCTATCTGATCTGAACACCACTAATGTGCAGTCACTTCAACTCATGAAAGAGCTTCTCAATACAAAATCACTCCTAAGATAGAGTGTTTCTTTGAAGACAGGTGGGCAGTGGGGGAATATCCTGTTTTCATACAGTTCAGCACAGCTGGGAGACGTCAGTCAGTCGGCCTTGCGCCAGTGCTGATAGCCCATGGTCGGATTGATTTTTACCAACTTCCAGGCATAAAGGAAAGTCTACTCACTTTTGACAGCTCAAAAAGCAGTGAGTCTGCATTCAACCATTAACAAACCATCTTGTTACAGAAACTAGAAAGCATCCCGTGAACCGTGCCATTCACAATGTAAATCAAAGAAGGCTTGAAAGAATACAGACTAAGACCAACAGAAGTTGGGCAAAACATGAGCGAAACTCTTGTTACATGCCAGTTTGATTAGGTTCCCCCGAAGCATGTTAGTTAGTTAAATAATTAGTTATATTTAATTTATTTAATCCTCAAGTCCTGAGGAAACTGAATTAACACAATAGGAGACTGAGTGCAAGTCTCTGACTAGCCATCACACATCTTACTTTTTAATGAAAAATGTATGTCTAGGTCAGCTTTCACACCAAAATAAAAAAAAAACACTAAAATTGTATAAATAAATAGTAAAAAATGAAAAAATATTGAAAATGAATTGAACCAAAATAATAATAATCAAAAGCAAACTAAATATATTTTGTGTGAAGAAATTGAAGTCTATTTTAGGACCATTTTAAGGTGACATCAATACTACGGTAAGAAGTAGTTCGAAGTAAGATGAGTTTGGGGCGGCATATGCTGATATATTCTTGACAGGTTTTGTAAGGCCGTGTGTCCACCAAAGCGTTTTTAGCCAGCTGAAAACGCTAGACGCTCTGCTGAAGACGCCGTGCATTGGGCGCTTGAGAGCGTTTTGGCAGCGCAGCGTTTTTTCCGTTGAGACGTTTCTGTTATGATACAGAATATCCGCAGCAGTTGAATGTTGTGACAGTTGGTCGGTGTGGTATTAGTCCCGCCCCTCCTCCACTGTGATTGGATGGCTGGGTAAAAAGTGACAGTGATGAGCGCTGGGTTTTATCCAAAGTTGAACATTTTTCAACTCCCAGCGACCAATAAAAAACGCTGGCCGCTCGGCGCTTCAGCATGAAAAAAACGCTCAGCGCCTCGGTACGCTCATGGCGTTTAAAAAACGCGGCGTTCCCATTGAAAACATACGCCAGGCGCGTGGAAAAACGCTTTGGTGGACACACGGCCTAAGACTCTACCAAGTAAGGCAGCACTCAACCCAACTAAAAAGTTAGTTACAGAAGTTTAAAGTCCATTTCAAAAGAGTCTATGAGAATAAAAGTATAACCTTGTGCCAAGATTTATGTGCAAGAATGATTCGCTATCAGTCAGAGCTAAAGGCAGAGGTCAACACTGTTAACATTGACTCTTTGCATTGAATATTTTTGCCAATAAAACCTTTAAAACTTATGGAATGCTCATTATTGTTTACCAGTAGGCTTTATAGAAACAAGCAAAAATAATAATCTACAAATACTGATGCAGCAAACAATGCAAAACACAAAAATTGTCACTGCCAATACTTTTGGCTATGGCTGTACATAATATATTTTTAATTCATTTAAAAACAAAACTCTGCCAACAAATATAATACTTAAAAATAAGGGACCAGTGAAAGCGTGGACAAGTAAAAATCTAAAATATTAAGCCAACCAGCCAGCCCTACATGTGACTCTACTCTCTAAAGCCATTTCAATTGGCGGCAAGAACATGAACATGGGGTGCGCACATGTTTTATCCAACTGTAAGTCTTCCTCAGACCCAGCAGGAATTCTGAACCTCAGAGGACAGCGTCCAGCTATTAGCTCATTACCATTTCCTGAGATGGTCTGGAGGCCTGCATACACAAACACACAGATAAACAGGAAAGACTGGCCCCTAGGCAGTCTTTGCATATGCCTTCACAGTCTGGTTCTGTGGTCTACTGACCTACTGAGAAGCTGCTCCTTCCTGTTCTGGCCTTCAATGGGACCAAATTACACCTTACTGCCTGAACTCCTCTGACCTTAAACTCCTCCACTTACTCGCTCGCTGCTCTACTCAAATTTTCAACACATATCAATAGCACATCCATGGAAACTGACTCAATGTTTGGAGATTCCTTTTTTAGATTGAGGCCAAGCACATCTGCCAGTAAAACGACTTAGAAAGTAACACAATTCTCAACAGCGTAGTCAGCAAAGACTGAATAAATATTAGAAGGTCATTTATTCAAGACAAATAAATGAGTTTAGTAGGGAGTCTAATCTAGTTTTGGCATCATGTCTTAACACATGGGGCCAAGTATAGCAAACAATAATAAAATTAGAAATAAACCAATATGACAATTGACAAACTCAGATCAGCTATTTCTTTTAGACATATTGGGAAACCTAAACCAGGAAAATCTCAATATATTATCCAGTGAGATTTAGGGAGAAATTAGATCATAAACTCGAACAACCAACCACATGAAGTCGGCATGAATAGCCGCCCTATTGTGATATGCAATGGCTTCTCGAACAAGAAAAAAAAAATCTCAATGTGATCTCATGTGAGTGACAGGTTGTCCCACCAGCAAACACACAGCAAGAGTGAGAAGAAGTTAATTTCATTAAAGATTTGGAGGGCATATAAATGCAATAAATAAAATATAATAAATAGTACTATAATTCATAAAAATAAGAACGGTCCATTTTGATTTCATGTTGATTTTTAACATTATATAGCTTTAGCTGTTTAATTCACTACAGCATGAAAAGGAACTGCAAAATTCTGGAAGTCTGTTTTCACCTTAAAGGCGCAGTAAGCATTGTTTTCTGAGAAACACGATACCCGTACCTAAATTGCTTCGCCCCCAAAAAACATGCAATGCAACACAGGCAACCACTAACGGACAGCTTGCGTAAATATGGATGATTTTACATTTGCATTTTTTTTATGCATTTGGCAGACGCTTTGATCTAAAGCAACTTCCATTGCATTTCAAGGTACACGTTTTACATTCTTATCAGTTCTTGCTTTCCCTGGGAATCGAACCCATGACCTTAACGTTGCAAGCGCCAACGTTTTTTACACTTTGAGCTATGGGAAGGCTTGAGACAATGGAAGGCTTGACAACGACAACTGCATGTGAACCACAATGTTCAGAGATTACTGCTCTCTAATGTCTCTCCAGTGCTGGAAAGCTTCTCCAATATGAACACGGGTCCTACCTCTTACTCAATCGTAACCCTTCTTCCAATTTACCTTTTCCTCTTTAGTAATAAATCAGCCATCTCTCTTTCTACTACAAATGTCCCGTTTGCTCAGTCTCCGGTCACGTTTTCTTTTACGATCTATTTTGGACTTTTCTGGCGACGAGGATTTGCAATGCAGTCTTTTAAACTTGCCGGGACAATGACAAGCGGCTCTCACTGCTCTGGCCCTCCGCTTCTGCTGCGTTCAGTTACGTCACGCTGACTCTGAACGAAAACACGTTGTAGAAACGCATTAGCCAAGTACTTTTTGTCCCTCTCTGTTATTAGTTTTTCAAGATGGCGGAACCTACCCGTCCGATGTATTTAAATAATAATAAATTCTTCGTTTACGAGGATAAGTCCGATAATTGGCAGAGGTATTTGTACACCATTGAGGACATATTTATGAATAAAAATATTGATTTTAAATCATAAAATACATAAAAAAGTACACATTGTCCCTTTAAAAGTAAAAAAAGTTAACAGATAAGTGAGAAAGTTTAAAAATTAGAAATAAATTGACACTGTAAGACAAAGTCCCCCCAAAAAATTGAGTTAATATAGTATAGAACCTCCCAACAAGGTCCAATCCAGGCAGATATGTGTAAAACATCAATCACTGAGTATAATCATGGTGGCCCATGAGAGTCATCATTCAAACCCAACCAAAATAAAGACGTGGAGCAGTAGAAATGTGAGATTTATAATTATATTTTAAAGGGAAAGGTTGTTTATTCAGCTGTCTGATATCTGTCTGAGCTGGAAACATGAACAAATTATTTTTTTTCCAGTCAAAAACCAGTCAGTTTTAATAGTGTTATTTTTAATTATACACTATTATCATAATTTTATTGCAACATTTCCCCCTAATATTTGTATTTGATTTTAATGCAGCTTTAATTCTATTAACAAAAATGTTTGTCTTAATTAACAATAATAACCTTCATTTCATGTAGCCAAATGCCAGCATAAAGGCTAGCCAAAACAGATGTCGTCATACAGGTTTAAATATCAACAAAGAGAGAGAGAGAAAAAAAGGAGAAAAATCTCTTGCATCAGGTGCATAAATGTACAACTAGTAAGCAAAGATTGCCCGTTCTTTCAGTGATTCATATCCAGGCCGTCCCAGCTGCTTCGACTGCCCTCGGGGGAGGGGGAGAGCATCACAAGAAACTCAATACACGCTTTCAGACTACAGTTTCATTCTGGAAAAGGACTACTCTCTTGCTCTCACACATTTTTTTTCTAGTAGCACTATGTTGCAAAATGACACTATATGCTCCTTGGGTTCACTTTGTTCCTTTGTTTGGAAAATGTCAACAAGAAGAGTCTGAAAAAGAGAACCCAAGGATAATATTTCATTCCCTCTCCCTTGCAAAAACTATGAGGGATCAGCCAGGACACGCCGCATTTGGAGTAAGACCCTTGGAAACGTGTGGAATGCCGACAGATCTTCTCCTGTAATTAGATGGGGCTTTTCCTGACATCTAAGAGGTCAATAAGCATTACAAACACTACATCATGTTTACCTCAGAAGGTTCATATCATCTCACAGCTGGAGATCAAAGGAATTGTGCACGTCAAAAATGACAAATTAATCTTCTAAACTTCAATGATCGTTGTAAAAATGCAGCAGCAACTCCAAATGCCCCGCAGTGCATTGTTTGAAGTCACTCTTTTCAAGAAACTGCATTCAGAGCTTGGGGGGCCTACTAGAGCAGCCTGACGGGGCCTCACGGACCACACGTGAGGCGGTTCAATCCCACACACAAACACCTGAATGGTTCATTCTAAACACATCTGCAAGGGCTAATGTTCTACAATCAACTGGACACACCTGCAGAACTCCATCCCTCATCAGCCGACATGTGCGGTTTATCCCATCAATACACTAACCATTGACAGGCTCCACAGACCATAATAAGTGCCGGATGCCCTTTCACGTGATCCTTTAAGAGAAATGTCAAGCTATACAGTACTAGATGTAATGCAATTTTCCATTTCAAGAATTTGCAAACTTTTCGAAGCATAGACAATAATTACTAGATCCACATCACTATGACACAGGCCTGTCATTTAAGTGAGTGGTTGGAGAGTACAAAACAAGATGGAAGAGTGTAGATTTCAGTTGAGATTTGCTAAAGATTACCTTTAGCCCTAAAACTGTATTCTGGACAAATGTGGTTTTGATTTATGTTTAAAAAATTCTTCCCTTGATCTGAGCGGCACAAGACTTGGCTACTTTTCCTAAGTTTGCCTCCTGAACACACACACATTTTTTTTTTACTCAATTCGACAATGTTAAGTGGGTGAAAAGAAAAACCCCTTACTCTTGCATTTGGATCAAAAATTGTAATTTAGAGCATTTTAAAATAAGCCAAAATAAGACAACAGGTGACAGCAAAGTCACTTCATCTTTAGGTTTTAGCTCTAAGAACTTATATGGAATGATATTTTAATGTAGTTAAAAAAAAAACATAAAAGTAAGCATAATTTACATAGAAAATATGGTACTTTTTGAAATAAATAAATTCAAAAATACCCCAAAAATAAAAAAACCCACCATAAATAGTTACTTTATCGAAGACAGTGATATAACATTTATAATAAATAAAAATTAGGATCACACCTGAGCCCTCTGTGCCCACATTTGTCCACAATTACAGGATTAAGGGCTATAAAGTGAAAACAGTTTGAGGGCTAACAGTGTTAGGATATTATTAGTGTTTTTAAAGATTAACTTTAGGAGAGAGTTTAATGACGACAAGGGTAATCTAAATGTTATATTAGAAATGTTAGATGTGTAAAGGAAATGAACATGATTAATTAAATATCTGATATTTGATAATACATTCAACAATATATTTTGCTGATATATTTATCCCATATATTTGACCTTTACGATAAAAAATAATATATATATATTTTTTTTTTAAATCTACTACTGGCCAATATAAGTTATTGTACATTTAATCATTTAGCAGCCAATAATATCCAAAGTGACTTACAAATGAAGAGAGCAATAGAAGCATTTGACAATGGGACAACAATATGTAAGTGCTGTGACCCTTCCCAGTCTAACGAAGTATATGTTTTTTTTTTAATAGATAGAGTAAGTGTTAGTATTAATGGATCAAATGTTGCCGAAAAAAAAGTGTCTTCAGCCGTTTCTTGAAAATGGCTACGTACTCAGTAGCTTGGGTTGGTACTGATTTATTGTGCATCCCTAATACAAGTAAGTCATAACTTTCTATTCAGATTTTAAATGTTGTGTAGTGTATTCCAGCTTTTAAAGGTCACAAGGTCAGACCAATGGGCCAGCAACTTCACTCCACAGTAAACATGGGCTTGTTCCGTCAGAGAACATTAGTAGTCCCCGGTGGGCTCCTGGGCAACCGCCCACTGAGAGGAGACCACAGAGAGCGAGACCACTCAAGCCAGAGCGACTCATTCCGGCCTGACAGCCCTGACACTGACACCAGAGGGGGCGCACAGCTGACGGGCAGGAGCTTCGCAGTCTTACAGCTGGAATCCATGAAACTCGCAACATGCTGGGGCTGCTCGGTTATGGCAAAAATCATAATCATAATTATTTTGGTGAAATGACTAAAATCTTTACAATAGCAATGTATATAAATTAAATTTGACTGAAAATAAGGTTGCTACAATATCAAAATTGTGACGTTTTGAATTCCAAAACAGAAACTAATACTAGGCTAACTGAATGTTGTGAAACAATTATACTAAACAACAATTATTATGTTTCATTAACATTAAAGGCATAGCAGGAGGTACTTTAAGACGTAATACATGGATCCAATAAACATACTGACAAAAATCTGAGGGGTCCGATTCGGTTGAAAACGCAATACAACCTCATTTACATAACCTAGTAACCCCACAAAGATGACACCAACACTAACAACCATTAAACCTAATCTGTCTATCTGCCATTTACTACTAAAAGGCCAACTGTCGCTAATCACATCAAGGCTTGTATGACAGGTCAAATGCCCCATGCTGGCAAACTAATGGACGTTTTGTGACTCTCACTTACTATAGATTTTATTACCTAGTCCATCTTCATAACACCCTGAGCACTCCTGCTGGACCCTGCTGTGACATTTGCATTTAATGTTATGAGCAGCCAGGCATCCTATTGCACAATAAACACTGATAGATTAAAGAAATCTATGCCTAAGTACATCCAAGTAATTTAATTAAGGGCAATTGTGTCCTTTATGCTAGATGCTTTCTCTTTTTCAAAAAAAGGCTTCAGGTTTTAGAGATAGTTTTGAATATACAACTGTTTGATTATTACCATGTTAATTTTCATGGTATATTCATGGTAAATGGGTGACTTCTAGAAAGTTGACATGTCCAGCTGTGTGACATGCTTTACTCCATCTAAAACTAAAGGTTTGGAGTCTGTAAGATTTTTTTAATGTTCTTAAAAGAAGTCTCTTTGCTCAAATTACTTTTTATTATTCAATTTATTATATGAAAAATTATATTATTCAATATATTACTATTTAAAATAACCGTTTTATAGTCTTCAGTGTCTTCAGAAATCATTCTAATATGCTGATTTCATTTGATGCTTAAGTAGCATTTCTTATTATCAATGTTGAAATCAATTGTGCTGCTTAATATTTTTTGTGGAAACCATGAGTTCAAAAGAAAAGTAGTTATTTGAGAGTGAAATACAGTATTTTGTAATATTATAAATGTCTTTACTATAACTTCTAATGTGCCCTTGCAAAAATAAAGAAGTATTGATTTCCTTATACGTCAACAATCCATAATTCTAATGGAAACACTATTGTAGTGTAGTGTTTATAAGTATATAAGGGTACCCATCACCTGGGTTGGAGTTCATTTTAGCATACAAAACAACAAAAGAACTAAATCCAGACATGCAAGAGAACTATAATTGTCCACAAGACAGCAGGACAACACATGTGCGCCTAAAAGACAAATTACAAATTAAACTTCAGAGGAACAATACAACTGAAATACCACAGGGCCACATGGCAGACATTACCCATTGGTGTCCTTCAGAGACTATATCCTAGATCTAAACAGTGTTTAAAAGACATCCCAATTCCTACAACCCCCCTTCCATTGAAAAACAACCATCACCTCAACAGATCTTTTCAACCAAAGAAGTCCAAAAAGAGTAACCCTAGAAGGACAGCATTTACATTCAAGTCCAAGCCTGCTGCACTAGAATCTCTTTCCATGGTATGTTAGCTTTGGGGGAGAAGAACTCACCGTAACAAAGATGTAATAAGAGGTAAAATGAGAGAGTCTCAACCCCTCAGGACAGGATATAGTAGCTGATGTGAAACCAAGGCCTCTAATTGTAGAGCAGAGGTGCCACTGGGAAGTTTGTGCGATGGGAAAATTGAGATAGTACTCAAACTTGAAGTACACCTAAGATTTGCACAAGTTCATCAGCTCTATATGACAGGCTGTCAAGATGGAAACTTTCGTACTCAAATCAACCCGCTACTGAAATAAATAAAAAAACTAGATGGAGCGCTCCAAGAACTATATTCCATCAGTAAAACTATTTTTTTCTCACCTACTTAAAAAAAAAAAAAAGAAAGAAAAGCTGTAGGAGTGCTATTGACTATTTTTTTTTTACTCTAGGACAGAGCAGATGTACTATTGATATGTCATGCATTATATTGTGGTTTCCATTTAGAATTACGTCACATTTGTTCCTGTTATGCGTTTTATGTCAATGATAGGATCTTCTCTAGACTTTAGCAAACACACCAGCTCAAATAGACGGTCTTACAAAGAGTGAATAGAAATGGCCTGTACTTCTTTATAACGACCAACAAACGACATATGACAGTTAAGATGTTATGTCCTGGGAAAAGCATGTTTATGGAATAGGACAAGTCTTTGTTGTTTGTGTTTGAATTAAACAGAGAAATGAAAGTTTTAAAGTTTTCAAACGTTTTAAAGGGGTCATGAACTGGCTTTTTAAATTTTATTATATTGTTGTCTGAGGTCAACTTATGACGTTCGCTTGGTTTTTGCATTCAAAAACATCAAAATGAATAAGTAATAGGCTATTTTCTACCCAAGTTGTGAGCCTACCTGAAAAATGCTCGGTTTTTATGGGCGTGTCGCACTGACTGAAGACTTAAGTAGAAGTAAGTGGAAGTAAACGCCCACTGCTGTGAGTGGATAACAGTTTTGCATGTTATAATGAGTTTAACTCACCCATCGGTGCACATGGGGGAAAACGTCCAATGTGTAAAATGGCAACCGGATTCGACCATACATGTTCGACCCAGTGTTGCACAATTCCTGTCAGATCCAATATAGATGGCACAGCACATTCTTCACTCTTAATTGGTCTGCAAATCCAGTCTTGTTTACAAAACAATTGTCAGTGAAATGAAGCGAACAGACGAAGATGTTTTACCTCATCAGCAGGAACGTCATTAAAAATAAAGTTTATCCATACAGTCCTATTGGAATCCTGAGGAAGCATATGCAGCGACTGTCTTCTTTCACAACCAGGCACTGCACAATATTCTGTATTGCTCGGTAGCTCGATCCGGTTTGTAATCACGAGGTAGGCCTACGTTTTTTAGCTATGCGTGTAATGCGTGAATCGGTGGGCAGGGCTAAACCGGCCGTGTTGAAGTAGGCGTTGATCTTCTTCTGCGGGGGTGGTGTTTTAACCTCTTTGTCGTCATAGTTCCCCACTTTTAAAAACGAGTCCTTTTCAGAGGCTGGTGTCAATAAAAGCTTTTATTGGACTAACAAGGACGTTTTCAGTTCTGAAACTTACAGGATATTCTTATAATATGATGACCTCTTAGATGTCAAAAGCTCAAGGAATATTTGATTTCTCAGTTCATCACCCCTTTAAAATAGATATATAGATTCATTATGGGGTTGCGTTGCACTATGATGTGTTAGTGTTCTACACTCCACAACCATAAAAGGTTAAAAGCTTAGTTTGACCCTGCAACCTGAAAAGATGCTAGTTAATCTCAATTAGGTCACAGATTGACATAACCACATGAATCATCAATCTGACATCATATCACACTGCATGCAAATCAGAAATGTAGAAAATGTCTATAAAAATACATGCTAATAATATACATTTGTCCAAAAATGTATTCAATTTTGGATTATGGACAAATTTGTCCTTTTTTTAAATGTCATTGCTCCTGATGTACACAAACAACAAGTCCCAAAAAAGCTGTCTTATGTAAAGATCTTCAGAGAGCTGTAGTTATGGGACAAGGTTTTGAATAAGGTCTGTGTCAATGAATGAAGCTTCTTATCTCAAAGAAACAGCTGGGACCACTAACACATCTCCACTGGACAACCAGACGACAGATATGATCCACAGACCAATGTGTTCTGTCTCCCTCTCACTTACATAAACACACACACACACACAAAATCACTAAGTAACACAAACTTGAAAGATGCATAAGTGACAAGCTACAATACTAAAGAAAATTCATAATAAAATCACTGTCTTCATGTGTTTGTGCGGCCTCCCTTGCAACTTTTAATTAAACACAAAACAATGCATGAGTAATTAACCACCAGATACTCATGTCAACCCTCATGACAATGGTCATCTCAGAAACCGCACTACAGTGATTCAAGTCTTACCTCTCAAGTAGGCCCTGGGGGGTGACTTGGAGGGGTTAGGTGTCTAAGGCCCCATCCACAAAACTGCATTTCCTTTAAAAACGGAGAATTAAAACGAATACGATCTCAGTCCACACCAGCGTTTTATCTGCGTATTAGAATTGATCTCCGTCCACATTAAAACGACTGAAAACGCGGATCACGTGACCATTCACCAACACTGGACATGCACGTGCCGGTATAAACAGTGGCTGACGAATCAGGTAAGGACACGTCATGACTGATGACACCCAACCATAGAGCCGAGCGTGAGCCTCTGCGTCAGCGTTTCTAAAGTCCTCCGTTTTGTCCAGTCTTCACGAAAACGTCCTGCGGAGATTTAAAACGCGAAACGGAGCTGCAGCGATTCTAAACGTCTCCGTTTTTTTACGTTTTGGTCTGGATGGGAGGTGCAAACGTAGCAAAAGGTCTCTGTTTTTAAAACGAAAAAGCAGTAGTGTGGACGGGGCCTAAGTCACAACATCTAGCTGCTAGGGTGCCTCAGGGTTCAGTGCTTGGACCACTTCTCTTCTATATCTATATGACATCACTAGGATGTGTCTAACATCTACTATTCTACTATTTATATATTTTAATATCTATCATATATATATATATATATATATATATATATACACAATTTCATATTCTTGCTATTGTTGAAATGATTGCTTTCATTAAAAGTATAGCTTTGGACAAAAGGATTACTAAAGGATTAAATGTAAATGTGATGCCAAATAAACCAGGGGAAATGCAGGCTTGTTCAGACTGGTGTCATTCCCCGTCTCCCACTTTCTCCAATAATTCCCCATCCCCAATATGGTTTTCATAAATGAATGAATAAATATTGTTTATTCATTTTAAAACTATGTAGAAAACATGACATGATTATTTTTAACTAGACTTCTGCTGTATTTAATTTCTATATATATATTAGGGCTGTGCAAAAGTTAATTGCGATTAATCGCATCCAAAATAAAAGTCTGTGTTTACATAATATATTTGTGTGTGCTGTATATAATAATTTTGTATATATAAATACCTATGCTTGCATGTATATATTTAAGAATTATTTGCGCTTAAATTCTGTATATATTTATAAATACATAATCTATATTATATAAATATAAATATTTTATATATGAATAACACATTTTCTTAAATATATACATGCACGTGTGTGTATTTATATATACACAACATAATTATATACAGCACACACAAATATATTATGTAAACACAGACTTTTATTTTGGATGCGATTAATCGCAATTAATTTTTGCACAGCCCATATATATATATATTTAAAAAAATTATAAAATAGTTACCTAATCAGAGGGTAGATCTTAAAAGGAACACACAGTCGTCATCTACAGCCAGATTCCCAGGTAATTATAATGGAAGGCAATATAACGGAAGCTGAATAACATCCTCTTCAGAAAATATCCCCTCATGCATACAGCCCCTTTCTCTCATTCTCAGTCGCTTGTCTGCTCTGTTTTTGCTTTACATGGATCCTCCTTACAGAACACATCTTCAACTCATTTGGAGAGGAATTTTTCAGACATATAATAGTGCTATTTTTGTTAAACCATCAGGTGCCATTACAAGGCAACCATTTTCGCAGACCATTTAGACAGCCCTCTACCATATTCCCTGAAGATTGCATATGCAGGTGAGACCCTAACATGGTCATTTATCAGCAGAGCTGCTGTCCACCAGTGTGCAAAACCAAAACATCTATACTTACAGTTACACACACACACACACACACACACACACACGCATCTGGAACAGCTGACCATTCATCACCACAACGACAACCCATAAACACAACAAATCACACTCCTCCAGGGGGGCAACACCGCTACCACAGGTCACGCTGATTAAAATGGTTTGACACGCCAACACTGTAAACACACCCTTAAAAGCACAATAAATGAGAAAACAAACAAGTAAACGCTAGATGTAGCCTACTGCACAACTTTGCAGAGTATCATTACCATGTCTTAAAAACAAATCATTGCATTTGGATGATACTTTAAAAAAAAAAAAAAAAAAAAACACTTTCTTGTCCAAAATAATGTCAGCTTGAGATAATAAAAGGCACTCATGCTGAAAATTTGCAGTGATCCATTTAATGTAAAGTGGAATACTTCACCCAATATTTTTGTTTTATATATTTTTGTGGTTCATAGAGGTTGCTCGCTGCACAGAGTGAGACCCTTAAAACAGACAATAAAGCAGTGTGAATACAGTACACTACCGAACGTGTTTTCATATCATCATAAAGTTATTCATTTGTTGACTAGATGCAGCATTAGTGGAGAAGAGCAGTGTGTTTGCAGTCGAGGCTGAGAGGAAGCTACCATTAGCACCTCGAATGTGACAAAAATACACCCAAGTCTGACCCAAATGTTTAATGTCATGATTGTGATCTTTTTGCATTAGTTTATTTCCAGCTGGTCACTTTTATGCATTCGTTTTGCAGCGAAGATGCATTTAAAGCTTGTGTAACTAGCTTGTGTAGCTGCCTGTGTCCTTAAGTTGTCAGCCAACAGAAATATATCCGAAACATATTCGCTTTCAGATCTTTTTATCATCTCTGTATTGCATATTTTGTTATTCTGATTAGATAATCAAGTGTTCTAAAACAGAAGCAAATAAAGTGTGAGACTATACATACTATTTTCAATGCTATGGCCTTAAAGATGGCCATCTGCATGACTACTTGGATTTATAAGAGTACATTTGTAACACAAAGGTTAATAAAAGTATTGTTCATTGTTAATTTCAGCATTTACTAATACATTTTACAGTTGTATCTCTTAGCATTAGTTAATGCACTATAAACTAACGTTAATAATTAATATGTTCATATTTTTTATATTTAAAAGTACGGTACATTTTAATGGTTCTATTTATCGGCCAGCATGGTCCAACCTAGTTATTGTTATAAATAAAATCCTACTATGGGTCGACCTCTAGTTAGTCCAGAATTAATTAGTAACTAAAAAAAAGTGCTTTTACAGTGCTTTTTTTAATAAAGTTGCAAATTTAAAAAAAAAAAAAGATTACTGGAGTATGTTTTACAAGAAAATATTATTATATCATATATAATATCATATTTAATTGTGTTGCTGTTAGCCTGTTCCTGAAATTTACAAGCAATTTATAAGTGAAAATAGTTTTTCAGTGACAACTCAAGGTTAATTAATGAGGTTAATTAATTAATTAAGATTCTGAGAAGGTATCTTCCTATGTTGACAGTAGAAAACAACTAGAGGTCCAAAGGGACTACGCAGTCAGAAATCAAGCCTCAGTGCAATATCGTTAAACAAATTTCCTCCTTTAAAAGCAATAGCAGTTAGAGCAGTTAAAACCTCTCATCTAAGCTAGATAATTTGCCTAGTAGTAATTTGTTTCAGGCGGTGCATTATGCAATTAGACCAATGTAGATTTATCGCAAACTGCATTTTCAAAATGAACCACTTCTCTGTTGGCAATGTCAGAGCGTCTCGTGCAAAACAAGCACCGCATCCCCATCTCACTCTCGCTCAAGAGCTTCTCTTTTGGCAAAAAGAGCAGCGCTCCAACGTGGATACAAGTGAGTGCAAAAACACTTCAGTGTTCACAGTGTCAAGCATGGTCTATTTTCAGTGCTAGCTGCCTGTGTCCTTGAGTAACTGTTCTTTTAAGCAGAGCAACGCTCAACTCTGCTGTCAGCCCTGTTACTTCGAGCCATTATAAAACTGAACCAGGTCTACTGGGAGACATGTCAAAGCGAGTGTGCTCCTTTTCCTCCCAACCTGAAAAACAAAGACCTACATAGCACTATCGTGCAAAAAAATAAATAAAAAAAAATTGTGTAATGTACTACCTTGCTGGCTGCTTTGTGCATTCTATGCTGAGCCAGAGCACTGGGGGTAGTTTTACATGGAAATCAGCAGAAATGTAGATAGCAAAACCTGATTAACACAATGGAGACTGGTGTCTCCGACCGTAACCTTAGAAAAGTTCCCTCTTGCTGATTCATCACGCTGCATTTGAGAGGGCATTTTTGTGAGATAAAAATTATGTAAAAACCAATGAATAATTCAAGGGGACGACCACAGGATATCCATAGTCACAGCTGTCAGCACCGGAGGCAATACTACTCCAGTGAGAAAGGAAATAGCCAAGGGAGAAACAACATGGGAAACGGTGCAAATTGGAAAATAGTGTGGGACTTAACTAAAAAAAAACTATCCCTTTTAATTTTAGTTTCATTAAATGCATAGATGTTTAACTGACCAAATTACTTGACCTGTCTTATTGGACTAAAATTGGACTAAACTACACAATTCATATAGATTAGTTTTACAAGTGGTTGTTGTATAAGCTTTCAATGGAGCACAAAAATCGCTCAGATTTTATTACAATATTTTCATGTTCTGAAGATGAATCGAAAGTCTGTAACATTATTTTTGGGTGAACTAACCCTTTAATAACCTGCATATTGATAGTGGCTCCCTAATGCCAAGCAAACTACAATATCAGTGTAAAAATGTTCACACTGTGACATCCCTAATATTTGCAAAAATGTTGCTGGTGATATAAAATTGGTTATATGCACCAGATTTGCAAAGCATCATATTCAAATAGCATAAGTGTATAACACATTTATATTGATTAATTTCTATAAATCATTTTTTATGTATTGTTATATTGTGCATCAAATATTAATTTAGTGAAGACTTTTAAACCATCTTTATTTTTTGCCTTTAAGACATCGATATATAATGGGTATTATGGATTGAATCATATTAAAGTATCAGCTATAGGCCCATGTACCCAATCAATCATCACTTGTGGTTTGACTGCATTATGATGATTTCACATTAAGAAAAGTTTTGTATTCTATACCTTAATCTCAAAGCTCCTAACATCATCAACCACATGCAGATTCATGTATAGACCATCTGCAGATCAGCGCAGGGGGCGGAGGAGAGAGACGACTCAGAACAAGAAGAGATGTACTGCAAAATATGCTGCTCTAGTGGGAAATGTCTGTTTATAATGGATCTATAGAAAACAACAGGCTCCATTATCATCTCTCATGATAAAACACTCCATAAGACACTTCCCGCACCAGACTTCCCTGCTCAGCAGGACAGCCATGAAGCTCACTGAAATAGAAGACAAAAATGATATATTCCAGTCCTGATGAAGAGTTTTTTCAGGAAGTATTCTAAATGCACATTTTGTAGTTCAAATGAAGATATGCAATTTCTTAAAAGGTGCCAATACTATTCACAATTACAAATTGCCCGATTAATCTGAAGTATTCTGGTGTAACATTGAACTAAACAGCAATCCACATACACATAAGTAATACCCCACATTATTTACATTTTCTCTTATTGTATTGTTTATTAGAACCAGTTTTCGGAGTTGTCTTTTGCTAAAAGTAGAATTGTAAGTAGCCATAGAATAATAGCTCTGTAATGTCAAAATGAATAACTTCAATTATAAAAAAAAAAAAATGGGAGGTTTAATCTCCTGTATGGATTATAAACTCAAACTTTTTAATTCCTTTCTTTTTTAATAATACATCACTCTGGTGCTCTTAATAGTGTGCAAGGGCTTAAAAGGGTCACTGAATTGAAACAGTACCAATTTAAATTTCATAAAAGAGCCAAATAATATGCTGACTGCTGATGGCGAGCTCAGAAAAGAACCACAGCGCTCAGATTGGTATCAATAAATGGCCTTTTCTTTGGGAGTCCCACACATCCGTGGCTGGAACCACATACGCTGTCTAAAGTTTCTGCCACTTGGGAGGGAGCTGCACAGACCGGGCAATGGCACGCGAGACGGGTCTAGTCCCCGGAATCTTTGAGACCAAAACTCGCACCCAGACCACAAAAAGACTTTTTCGGGTGGGAGAGACAGAACCCATGGCAAACAATTCCCAACATCAACTCTAAAAACAGACACAACCAGGGGCAAAGGCAACAGCTTTCAAAAAAAAAAAAAAAATCGTAGAGGGAAGATTATAGTGACTTAAATGCAATGATACAGCATTGTATGAGTTACATAAATAAAGGACAGGGCTGTGCCTTTGCCACAAGTGATAATCAATCAGGCTCAACGCACACAAAGATGAGGGAAAGCCGTTCCCTGACATTTTATGCATGACCGTTGCCTTAGAATGGATCGCAACCCCCAGCGATTCAGCGCCAGTGGCCCCAGACATCTTTTCAAGCAAGGTTTGCTGAAAGCATACCATTGGGCTATTGATTAGGCCAGGCTAGAACCCACCACCTACCCCCTCGACCTTTAAAGTTCAAAAGGTCAGTGCAGTAGAAAAGAGGAGGGGGGTTGGGAGGAGATAACTGCGGCAGTTGATGAATTTCCCTTCGAACAAGGGACATGGGACAACCCACACTAATCAGAAATGGAAAAAAAAAAACTTTTTTTTCAGTGCAATATTAAATACTTTGTGTGAAACTATCAAAAATACAGAAATATTTGTTTACAAAACAAATATTTGTTTACTTTTTGGTTGCAGACAAAATGTTACGTATTGTAATGTATTTCAAAATAATAACAATAAAGTAAACTATTTAAAAAACTGTAATAAGTGAACAATTATTTAAAATGTATCGATACATCATGGTAACGTTTGTTTAATTCATGCTGATAAAATGAAAATATCACTATTACAGTTCAGTCATGACAACTCGGGATAATTTGTAAAACATTTTATTAATGAAAATTAAATGTACACAGTTTTGGTTAGAGATGTTCCGATACCCTTTTTCCCTTCTCGATACCGATTCCGATACCTGGACTCAGGGTATCGGTCGATACCAATTTCTGATCCGATACCTGGGTTTACTCTGTACAGGATCTATACAGCTGCAGTTCATACTAGCACTGTATGAATTGATATAATTATTTTATGGTTTGCTTCAGACTTATCCCTTAATTAAACATGAAAAAATACATACAGTGAAGTAGAGTATTTTTATCTGACATTTCACAGCAATATATCATTTATCGTTCTTAAGTGAAAAAGTTCAACTTAAAATGCGACCCCACATCTAATACTGTAAACTGAAAAAGTATTTTAGTTTTACAATACAACTGAAGTGCAACAAATAAATCTAGGAATCTAAAAAAATGATATATGAATAATATCAAATAATCGCTTTATAATTTAAAGTCCATAAATTTAAAGTCTGGCTGAAGTAGTAGTGCAGCTGTGCATAAAGCCAATTGATCTCCGATTTAAAGCGTTACGCTATAAGCTAGCATGCATAACTAGCTTTCTTTTACTGCCTATGATAACTAGATATTAGCCGCTTTCTGACTGGAGGGACTTTTGCAGTTCCTAGAACCTAACGTTCCTATAACCCTTTTTTTTTTTGTGTTCCGACCGGACTAAATGGGGGATTTTTTAGATCCTCAGACCATAGTTCCTATAACTCTTTCAGTACTTAGACTAAGGCTTAGTCTTAGCCTTTCCCTAGGTCTACGTTGATTGGTTCAACTTATAAGTCATGCCCACTGTCAACACGGAAATTGTAGCGCGCTGTCTGCCATACACTGTGTGTTTTTGCAAACACATTACAACGAGGATTAAGACAAACATAACACATTCAACCAGCTAATTGCAAATGCTAGCTAAACTTACCCGCCATTTTGTTTGCCTCCTGCGCTCTGCTCTTTTATCTTCTTCCATCATATTACTTAATATCATATTACGCTGGAGCCTTTGTCTTCTGTGTTTCTCTGTACAGAACTCAAGCATAATCTTTAAACGCCGCCGTTCGTTCTCCGTTATTAATGTCCTGGCAAGGCAGAACAGGACCACTGCAATAGCCTCCTCCATGCTGGTTTGTTGTTGTTGTTGTATGTGGCCGCGCTACGTCTAGTGTGACTCCCTTACCCCTCCTACCAGTTCATATGGCCACTTGGCCAGTGCGAACGCAAGCAGCAAAACCGAGTTTGGGGGAGAGTAGTTCTTAGAACTGTTTAGAAGTGGACAGTTCCTATAACTAAGTTCCTGTAACTACTTGGTCGGAAAGCGGCTATTGTTTAAGAAAATGGTATCGGATCGGTACATGAGTAAAAGTACTCACCGATACCAATGCCAGAATTTTTATTGGTATCGGCGGCATTTCCGATACTAGTATCGGAACAACCCCAGTTTTGGTCTTGGCGGACTAGATCTACTACGCTGCTGCAGAGCAAGTGTGACTTACTTCTGCTAAATGCTGAGAACAATTTAAAGGAAACATGTTGCTGCCGTTAGAGAGAGGAAAACCCTCTCTCAGGGAGCAGATTTAGGCAGGTGGTGCTGGGGAGGTGGAGAAGTTGAGAAGAAGTGGCATTGCGCACAGCGATAGTGCATTCGTTTGATGAAACAATGTTCTAGATGTTACATGTTAATTGAAATACGTCAAATCGATTGTCTGGGAACATTACATTTGGTGAACATTTTTTGGTCGGGAAGATCGGTCTGGACTCAATCCATTGAGGAGTAATTATGATCGTTTCAGAAATCATTGGGCCAATCAAATTGCCAGGGCGGGCTTTATACGATGATGGACAGATGATCTGCAGTTAAGTAATCACCACTTTATCTAAGAGCGCTTGGGTCAAAGTGGTTTCCCTCAAAGATGACTGGAGCTGGAGAATTGAGATGTATAGATTACGCAATCACGTCTGTTGTTAAAGAAATCGACAGCGCATTCATTTTTAAAGACGAACAGAGAACTGCAATCAAGGCATTTGTCGATTGGAAAGATGTGTTTGCCGTCCTTACTATGGGGTTTGGCTCCGATGGTCGCTAAGAAGATGGGACGCAATGAAAACCCTATGCATAGTAATTGAATGAAACGCAATGAAACATGCGTAGCTCAACATGCGTCACTGCGTTTCTCTGATTGGTGTAGGTCTATCCAACTGAGTGCAGAGTTTGTTTGTTTTTTTCCTGGTTTGGTTAAGATGCGCCTCATAATCAAAGCCCTATGAAGCAGTATCTGACTAGAATACAAGTATGGCGAAGTCAGGCTAGTTTCATGGCGTACATTTGATCAAATCAAATTCTGGTCAACAATCAAATCAACAGACTCTTCACGCTACAAATTACCAAATGTCATTAGTTGTGATCGTAAGCATCCACTCACATTTTTAAGTTCGACCACACTGATTTCAATAGTGCCAACTTAGAACGTCCTGTAACTGTAACTCTCCAAAATCCAGAACTGCTTTGATTTTGCGGTTCTACTGCCTTTAAATTTTCCTCCTCTAAACTCGACTATTATTCCTCGAGCATCTATTTGATGATGACTAACATGGCCTGACTTGTCAGCAAGATAAAAGCTGCTTGTTTGTGGTAGCTGCCAAGCTTTGATTGTTTGGGATTGCATTAGTTTAAGTAGGATGAAGACAAAGACATGCTGGGCTGAGCGCCAGGAGCAGTTCTACAGCAAGAACAGCCAAGTTAGTAGACCTTATCCCATCATACACACCCAGAGTGACATAAAGGGCCATGCAGAGAAACACAAATTGCTTATACAATATAGAAATGAAAAACTACATATGTTCTGGTTAAGAGTTTACTTGACTCCGATCAGATGCTTGCACAAGAAGAGTTCTTGCAAAAAAGACAGCTAGACGGAACACAGTGGAATGAAACAGCAGGGGTCTCGTTTTAAAATTTAGACTATTTTTCACTTGACATTCCTTAAAAGAGCAACACTTGATGTGAAACAATAAAACAAATTATGCAAATGTGGCAGCCAAAGACGTCCGTTTAAACGAACATGGCATCTACAGTATATTCCATACAATTAAGCGGTGCTTTAAACAGGGATGAGACACAAAATAAAACAGCTAAATCACATCATGCTAATTAAAACTAATTAAAGCCAATTAAAGAGGCCCTATCATAGCATTTGAAATGGTCCTATTTTTGTTTTGGGACACTTTGTCTTATAATATGCATTTATTTTTACCCGATTTGCTCAACGACTCCCAAATGATTCGTTCGACGATTCATTTTCAAAAGTGCACTTTCCACACAGCCCCTTACTCGCGTCTCCGTCAAGAGCGAGCTTTCTCGCCGAAACTCACATTGCGGCGGCTTTTGAGGGATAGTGCTTATTATATAGAGCGAAGTCATATTTGGCTAAGTCGTTTAGGAGGTAATTGCCATTTTTCAAAAAATGTCTGGTGAATATCAAAAACAAAACTAACTTTACCCCACTTAGAAGCTGCCCGGAGTGTACACAACACACACAACACAATACAACTATATTGTGCATGCTACAGAAAACATAACAGCCAATAATACTTACAGATTGTGATTCGTAGGAGGACGAACCTGATCCATATACACTGGATACTGAGCCCTCCTTCGGGAACAACCGGCTTGCGAATCCACATTTGAATTCATTTATGTTTTTGAATGATTCGCCATTAAAATGATGAGAACACAAGGTTCGGGCTATACTGTTGTGGTATCGTTGCAAAGATAATTGCATTTATGAGAAATTGAACAGGTGTTCCTTATAATCCTTAAGGTGCGAGTATAAGTAAGTCAATGAATCGTTCATTTCAAACTAATTTTTAATCAAATAATGAATTCAAAGCAATAAATATTTTTAAATAGACTGCAGTGATTAACAAAGTAAATTGCATGTTATTTTGGGACAATCGTGATCTCTATTGTAAACAAAATAAATCGTGATTCTCAATTTATCCAGAATTTTGCAGCTCTACAGTAATAAGAAAGCGTCTAGTAGCTCGCAAACCAACAACAACCCAAGGGAGGCCAAGTTGCTTTAGTGTGAGGCCTTAGGGAGGGAATGCAGGTGCTGTGAGGAGGCATCTCGGGTTGCTTTGAGCAACAGATGATAA
The DNA here is from genome assembly GCF_016745375.1 of Pimephales promelas. The sequence continues at coordinate 3,098,917 of NW_024121599.1, forward strand.
ACAATGACAGAGTCATCGCCATGGTTGCTAAGGGAACAAACACACAACCATTAAGGCCTTTTGATCTGTTGGGAGAGAGCATGTGAATGAGAAAGAGATACATCCCATATTCATCTCAGGAAAGAGCAAAGAGAGTAGAGGGGTAAAATAAAAGTACTTAACCATATTAATATGATAAATGAAAAAACTAAAGCATGCCAAAGAAATGTGCAGTCATGGCAGGAGTCTTAGCAGCAGTCTTGATTGTTTGCTGCTCATCTTAATGGCCAATAAATGTCTCGCTGAAGCAAATAAAAGCTGATTGCACGTTTCAAAATGGCATACAGTAAGTGAACCATGTAGATGCCATCTAAGACGACAAATCAAATAATGCCATTAACAATTAGCCCAGCTAATATGAAGCCTTATACCAATTAGTATATAAATAGAAATGATGATACAGAACTGACATAGGGTTTTGCTTGGGGGAATCAGCGGGGATCAATACTGGTCAATGGATGAGCATTGAACACTGCTGAGATCATTCAAGCTCAGCAGAAATAAAAAGCCAAAGCATTACGATGTTTAAGCACATGAAGAACGCAAAAATGGCATCAAGTCCTTCCAGGATGTTTAAAGTCACCCTTTTGAAGAGCCACTCCACTAGAAAACAAACTTCTCGGCTGCAAGAGTGCAAGTTAGGTGGAGAAAGAAGATTAGAAGAGATTTAAAACAATTAGATTAAACCGGAGATGAACGGTAACACGAGACCTTCTACGACTCAGGGAGAAATCTCTCACCTCCTGCTTTATCCCATGACAAAAACTGCACTCATAGAAGGCAGTATCGCCTTTCTTGTCTTGTAACACTGGTCAGTCTTTAACCATGGCCTTATGGGAAGGGGCTCTCTGACAAATAAGATGGGCCCCAAGGGAAGGATTTATCTGCCCATTCTTTCATCATTGCACGGATTGCTCTTAGTCGGGACTTTTTCAGGTCTGAGGCCTGAAATGGGTCACAAAAGGCCTTCTATCTGCTAAAACTGCAAGAGCTACAGTACATGCCAAGACATGTCCGAATATGATCAGTGCATTGTGAATGATGTACATCAGAGTAAAATGATTACATAGAATAAGAACAAATTTACGGTGGAGAAAAAATGATCTATCCATCGGCTGTAAATTGGCTAAAAGCGAGCTTTCTTTCGAATGTAAGAAAGGGGCCAGTGATTGGAGAAATGTGGCATGCCATACACCACCAGAGAGAAGTCTGCTGAAAGATAGAGTTATTAAATTTTGATATTTTGATTAAGAAGTATGAGAATTATAAAACACACAGATTCATTGTTCAAAACAGAGCTGCATGATAAACCGACTGGTTACCAAAGAATACGTCAGACTCAGAACAACCGGAAGACAATACAATGTTTAATAAAGTCGTAGTTTTTGTTATTTTTGGACCAAAATGTATTTTCGATGCTTCAAAACATTCTAACTAGCCCACTGATGTCACATGAATACTTTGATGATGTCTTTATTTCCTTTCTGGACAAGGACAGTATACCGCACATACATTTTCAATGGAGGAACAGAAAACTCACTAAATCTAAAATATCTTAAACTGTGTTCCGAAGATGAACGAAGGTCTTACAGGATTGAGACGACATGAGGGGTCATTAATGATATAATTTTCATTTTTGGGTGAACTAACCCTTTAAAAGCCACATCTCAAGCACACAATTATAATGAAGTTCTCATTATTTATATTTTATGTAGCCTATAAGTCTGACTTGCATGTTGAACTTAGGGCCTAACCATTTATTTTATTATTAAGTGATTCCAATCATATTTCAAGCCATTCAAAAACATTATGGTGAACAGTGTGCTTCTGAATTCATTATTTATTGGCTTTAATGTATCGGGCAAATTTTCTTATCAGGGCGATAACGATAACATTAAAAATAAACATATATCGGCCAATACCAATATATTGTGCATCTTCATTTAATTTCATTACAGTTCATCTAATAAACTCCACAAGCGCAAACTTCATTGTATAAAATGATTAAAGCCATGAATCATGCAAGATAGAAAGTTGCAGTCAAGGGTTCATTTGAAAAAAATGGTACAACAATGTTGTGCATAGACACAGATAATACAACCTTGTAGTTGTAACTAAGTAAAACCTAACAATTCCTTGACTTGTGATATATTGTTAAGTTTCGGGATGACAAAATCAGGGTGTAACGTCGTGGATGGAGAGATGTAGATTTTATTGGGTGGAGTGAAAAGCCCAGCATGCGTGGAAAGACTAGGCAGGAGACAGGCTTAGTCTATCAAACAAGAGAAAAGGAGAGTAGACACAGATGGTCCCATCAATAACCCCCACTCTTCCAACCACCACCAAGGGTGTTCATCCACTGTTTGGGCACTAGAATCAAGCACAAAGGCTGATGGTCTGGCCGGAGCAGATGGCAGGTATTTGTGGACCTGTGGGGAACAGTGGTACAGGATGCCTCAAGCAGGAAGTGTGGGAATTCTACTGTGAAAGAGACTTAACAAAAATGGGCGGTAAATTGTAATGACATAGCTGTCAAGCAGAGGAATTGTTTCAATTACTTTAAAACCGATTTAATGTTAATAATATAGTTTACTGTTTCCTGAATTGTCACAACATTTGTGACAACAAAAAATATACAAATAACATAAAATAATGAACATATAGTGTAAGGGCTGATTCATTTGAATGAATCATTTGACTGAGGATTTTTAAAAAATTGGTCAAACCGAGTCAGTAAAATAAAATAAAGCATACAGTGTAAAGGGGTGTCCACTTTGCAAATTATTAGTTTCGCTGACTTTTTAATGAAACAGTTTAGCTAAGTCAATGAAATGAGTCATGGACCGATCTAGGCATACTCACTTCCAAACTGAATTATTTACTTTATGATAATCAGAATCCTGTAGTAAACATTGCCACATGTGTTTGTTCATTTTACAGTTTGTATACAAATCATACTGATTAATATGACCCCATGGCCAGGATCACATTCGTGATTAATAGTTTGAGCACTTCTGAAATAACTGGAGATCCAGGATAAGGCTACAGAAAAAATAAAGGTTGAGCTATGAATAATATCTTATGTCAGTAGCACTGAAAATTGCACAAGCACCAAGAAAGCCCTGACAGTGACTTCGGCAAACAATCTTTAGGCTATTTTTAGACGTTAACTCACTACATTACTTCATTCATTCATAATTTAGTAAGGTCGGTGTCATCATGATAAAGCAACAACTCAAGTGACAACTCAAATCTCAGTGATAAAGCAAGATGAGCAACTATAGCTGGTACTTCATGCATAAAGTCTGTTTGTTTATAAAGATATATAAAGATTTTAGTTAAAAGTAAAAAGTAGCTAACATTTTAGGTTGTAAGCATGACTGACCATGATTTGTTTGACTTTTTTCCTATTTTTGTAATAATCTTTTTGACTTCAAATAGTCGTGGTGTGGCATAATTAATTGTAAAAGTACAAATATTCCAAATATAGTCTGTCAATGTTTTAAAAAATGTTGAGATGTCACCGCAGGACAGGACACCGCAGGACATGTCAAATTTGCTAAAGCATTTCATTACAACCACACAAATTTTCCCATCTCTAATATAGACATCTAAAAAATGACCAAAATATCAAAATATATATATATATATATATTTTTTTTTATATTTTGGTCATTGTATATATACATACACACATATACATATACATATATATATACATACATATATATATATATATATATACAGTATATGTGTGTGTGTGTTGCCTCATTCAGCAGCGCGACAGGGCAGATGTGATGGAGGTTATAACATTTAATGGGGAAATATTCTCTGACAGGATGAGGAGAGCGTCCATGTCAGGAGCTAGCAGGGGCAGGCCAGTGAGTCGTGACCTGGTGCAATCAAAAGGACGCCAACTGTGCGACATCAAACAGACAATCTGGCCAAAGAAAACAATGCTATTGTGCTTTGCTAGCAGGCAAAGGGACCAAATTATGAGTTTACACATCTCTGTACTTGCTTGCAATGAAGTAAATCAGCCATGCATTATACAGTACGATTAAAAAAAGCTATATTTTAGCGCACCATTTATACATTTTCCATTTTGAAAAATTGAACAAATGCATTAATGCACATTGATGGTATTATTCACATGGTCGGTTTGGTTTGGCGAACTTTGGTGCTACTGCTCTGTTAGTGCGGTTCATTTAAATAACTGTGAACGCTGCCATCCGAACCTTGGTTCACACCAAACAAGTGGACCGAGACCAAACCTATCGGGTGGTTTCGGTTCGCTTCCAAGCAAACTGGTGCAGTTTGACTGAAATACGAATGCAACATGGAGCAAAGACATCTAAACAAACCAAAAACAGGTTTGAGATGCGACATGAGATGCGACCCTAGATCCAGATCCAACTCCTCCCACCTTACATATACCTAAACCTACCCAGCTCCACCCCCTGATCCCAAAACCCACCCCTAAACCTACCCAACTCCACCTCTCAGATCTGGATCCGACTCCGCCCCCTGGATCTTGTGTACTGCAATAATATGCTACTGGGTTTGTGTGTTGTTGGTAAGTTATGTTCTCCTGCAGCTTTATGCAGAGCAAACACTGGGATCCTCTGGCCTTTCAGTCCTAGCTGACCGACCTAACCTGATAACCCTAAAATAAACTTCATGTGACTCATGACGGTGATAAAGCAAACAATACGAGTCATTGCCAAGTTTATAGATAGGAAGCAGAAGCAACCTGTGGAAACTATGAGCAAAAGTCATCAGACTTATGTGTAACCCTAAACTTGAAAAGGTCAAAATTCAAATTACTCATAGGAAGTAAATCTCTGAAGAACATAAAATCTCTTATGTCCTAATACACATTACAGATCTTACTGTGCGTGATGCATAGCTATTTTAGGCAACACAAAAGTCTGCCTTCGTAATGTTCATCAAAATGGATGAATTTCTTTTCGGCTGACAAAAGAAATCTTACTTCCACCTCCAACCATCTTATATCTGTCAGGTAACCCCCACTGTATTCATAATCCAATAAATTGCTAATGAATAAAATCCAGCATACTTTTCATTTTACTTCAAAATAAATCAGATTATGAATATAAAACGGTTGTGAATGCCATTTACAGTTGACTTTATTAGCTTCTCGGTAGTATTGAATCAGTTCAGAATATAAAATAATCTAAGCACAAATAATATGACATGATCTGTGATAGGATCAGGATAAGAAGAGAATGATCAAACACCAGGAGCCTGGATTACAAATAACACACCACTTAGGACAAGTCATCGGCATAAGCCGATATAGAGGGATTCCAGGCACAGTTCAGGCCTTTCTTCTCTCTCACAGTATCATTTTCACATCAACCACAGTGTTGTAGAGGTAGTCTTCGATCCCAAAACATCACAGGTTGAAGGACTCTACATGGCAGACTTATGGAAAGGTAATCTAGCCATATCAATGTGACACAAATTAGACATCATACCCAAGCAAAAACTTTGGATGGCGAAATTTCACATAAAAGGTACAAAAAATTAATTTTCAGTTTAAACTAGGGATGCACCATATATTAGCCACCACGGATCAATATACAGTACATGTTCATTTTTGTTGTTATCAACCTGATGAAAATTTCTCCTTCAGCTGAGACATTTCAGATGTTTTTGAATTGCTTGAAATATGATTGGAATGACTTCAAAAAGGAAAATATGGTCATGTGCAACATGCAAGTCAGACTTATAGGCTACATAAAAAATAATAATGAAGAACATCATGATAATTGTGTGCTTGGGGAGTGGCTTTTAAAGGTGACTTGTTTTCGTAGTCAGGATCTCAAAAATTATATAAAAATTTGGATTTAGACTTATCGGCCAATATATTTTTTTTTAAATATAAAGAGTTATGGGTATTGGACAATTTTCATATCGGTGCATCTCTAGTTTCAACCAAAATAGTTTTGGAAGGCCAAAATTGTTGACTGAAACTATGAATTATAAATTATCTATGAATTATGACTATATATAATGACGTTAACGCATCCCTGATGACATTTTTTTTAACTGTCAGCATCTATTTTTTGTGACCAAAAATTAGAAAACTACACCAGTGGATGGGTGGATGCACTCCATTGTGACCAAAAAGGATGCTAGAGTAGCAATATGTTAAAAAGAAATTCAGGCGAGAACTTTACTATAACTGGTTTATCACCTGTATGCTATGCTGATTAAGCTAAAATTAGCCAATTAAATTTGTTTTTTGGCTAAATAAAAAAAAAAACTCAGGTAAAAATGTATTTCGGTGCATCACTCTAGGTATAGATAAGGTATAGTGCACACTGCACACAAGCAGAGTCTACACAGACAAAATGTTACATTCAAATGTACTTGATATGGATGCTAACTGTCAACATTGCACCAGCATAAAGTTTGCCCTAGAACAAATCCCCCTCCTTCAGTCATGGAAAAAGACATGGCTGTTAATCTGAGGGGTGTTTTCATGTTACTACAATCCCATTTGGCTACAGCACAAAGCTAATGAGATGCTCCGCACAGGCGGATTCTGTGCATCATGCTGCTATTAACAGTCTTAGTCATCATCAGAGCGAGGGGACAGAGACATTCCTGCCAAATGAGCACGGCTGCTCTGACAAACGCAATGTCATGATACCAACATGCCTCTCTCTCTTGATCGGACGCACTCTCCTTCTACATAAATAATAGGCATTTCTGTCTGCAAACAGCCCTGGAGGACTCAACCTTTGGGGTGATGCCAAATCCCCATGGTTACTACAATGCAGTAACTGCCTCAATCCTGTGATGGTGATGATGACGACGACGATGATGTTGTTGTTGCTCATGAGATGAAAAGGAAACAGACCATCCGGCTTAGTTTGCTGGAAAGTAATTTAAGGGAACCTTATACAAAATTCTGTGAACACTGGAGAAAATTGGGCCGATGAGTTTTCATGACTCGTTGAATTCTTTTCAGAGTTCAGGCAAAACTAAAAAAATGTTTATTTATTATTTACTTTCATAAGGTGTCTGTATAATGAGCAATATTAGAGATGGTTTGAGTGGCTTGGGGGAAGGGACAGTGGGTAAGTGGGCATAATTGCTGAGAACAATATTAAAAAAGAGGGTCCCTGCAATTACTTGGTCAATTAACTTGGTTTGAAAACTCAGGCATCATCATCATCATCATCTTAATTAACATAGCTGCATGCCATGAGAAAGCACAGACCTCATATTTCTATGTTCTTCTATTAGGGTCAATGACAATTCATAAAAACAACTGACAATGTGACTCTGTGGCTTAACCAATATGAAAGAAGCCATTTTGCTGTCATGTGACAAGAAAAACATTAAAGGAGAGGACTCTTTTGCATTAAAAGACTTGAATTGTCTTGAAAAGAAAAAATGTAACTTAATAGTTTGACCTTTTTATGAATAGGCATTTCAAAAGGGTCAAATGGTGTAACTCCAAGACAAAACCTTGATTTTCGCGAATCAAAAAATTCCTTGAAAAATGTTTTGAAAATATTGATCAAGTTCATACTTGATGTTACACCACGTGACATTTTTTTAGTCATTAAATTAAAATAATTGTAAAAACTGTATTTTGTAAATGTTTGAAACAAGACTACAACCTTTCCAACTTGTCAAATGACTTAACTAGACTTTATTTTTATATTTTTCATTGACCCAACAACACTTGACAAGCTTCTATCAAACCTGTTGTTTCCAAACAACAAAACAAAACAAAAAACAAGATCATTAGCATGATGCACAAGCGAGGCACCACTGCCTTAACCAGCCATACAAATACAAACGTTATGCTTCTTACCTTTGACTTGAGTCTCGTAATCTGTAATGATCTCTTTTTCCTTTTTAAACTTCACAGGAGGATTCGACATTTTCAATGGTGAATAGTAGTAATATCAATAGTTCAGTTATGAGAATGTTTGTAAACTGACTTATTTTGGGGGCTTTTCCTATTTCCAGGTCGCCCTATAGCGGCAAGTGCATCCCAGAGATTGTTCAAGTTACTCAGGCTGCAAATCCCAAAAGCCAAACGCCGCAAATATTCATAGTCCGAGTTCCGAACGACTCCGCCGTCAATGCTATCAAAACAGAGCGCGCACTGGTAGAGTTTCCTCCCAAACAAGTAACCCTTTCCTTGGGCAAATGTCCACGGTTTGTTCCAGAAAGAGCAAATCCAGCCCTTCAAGCTGTCTTTTAATCACCCGCCGACGAACTGAACAGCATAATGACATGTTACACAGGGCTAGCTTGATTTCCAGCACCCTTTCCTCGGGTCCGTGGAACTGATCGCCGGACAGTTTCACAGATTCTGACTGACCTTAAAGCAGCTGGAAAAGCAAGTGGTTGGAAATGGGAGGGATTGAAGGTGGAGTACGTAGCGGAAATGTGGACGGGAACGGGATTGACAACTTTTCTAACCAGTTGTCCCCGACAGTAATTTTGTTGTCGTTACATACTAATAGATTCAAAATAGTGCATTTTGATGCTAATAAAACGAAGCAGAACAGTTTGAAAACTTGTTGTGATAGGTGTTTTTGAGATTGATATATGACAACGCTTCAAATCATTACAGTCTTGATCATTTAAAAGTGCCATGATTTATGGCAATGACTTTAAAAGTAAGCCTTGTGAATATTTTTATCTTGTTTCAGCAACTCGTTTTAGGAACGCTAAGCAACGCACCAGTGTGTGTTGTGTAGGACGCCTAGTGGCCAGTAATGGCAATTACATGAAAATAAATCACTGTGATGACTGGGAAAGAAATGAACGAGGGCGATTCCGCTCCGGATTTTAACAGAAAAGACATAACAAGTCAGAGTTCAAATTTGTTTAATGACTTTTCACGCACTTTTTACCGTTTACACTTTCAACTCAGATCTATACAATAAATAAAAATACTAAGCGAATGTAAAAGGTTGCAACTTTATTTTATTGGCTCAATTATTAATTTAGCCTATCTATTTTTGTATTTATTATAAGCCTAACAAAGCCCAAAAGATAGGTATTGTATTCATAATCTGAATATGTGGATAAACTGACAGTCAGCTGATGTCACATAGCGCCTCTTACAGGACAGCTGTTTTGTTGCGAGACTTTTATAAAATGGTTGAGCCTTTGAATTAATCTTATATCAAAAATCTTTAGGACACAACTATCCCTCTAAACGAATTTCAAGAGTGTGGAAGGCGTCACTTCTCAATGAAGATCATATTTTAAACTCTTTGAAACTTTTACCATGTTTTCATCTTTGTTTCTTTCACAGATGCCTTTAATAGATTTTATTGCTCCAGACTCCATTAGGAAAAAGAAGAATTATTACGTTTAAACGTAAACGATGATCATAAATATAATAATAATAATAATAATTTTCCACATTATATAGATGTTACAATGTTCCAAAATTAAACATTGATCTAATTTTCCCACATTCATGGGCTAAAAAATAAAGTTTGAAATGTATTTATCCCTTTTACTAAACTGTGTGAATTACTATCAAGTACAAAGAGTTGAGTCAGTGCACTGTAGGGTAAGTAATTCAAGAAAATATTAATTTTATTTGTTAAAATATACATGTTTAAAACTATTTTAATACCATAGGGTGTAATGTGAGTAACTCTAATAGAAAATATTAATTTGATTTGTTCAAATACCATCCCCACCACCAATTTAATTTTACCTGAAATATATACTGTATAAACAAATAGGAAATATTTTATTTTACAACAGCAAACAAGTTTGAAAAATAATCAACAAACACATGAAAAAATAAGTTGACATTTAAAACAAAAATAAAACTCAAAACTATTTTATATTCGAATACATACACTTTTACCACTTAATGCACATGATATATTAAACTACGTATATATTAATACAATATAAGATTGATTAAATAACTAAATAGCAGTAGAATATTATGAGGGGTAGGAGTAACACAGTGATTCACTTAATACAGTTCGGGAAAGTTTTTTGATTCACTAAACAGAACCGGATCATTATTTTGGGAATCAGACTACATTAGTCGCTCTGTTTGTTTCTGATTCAAACATGTTAGTACATTAATACACTAATGTAGTTACGTATACAGCTATAAACTTTAAGATATAAAATCACCAAAATGCCCGAAACACTGTCACTGGAAATGAAAATTCATGGTAATGTCCTAGCAAATACAACAACCAGTTTAGTTAACCATTTTTGTAACTTTTATTTTAAGTGTACATGACATCCACTCCAGCAATGTATGCAAGACTAAATGCTTGATAAATAAAGATCAAGCGGGATCAAAGTAAAATAAATGCTGAAAGCAAAAGACACCTTCAAGAAAAAAAAAAAAAAGACAAAATACAAAACTTATTTCAATTGACTTAATAAATTAATATTTTACAGTAAACATGGAGGGCATTAATGCACAGCAGCATATGGTGAACCATGTATAACAAACAGTAGCATGTATAAAAACAACTAAACAACACGTAAAACACCAAATGAATGAACGGCTCTTAATAAAATTAAGTGACAAGACAAACGAAAATGGATGTTGATGCATAGCATCTGCTCGCTGTCTTTAATTCTTTATATGGGACTCTATTAATGTTCTCCAAACTAGAAGTTTTTGAAAAAGGCTTCCTCCAATACCTCTGTGAATTTGTCCTTCATCTGTTGACGAAAGCCACTGTACCACTCCAGCAGTCTCATCCTCCTCTCTGTTTTTTCTTTCTGGTTCATCCCTCTCTCCCTTTCCAGGATGGCAGGAAGCTCCCTCCAGTCCTTGAGGAAGATGAAGGGTGCTCCTGCATCTTTAAGAAGTCGGAGCGGGGACCGGTTACCAACTGCACAGGTCCCCGGAGTCAGGACGTCCTCCACCACAGGCACAGAGCCATAGGCACAGGCTTCGTAGATGCGGTAGCACTCTGTGTTCACTCCCACCGGACAGAGAGTGAGGTCACTTTGTGCTAATGCCATCTGGTACTGTCTGGAGGTGTCTGCAGTCTCTTGAGGAAGCCACCTGATGACACAAAATGCAAGAAGTATAAAAAAAAACTTGTACAATTTAGAAATGTTTGGGATATTATTTTTTGAAGCAATTTAAGGATTTATGGGTAAAACAGAAACTTTATAAAAATGTGTATTGGCTAAAAATAAACCCATACTTATTAACTGATCATTTGACATAAATATATGTATAATAATATGCTCACCAAGGCTAAATTTATTTGATCAAAATACAGCAGAAACAGTACTGTGAATGTATAATACCAATTTTAAATAACTGTTTTTTATTTTATTAGATAGTTCAGAATGTGATTTATTTCTGTGATGGAGAGCTGTATTTTCAAATCATTACTCCACTCTTCAGTGTCACATGTTTCTTCAGAAATCATTCTAATATGCTGATTTGCTGCTCAAAAAACATTCATCAGTTGAAAATCGTCGCTTTATACTTTTGTAGAAACAGTGACAATGATTTTATTGATGAATAGAAAGTTCAAAAGAACAGCGTTTATTTGAAATGGTCATCTTTTGTAAAATTATAAATATCTTTTGACCAATTTAATATATCCTTTTCTGGAAAAACTTGCTGGCTATGAACTTTTTAATGGTAGCGTAAGTATTTTACAACTTCACTTATCCGCCAATTTTGTGAATGCAAAATGATATACCGGTAAAATCAGACTGATGAAATTTTCCCATAAATACGTACTTCTCTCTAACATGCATGAGGCAATCTTTCTCCATGGCGCTCTGCTTCAGGATGTCCATCAGAGTTTCTCTGGATGAGTTTTTGTAGATAGTCCCAAGAAAGTTGCAGAGGTATGGTCTTACAGTTTTCACCATCTGACCGCTAAGTGTGACCACTGGGAAATGCCTGTATCTGCAGACAAAGAAACAGCACATTATAAACAAATAAACTGATGTTAATTGAAATTATATATATAATATAATATTAAATACAAGTAATTATAAAAGAAAACACTAAGCGCTTACGTGGCAACACCCAGGGGCCACTGAAAGATGTCTTTATCGTTGACCCAAAGACTGTCGTACACAAGAAAGAGCAGGTCCACAAACCCGCCGTGCCTCTTAAGGTAAGGACTGATCCAGTCATTATTGCACCGCTCGTTGCCCAAAAGGACCACAGCAACCCGAGAGACAGTGCGGGCCTGCACCAGACCCTGGACATGCTGAAGCCACTGGATGGAGTAGGAGATTTTCTGCTGCTCACGGCCATTCAAAACCAACACCACACTGTCTGTGTCTAGAGAAACATGCCCTTGGACCACTGCTGGGCCTGTGTAGAAACTGAGGACAGATTATGATAAAAAAAGATGAAAGAATGTGTGACAAAACAATGCTTTACTTACAATAAATATATATATTGTATATAATTATAAATTTTGTATTTAATCTGTCTTTAAGTAAAAAGTGTATGAGGTCAAAACAGCAACATTATGAGAATGTGTACTGGCTAAAAAATGTTAATAAATTCATATTAACTGATTAGCTTACATAACTCATACTACCGCTCAAAAGTTTGGGGCCGCTAAGATTTTTGGGGCCGCTCTTGTGTATTGTGTCTCTAAGCTTATTGTTTCTGTCAAGGAATAAACATTTTTTGACTAACTGAGACTATTTATCTAACAATTGTGACTTTCTTGCAATTGCAATTGCAAGTTTATACCTCATAATTCAGACTTTACAACTACGCAATTCCAAGTTTACATATTTCTGAAGGGGGGGGGGGATGGGTCAGATATGCGAGATATAAACTTGGAATTTTGAGAAATAAAGTCTGAATTGTGAGTTATAAACTAGCAATTGCGGGGGGAAAAGAATTGTGAGTTGTATTTTCCCTTTTCAAGCTTCCATACTCATGCTCACCAAAGCTGCTCTTATTTAAAGGAGTCATGACATGAGAAATCAAATTTGCCATGATCTTTTGACATATAAGAGGCCTTTGTTTGTACCATTAAAACTTCCGGCAAGTTTCAAGTTTTCAGCTTAAAACCAGATTTCAATAATGATACCCAATCATAAAATTGGCCATTTACTGACAAGCCTTAAAGGTGCCACACTTAAAAACTGATCATTTCAGACAAAGGTTTAGAATGAAAGTTGAAAATAATTGTTTTTCTGAATGTATATTTGTTTGTTTTTCTGTGCAAAAAAAAGAATAATATTAACATTATAAGTAAACTGCAATGAATTTATTAAAATAATAACAAAATTTGAAAAAGGTTAACAATTTAAAAAAAAATTAGAACAGGAAAAAAATAGGAATCATTTGCAACATTATAAAAGTCTTTACTGTCGCATTTGATCAATTTAATGCATGACTACCTGAAATTGATCTTCCCAGACTGAATCTCTCCTTCTCTCCATTGGCTGGATTTGTCTGCTGGGATGAGAGGCCCTTCTAAAATATGTTCCCACAAATAAAGTCCTAAGAAAATGTGAAGAAGGAACAATATTTAATAATTATGTTCTTTAATAATGCAAAAAAGCAAAAAAATAATAATGCAAAAAAGCAATGATCTCTGTAAGTTGGAACCAACAAACATATTACACTTGCCAATGGCTGCTTTGCCCCAGATCTGAACTTTATATGTTTTTGGCCTGATTTTAGCAACATGATTTTGATATGATCTGAAGGCATTTCTTCGTTTTTGCAGAACTAATGAGTGTGCACGCTCATCCTCTTCCCATGGGTTCCACTCTTCCTCTCCTCCTTTTCCATTATCTGGAAACACATAAGTTACATTTTATTAAACAAATCTATTGTTTACATGCGATCATAAATGTATATGCTTTTGTTACATATACTATATTACACATATTTTATACATACATACATATTTTACATACGCTATATTATATTGTTTTTCTATTGTAACAAACCCATTAGATGCTGATTATGATTTATTATTTTACCTAAAATCACAGTGCCTTTTTTCACTACTCGATGAACGCGAGAAATAACCCTCTTACTGAAAAACACATTATACGCGGCATACAGTGAAAATATCGCATAAGCCAAAACAACTATGATCGCTATTTTCCGGCGAAAGAATCTCATGTTTGATTTTCAGGTGACCATCCTGCGGATCCCGACCAGTGTGTACGAGAAATGTTCAGTTTTTTTAAAGAAATTGTTCACGTTAGAACGATACGTTCAAGAAGAATCATTCAGCGTTCGAACGAACTGATTCGCAAAAATGAGTCCAACGTCTCAGCACTACTGTTTACATTTTCCCGAGACTGCCTTGTACTGCCTGTTCGAAATGATAACATTATCAAAAAACATTTTAACAAATACTGTGAAAACTAAATGCAGCACTAATTAAAATACGTATTGCGTTTACCATTTAAATATCTTAATTGAAGGATTTGTTTTATAATTTTGGTTTTATAATGCGCTTTCCGTTCAGTCAATCTCCGGTCGACTATGACGTGCTTGAAGGAGGAGCTTCCGATGTTCCATTCCAGCTCTCTTCAGAGGTCGGTGTGACCGTACAAGTCAGGATCTTTCTTAACAAGCAAACAATGATGTCCCTTGCCGCTCGTATGGGGATTTTGTCCCCTTACCTGCAGGCATGTGGTCCGCTGAAAACATTAGTAACGTTACCCGGAGCAGTGAACAAAGAAGTGCTGATGAAGTGTGCTGCGAGTGGTAGGTGATCATATAACGTGGTAGTTAACAGGCTGGGCAGACTCTTCACATTCGGTTATGACATCTGAGATAATGTTATATATAAACGTAAAAGGTCTAAATGAGATGGCTCCTTCTAATACAACAATTAATACATACACATGCGAGTATAGTGTATGTAAAGTGTGTGTGTATAAATATATATATATACACACACACACACACACACTTGCATACAAATATGCATATATAAATTATAAATATAACTGATGCAGTGTGCAGCTAATATTTATTTATTAAACAACCATGTCAGGTATCCATCCCTGGCCATATTCTAGAATAACAATGCTAAGATTCATCTGGCTCACATTGTGAAGGAATGGTTCAGGGAGCATGAGGAATCATTTGCCTCCAGAGAGTCCTGACCTTAACACCATTGAAAGTCTTTGGGATGTGCTGAATTAGACTTTACTGTCCCACTGTCAATACAAGATTGCAGAACAAAATGAATGCTACTCTTGATGAATGTTAGGGACTGGCAGCCAGAGTCACTGTTCACTTTCATTGCATCTTTTTTTCCATTCAATGAAAGTTAACGTCACTTATGTTATGATATTTTTGTGTAAAACTAATTTAAGTAGCATTTTAAGTGTGTCCACTGACTATATCTCCTTTTAGGCCATTTTGGAGCACGCCTTGCTCACACAGACATCAAAATCCCTGACTTCTCTGACTATCGACGTGCTGAGGTGTTGAATCCTAAGGCGTCCTCTCAGGAGAGCAGTGAAAGTAGACGGTCCTTCTCTTACTTGGTGACCGGAACCACTGCTGTGTTGGGTGTATATACTGCCAAGACGGTTGTGACCCAATTCATTTCCTCAATGAGTGCCTCTGCTGACGTCCTGGCCCTGTCCAAAATCGAGATCAAGCTGTCCGATATCCCAGAAGGGAAAAACATGACCTTCAAGTGGAGAGGCAAGCCTCTGTTTGTTCGTCACAGAACAGAGAAGGAGATCACAGCTGAGGCGAATGTAGACCTTTCGGAGCTCCGAGACCCCCAGCATGACAAAGATCGCGTCAGCAACCCCACCTGGGTCATCGTTATTGGTGTGTGCACTCATCTGGGCTGTGTCCCAATCGCAAATGCTGGTGATTATGGCGGGTATTACTGCCCCTGCCATGGGTCACATTACGATGCTTCAGGAAGGATCAGAAAAGGTCCCGCACCTCTCAACTTGGAGGTGCCTTATTATGAATATCCTGACGAGGATACTGTAGTTGTTGGATAGGACAAACAATGGAAATGTTCTCTGTATGCTTTTAATCTGCCTGGCCAAATCTAACTATTAATAAATATATATTTTAAAGCAACAAAAATCTAAGTTTTTGAGTCTTTTGACTAAGCATGCAAGTATTGGGTTACAAATTAACAGATTTCTGTCAGATTCAGACCAAAAAATGTTTAATTAAATAACTTTAAAAAGGCATTCATTCAACAATATTTCCATATGTTCCGTAATTCACACTCCTAAGTGTTCTGAAAATAAACCATGCAATATGCCAGTATTATTTCAAAGAACAAATTTAAAAGTACTATATAAATTAAATAAAAACATGATTATATGCCTGTTTTAACCACAGTACCCAAGCATCCAGCCAAACAATCCCTTTAACACATTTTTTTAATATGTCTGGCTAAATCTATATACTAATAAATGTATATTTTAAAGCAGCCAGATTTATGTTTTTAAGGCTTTTGACTGGGTATGCTAATATTGGTAACAAATCAACACAGGTCAATTAAACAAAACAAAAAAAATTAAAAAAAGCATTAATTCAACAATGTCATCCACATGTGCACAAGTGTTCTGAAAATAAACTACTACACATTATGCCAGGAAATGATTTCAAAGAATATACAGTGCTTGTCAGATTTGTCAGCATCCAATCAAACAACCTGTATGACATGATTATAAGGTTTGAAATGTTTTTTTGTTTTGTTTTTGAGAATATAGTGTCAGTCAACATAATGCACTTCAGCTTGAAGTTCCTTCTGTATATAGCTCAGAAGAGCAGCAGTTACCTGCTGCTGGAGTGTGGCATTTCCCATTACAAGGGCAGTCAGCTGTGCAACATCAGTCCATGTTATTGAGCCTAAGACAGCTGCAATATCCTCACAGAGTCTGTGCTGCTGGTCTGGTGTCAGTTCCATGATAACCTGGGGAAGAGGTTTAAATGTACCACTTGTCATCCAGCATCCAAGCAGTCCTCCAACAGCACCGCCTTAAAAACACAAAGGTGCAGGTAAGAAAAACATCATAGATATTTGAGGGTGACACTTGTACTAAAGGCATGAATGTACTTGCCCACTGCAATTCCCAGAGGACCGCCTATTAAGCCTCCTGCAAAAGCAAGACCACCAGCTGCCGCTGCTCCTTTTCCAGACTGCTTCACTGCGGTTTTCACTTGTTGATTTGCGGATAGTTCACAGCACAGTTTCATTACGTCATCAACCCGTGGCGGCATCTTGCTTGTAGATTACAGTGAAACTCTAACGTGAAAACAAATAAGTGAAAGTGAATAAGTGAAATTGCGTTCTATTGTCAAATATATATATATATATATATATATGTTCATAATCATATATATATATATATATATATATATATAGAGAGAGAGAGAGAGAGAGAGAGAGAGAGAGAAGAGTAGAACATAACACTTTACTATGTAAAACGCTGTCTAAAGAACATAAATAAAAATAAATACATGAATAAAATAAGCCCTGTACACTCACCGTCAAAAGCAACTTTTCGATTCCCTAATGAAAGTATAAAACCTTTTATTTATCTGGTAGTGACCAACGTCAAACTATCAAACACCAACAACAAGCGCTAGGTCATGATTTTTTTTTTTAACTGTGAAGCTGAGCTAGAAATATATTTTTCAAAATAAAATACCTTCCCAGATTGTATGCCAAAAATGTATACCAAGTTTTAAAAGTTAGAGTATTACATTGTGAATTTTATTTGAAAAGATAAATTGAGTTTTAATTTAAACAGCAAAATTTGCTTGTCCTTTAACTAACCAGTAGAGGAAAAGAAAGGCATATACGATATATTTAAATATTTATCCATATTTAGATGTTTAATTTTGGGTAATCAGAACGTTTTTATTTATTTGGTTATTTGGTCATTTTTATTATATTTTTTTATAAACAGCAAAAAAAAAAAAAAAAAAACATTTTCATGTTGATCTAAAATTAAATATTATTTAGCTGACGACGGGATGTTCTCTTATTTTGAAAAGTTTCTTTATCGGTTCGTTTTTTAAAACATCACAGACAGGCAACAATTTCTGTTTTCACATAAATAATTGCACTGAACTGAGCTGTCATCTGAGCTCTATTACTGACCAAGATTGAATTATTCCGTGATATATCTAACTTTGATGTTATATAAGTATAAGTAAATTGTTCCCCCATCTACTTCCTAAACGTGCCCGGACATGTCTAGCAAAATTTGACTTTTAAATGGAGCTCATCATCATCACCATCTCCGCAGAGGCAATAATCGGATGTATCCTGCATGCTGCAGCTCACAACAGATGGTCTGCTGCAGCTGATGCTTGGACATTATGACAGTGCTGGAGACTGAAACTGCTGCTTTTGCTGGAATGAGTGAAAACCTGTGGTTGGAGAAAGCCTGCTCTATCCTTATTCCTGATTTACCATTATGGATCATTGAATATGCATGGACTAAACAGATGACGGAGGTCTTAGAAGGTGTTTCTTACAAAGTCTTTTTTTTATTACCCACACAAATCTGCATGTTAAAAACCCTATTAAACCTGTTAAAAACCTGCATGTTATAATATATTGAACCAATGTCTTTGCAGTGTAATTACACAGTTACTGTGTTACTTGTTTCTTTATTTTTAGCATAAATGGATTGCACAGTTGGTGCAAATGCTACAAAAGTAATAGATAGATCTAGCTAAACGTTAACTTTACCAAGAAGTTTAAAACAAGTGAATGGGTAGGCTTGTCACAATCATGAAATTTGTTCTGACGATTAATTGACATATAGTTGTGATTGAACTATTTAATTTTTATTCATGTCACTGTCAGTGTAAGTTCTTACAGAATCAAATATTACTTAAAAATAAAAATATTATAAAGTGGGCTCATATGTTAACACCCACATTTCAAATGTACCTAGAGCCGATTTGATTCTAGGCCAAATCTGGTTGAGTTTCTGTTTCGAGTTTCAGTGGCAGAATAAAATATGCATATTCAATTCTTTAAATATTATAATATTTAAAGAATGCATAATTTATAGTAATATAGGCCTATATAATGCTGTCTGATTAAACCCACAAAAGTTCATTTGGTATAATTATCTTTGTGTACTATATAAATTCTTGTATTCTTTCACTGGAAAAGGAGACATGATATTGTGCATTTTTATGGGATTTCTTGAAGCGCTTAAATTTCTTTGATTTTTAAGTCAGAATGTGATTGAAATTTAAACTAGACAATTACTGACGTTATCTCAAATAATTGCGGTTAGGTCGAATAATCACAATCAGACGATTCATCAATAATCGAGACAGGCCTATGAATGGGAGATCTAATCAACTTTGACTTTTTTTCAGTTCTAGGTCCTCCATTGTGGCTAGAAGGTGACTGGCATCTTCTGACCCTTGAAGAGCCGTGCAGAATCCGTGTGGTGGCGGCAGAGGTCTGGAGGATCGTTCAAGCCCGAGACATCAAGCATTTTGAGAGAGTCATTGAGTTTTTAGATGTTACATACACACTTGTGCCACGACTAGTGACTCCCATCAAACACATGAAAATCATGTTTGGTCTGCAGACACTGGTGAGACTTTTTTCTTTGATAACAAATATAAATCAACCCATCAGAATTAAAGGGACAGTTTACCCAAAAGTGATTATTTACTCACCCTTATATTGTTCCAAACCTGTATGAGTTTCTATCTTCTGTTAAACACAAAAGAAGATATTTTGAAGAATGTTGGTAACCAGACAGTTCACATGTGACGCTCGCTTTCGGGTTAAGCTTTCCGTGACTGCGCAACTGGGTTATATAGGTTGCCAGGTTGAGATGACAAACTGGTTGAATTATTGTATATGGTGTGTGGATTGTGTGAATATAATGCATTTAATACAAGATCTGGCATCTGGTCAACATTAGACAAACATATTGGTCCGATTATTCATGAAGGAGATATTGGGCCATGCAAATTACGGGAGTTTCCTGGAAGAAATAACAAACCGGGAGATAGGGCTGAAAAACAGGAGTGTTTGCAGGTATGAGGTATGGAACAACATAAGGTTGAGCATATTTTTGGGTGAACTGTGCCTTGCTGTCATGTAGTTTTCATATTGTATGAAGTTGTTTGCCTTTGCATAGCTGTATTACAATTCACAAGCTTTTTTGTTTTGTTTTAGTCTGTCATGTGGATGTTGTGGAATGACCAGAGTACTGCTAAAATCTCTGACAAGATCAAAAAGTTTTTCCCTAACAGCCTGCCCGAGTATCACAAATGTGTAAGTTTAATATTCCTCCACCAGGGGCCACTATAAATACATAAAAAGCCAAAGTGTGAGGTGTAATGTAAAAAAAATGTCTTCAACATTTAAAATAGTTTTTTGGACTACTGGGCTTTTTAAGACATTCCTTTACATTTCCTTAAATCATGCTTTTAGAGCCGCAGAAACATGGATCTGATGCAGAAGAACCAGAAGGATTTCAAGTCCTTTGCTCATTGTCTGGCAAGAGACAGAGACATGCGCGAGAATTATATTCGGGTTAGTGAAAATAAATGACCTGCTGTCTTAAAAAACGTTATGAAATACATTTAATGGTGCATTATGTATATCAGCACTAGTTTGCATAAATTTCAGATCTTTAAATCAAATGTGACCATTCAACGTTGCAGGATTTAATGGAGGAACAATATGGTGAACAGTATGCACAGAAACTGGAGGAGAGACTCTCACACTATTTGAGAGAGCTGGATAAAGTCCTACCGCAACCTACGTATATTGAACAGGTTAGTGTTTATGTACATTTGTATCTAAAGTCACGGCTTGTACTATTGAGTTGTTTTTAAGACGGGAATTGCTATTTTTTGTACTTATTTC
Source organism: Pimephales promelas (assembly GCF_016745375.1). The sequence goes on from NW_024121599.1 coordinate 3,119,829, forward strand.
TTTGTGCTATTATTTTTCTAAAAATAATAGTGCACAAATTGTTGCTGACAGACCACTTAAATTTGTAAATATATTGGTTAAATTTCAAGTCAGGGTTCCTGTGGGTCCTTGAAAAGTCTTGAAATTAGCTTGACAAATAACGCATAAAATGTCTTAAAAATTATCTTAATTAATTTAATGTCTTAAAATGATAATTTTAAAGGGTTCTTAACTTTGGGAATGTAAAAACAGATTTTAAACAGACTTTAAACTTAGTTTGGAATCAGCTGTTGGAAGTAGTAAAGCATAGATATTTCAAAATAAGAGTACCATGCATATCGGTCTTGTTCTTTATTATTTGTATTTTGAATACGCAATAAACTGTATCTTGCATTAACTACAATGTAAACTCTTGTGGTTTATCTTTGGGCTGCCTAAATGCTTATCACAGGAAGGAAAGTCTAAGAAAACTATTTTAACACACTTAAAATATAGATTTTACAAGTATCAATCTGTTTATTGCCGTTTAAATTAGGGCTGTGCAAAAATTAATTGCGATTAATCACATCCAAAATAAAAGTCTGTGTTTACATAATATATTTGTGTGTGCTGTATATAATTATTTTGTATATATAAATACCTATGCTTGCATGTATATATTTAAGAATTATTTGCGCTTAAATTCTGTATATATATATATATATATATATATATATATATAAATACATAATCTATATTATATAAATATTTTATATATGAATAACACATTTTCTTAAATATATACATTCATGTGTGTATTTTTATATACAAAATAATTATATACAGCACACACAAATATATTATGTAATCACTGACTTTTATTTTGGATGCGATTAATCGCAATTAAGTTTTGCACAGCCCTAGTTTAAATATATTATTATTGTATCTAATCTGTCCACATATGCATATGAATGTGTCTAGGTATTGAAGCAGTCCCATCTGTATGGGAGGGGAGAGAAGATCCTGAAAAAATTACTTTCAAGGGATAGTGCGTCTATAGCCACATTTTTAAAGAGGCTCCTATATGGTGGTGAGAAATATGGTTTTGGCTTGGCAAATCATATCAGCATTGAAAGTTGGAGTTTTTTTAATTTTCATTGGCATTTTCTCTATATTGCAGCTGTAACAACAAATCAGAGCCTTGATGACAGTTTCACACCATCACTTTCAAACAGTTGTGAGGAACCAAAGGACGATAAAGTTGTTAAGCCATCCCATGGTACCCTCCATGTAATTTTGAGGCCATCTCAGATCAGCTCAAAGGAGGAACGATTCTCACAAACCAGCACGAAAGAGCTCTTTAGTTCCCAAGGCTTGTGGCAGAATAGAAACACAGAAATCATTTGTAGTAATGGAGAAATCGTTACGTCCACACAGTTGTCAGGTTCAGAAAAGCATCAGATTGACTTTAGCCAATCTCTTCTGGTCAAGAAGGACCTGATTTGGAGCCACAGACAGGCGAAGACTCAATCTGAACCAGAACAGAAGGAAAGTGAGGCTGGTTTTCCAGAACAGATGTGCACCAGACATGGCAAAAAAATGAGGAGCATCCTTCAGGAATGTTCTGAAGAGCTTGATGAAGAAGCTGTACAGGCAGAATGCACTCCCACATCAACCCAAAGCACTCCACCTCTTTTCCCACACACACCAGAACCTCAAGCATCTTCAAACCAGCACTCCTCATCCTCAAACCCTGATTCATCCTCTACGAACATTTCAATGTCTTACATGCAGCAGGTCAGTCTTACACCAGTGTCTAAGAAACCAGTTGCTCCTTCACCTTCAGTCCACCAAGAGTCCTCATCATCACCTCAGTCCACAGCTTCAAAGCAACTTGTCACCCCAAGAATCACTGCAGGACAGATGTTAGCTACTGTTGTCTTCACCGAACCAAGCAGAACCAGTGAACACAATCTGAAACTGTCCTTAGAGAGTCAAAGCTTCCTCATGCAGTCCAAGTGGCTTCAACCTCAAGTGTGCCTTAATAGACTGAGCAAGGAAGAGTGCGCCAGAGCCACAAACTCATACAGTTTAGAAGGAGAACAAGCGGCTGAACATGATCAATACGTGTCGTTTGATGTAAATACACTGTATTCTGATTCATACTCCGAAGATTCAGACTCAACAGACTCTGATGACCCTGATTACAAGCCTAAGCGAGACTAAAACAGAGGACACCAAAGAAAAAGTGCTAGTCATGTTTTGCAAATGCATAGGTACTCAAAACTCTGTTTTAGCGGGTTCTTAAAAATACATTTTTAGCAGATTATGTTTGAATGTTTGAAAAAAAAATTGAACTAGGGTTGAAGTTATACACACCTTTTTTACCTTTCCTCATACCTGAGTTCATCCTCTACGAACATTTCGATGTCTTACATGTCGCAGGTCAGTTTTTAACCAGTTTTTGTTCTCTAAGACAGTGTTTCCCAACCCTGTTCCTGGCGGCTCACCAACACTGCGTGTTTTCTTTGTCTCCTTTATCAAACACACCTGATTCAACCCATCAGCTCATAATCAGGTGGGTTAATGAGCTGATGGGTTGAATCGGGTGTGTTTGATTAGGGAGACAAAGAAAACACGCAGTGTTGGTGTGCCGCCAGGAACAGGGTTGGGAAACACTGCTCTAAGAAGTTGCTCCTTCACCTTCAGTCCACCAACAGTCCTCATCATCACCCAAGAATCAATACAGGACACATTTTACCTGCTGTTGTCTTCACCGAACCAGTGAAAACATTCTTAAAAAAATGTCCTAAGAGAGTCATAGCTTCCTCATGCAGTCCAAGTGGCTTCAAACTCAAGTGTGCCTTAATAGACTAAGCAAGGAAGAGTGCACCAGAGCCACAAATTCATACAGAACCCATGACGTTTTAGAAGGAGAAAAAGATGTGGAACATCAACGTGTCTTATTTGATGTAAATAAATACTGTATTCAGCTTCATACTCAGAAGATTCAGACTCTGATGACCCTAATTCCATGCCTAACTAAAACTTAGGTGCCAGTGATAACATGTTTTTTAGATGCATAGGTACTCAAACATTGATTTTAGCAGGTTACGTCAGTTTACGTCATGAAGGTTAAAGTGTTTGATTGGCAATGCTAAAATATTTATATCCTGTTCTTTTTTTGTGATTAGTCTTTTACCTTGATTGCCCTAAAGGTTCTATGAAGTGAGTATATCTAAAACCACATGCTGTTGGTTTAGTGACGCATTTGGTGGGTTAAGGTTATCACTGGGTCTCTGGATGATGTTTCGATAGTGGATAGTTGTTGACATGGTTCGTTGATTGACTTGGAAGGGTTATGTAAGTAAGGACAGACATTTTGGATTATGATGCGATTTAAGTGAACCCTTAATTCCCTGCAAAAAAAATAAAATAAATAAAATGCGTATCTATTTTTTTCGTCTTGTTTCCAGTCCAGTTATCTAAAAAAAAAAAAAAAAATCTTAAATCAAGATGCGTTTACTATACAAGTAAAATGACAAGATATTATGTCTAAAAAAAATCGAAATTGAGTTTTTGCTTTAAAGAAGCAAAATTATCTGCAAATGGGGTAAGAAATCAGTTTGGATTAGGAATATTTGTCTTAGCCCATTGTCAGATAATTTTACTTGTTTTAAGCAAAAACTCTATTAACTTATTTTTCAGAAAATAAGACATTACCTTATGCCATTTTACTTAGCTAGTACATTTTTTGATCTTTAGACTGGAATCAAGGCAAAAATACTATGTAAAAAGGGCATTTTTGCAGTGTTTACCTAGAATGTCATGGGTTGGGTTGACCCTACTTTCAGTTTAGATGGCTCATCAGGGCAGATAAGTGTTTTAAGGTTTATCTTACTCTCACTAATTTAGTGTTGAATGTGTACGTGTTCTTTTTTTACAGGTTGTTATGCCAAGTAAAAAAAAAGGGGTTTAAATTTCAAGGTTATTTTCTTACCATATGACATTAAAGGATAGTTAACCCAAATTGAACATTGTGTCATTATTTACCTCATGTTCCAAACCCTTTTGACATTGTTTACTTTATGTGAAACACAACACGAAAATGTGTTTGTCACTCTTACTGATTTGAGTTGAGAATGAACTGTGATTTGAATAAAAAAAAACTTCACAAAGAAGTTTTTAATTTTTCAATATTGGACAGCTGGCAAAGGCTTTGCACATAATAATAATTTTAGCTGCATAATAACAGATTGTTCTTAGTTGCGGTGTTGGCAATACTAATAAAACCACCAGCCCCCCTAAAAATGTGGGCTTGACTTATGTAAGACACATGTGACAATCAACCCCTTTCATTCTCATTACAGCTGTTAGAGAATACTCTTCAAATAATTTTTAATGATAGGGATTCTTATCGGGATTAACATTATCGGGATTCTGAAAAAAAAATACTAGGGTTTAACCGATAAACTGTTCTTTGTTTCTCACATTTGTAATTGATAATGCACCCTGGAAATCGGTGAGATATATATTTACTGTTATTATTATTAAGTTAGCCAGTAATACACCTAAAAGTAAAAGAAGTCGATATTCACCATGCGCATTTCTCTAACTTTTGTTTGTGTTCCTCGCGCGTTTACGCATCAGATCACGTGCATACATGTAGATCTTGTGTATCACCGCAAGCCATAACAAGAGGAGGAGGTTAAACCCCCAAACTACATAATTTCTAGATGTATGATGTAACGGGGGAGTTTTGGACTGCCCTCAGTCTCCACCAATGGAAATATGGATAAGGTTCAACACCCATTGTGGAGGTTCGGTATAAATTCGGTCTATGAATCAATCTATCCACATATTTATTTATCTCATTCCCAGCCATTGGATCGTGATTTTTTTTTATTTATAAAAAGCTGCTTAATAAGGTATTTATGTTACATTTGTAGGCCTATATTGATTTTAAAACTACCATATATTGACCTATTCGTTATTATATTATTAATTTAGTGTTTAAATACAAAATGATAGGCTCTTTTTTTGCATACTTATTTTAAACAGAAGTTTCAATTGGCCTATTATTTTTTGATATTTTAGATTTGTGTCACATCAAGAGGCTAATACAATTCTGCAGTCATATATTAATCAGATTTAGAATAGTTTTTTTTTGTCATATTAGCTGTAGCCTAATTTATTTGCCAGCCATTTTTCATATTTGCATTCTGATGTTTGTCTCATTTCTGTATAGTTTCTGTCAGTAAATTTCGCAACAATTTTTATTTTTAACCGAGCTCTATTTTAGTGGTTGCTGAACACTATTTGTTATTTGTTAATAAAGTAAGTAAAATAATAATAATAATAATTAAATAAAATACAAACAATTTTTGTCGTCAGTCGAGCCTAAACGTAATAAAAAAATATTATAAGTAGGCCTATTCGTTAACATAATGTAGGCTACACTTTCAATGTCATATTTTTCATTCCTTAGACGTCATCTGTCTTAAAAGTGCATAGACCAAGAAAATGTCTTTTGTGGTAAAAATGAACGGAGCCGTGAACGATGGCATCCACAGCAATGGAATGAACGGGAATGATGTGCATCATTTGAGCGTCCGGACTCATGTGAGTGTTAACCCAGCCAAACTGAAGAGCAACCGGTCGAGATGGAACGTCAGACCCTCAGAGATGTCCAAGAAAACACTCAACCCCATCCGAGCCATAGTGGACGGGATGAAACTCACTCCCAACCCTGAGAAACCCATGATTGCTCTATCTATTGGTAAGTTATGCGTCAACTAATAGTGTGATCCAGTGTGTTCAAAAATGGATAATGCAAACAGCCACTTGTTTGTAAAGTGTTAGTTTGCCATTTCATTTAACGTTAGCCTATACTCTTATTATTTTACAATGTTTTGGATTTTATGACATGCTTAATGTTTGTTTTCTTGTCTCGTTTAAATTGTATCATCATGACTCGCCGTTTTGCGGAAAAATAAAATGTTTAATGTATGCTTCGTTCTTTCTCCAGGTGACCCTACTGTGTTTGGCAACTTGCCAACAGATGACACTGTTTTGCAGGCAATAAAGGAGGCCATTGACTCACACAAATTCAATGGCTATGCTCCTTCAGTTGGTAAGATTGACACTTTGTGTGTAGAGAAGTTAATTGCTGAATTTTGTATACAACAATAAAATATTCATTTTGATATAAAATCCATTATGCTTTGAGCTTCATCACAAACAATTTCCATTTTGAATAACATTGACAGGTTACCAAAAGAGCAGAGACGCTGTTGCAAACTTCTACAGCTGTCCAGAAGCTCCACTGGAAGGCAAAGTGCGTCACATCCATCATGATTATTGTATCATTTAGATTTAGTTTATCAATACGTTTTATTCCAAAGTATATATATATCACAGCTGGGTGTTTACATAGTTTTCATATCATGCTTTTGTAAATAGATGATGAGTAAAAATTCATGATTTTTTTTATTTTATATTTATATAAATCTGTAGGATGTGATCTTAGCCAGTGGATGTAGCCAGGCTATAGAGTTGGCCATCAGCGTGTTGTGTAACCCAGGGGACAATATCTTAATTCCATGCCCTGGATTCTCCCTCTATAAGACACTGGCAGTGTCTATGGGCATCCAAGTGAAGCACTACAATCTTCTGGTGAGTAAATCACACAGACAGAAGTCTATCATCAGATGCACATGTAGTCTGAAAACATGAAACAAACTGACTCTTTTAGAAGGACATTTGTTTCTATCATCGCTACATTAGGGGGGAAAGTGCTATTCTTGCTTAATATTTTTGTCTTGTTTCGAGTCCAAATATCTAATAATTTAATCAATATGCAATAGATAAGTAAAAATGCAAAAGATATTCTGTCTTGTCTTCTGAAAATAATAATAATAAGCGAGTTTTTGCTTAAAACAAGCCAAATTATTGTTTAAATAATTGTTAGATATTTTGACTGGAAACAAGACAAAAATACTAAAAGAATAGCATTTTTTTTGCAGCGTGTGTACACTCATGTGAGATAAGAGGTGTGTCAGGGGGGGCACAATACTATTGGACGGTTTGTGGAGTGGATGGGGGAAAATGCTGTCTCATTCCTAAATGGTCCACATCTGGGACCGATTATTGAAAACAACACATGCAATAGTACCACTGTTGTTATGTAAGCTTCAATTTATACATTATAGATAAATGATTGTGTTTACTTAAAAAAAAAATAATGGTAGATGCTATCACTGGTGGAATAATTGTATTTGTATAAATTAAGCGAATTGTTGAATTTAATAGTTTTTGTATTCTTTAGTGCTCATATAATCCCTTTTATCAAGTTACAATACCTATTGTCAATAGCGGTGACTGTGTAATACATAAGATGAATTTCTTTTGACTCTTTAGCCGGAGAAGTCCTGGATGATTGATCTTCAGCACTTGGAGAGCCTGATTGATGATAAAACAGCCTGCATGATCATCAACAACCCATCCAATCCGTGTGGCTCAGTGTTCTCCAAAGATCACCAGCAAAAGATCCTTTCCGGTGAATGCACTGATTTACTCTAATCAAATGTGAACAATCTGTATCTCAAAAAGAAGAATTCCATGATATTAATCGGCTATTATTTTGTGTGGCCTAGTGGCGTCAAGAAACTGCATCCCTATCCTTGCTGATGAGATCTATGGAGACATGGTGAGCTCATAATGAATACGGACACGCCTGCATGACGATGCATTTTCTTTCTTAGACCTCTTTATTTTACAAGCTCCTTCAAGCGTCTTTGATGAGTTACAGACCTCAAGTCTTCACACAGTGGTCTTTTATGGAGTTCACACTCTAAGCTCACCTATGACCCCTGTTAAATGACGAGTCTGGCTTACATAACCATTTTCAACTGTAGCTAATTTTAGTACACTCCATTAAGAAACGTTTACCAACATAAAATCAAAAAAGGCATAATGTTTGAGTGTTAGCGAGGTCTAAGGAGTAAAATGCATGTGCGCAAGTTGCAAGAAAAATTTGGACATAATATGCACTTTATGCTGCACAAAAGCTACTTTATAGTGAATTTTGTTTTATTCAGATTATTAAAGTGTTCTTCACACTAAGAAAACAAAAAGAGGAATCAAAAATGGTTCTTTATGGCATTACTATGAAAGCCATTTTAGTGTACAGCTGTAGTGAACATCCTCTTGTTGGGTGGTGTGCATTTCCCTGGCTCAGCTCAGCCTCGACCAGCAGTGGAAACCACATCAGCACTGGAAGGATTATAGTTGTGTGTGTGGTGAATGGAAGCCTGACAGCATTTTGAGCTTTAGGTCATGAAGGACAGTGAAGTTAGAGCTGGGGGCAACAGGTCCACGACTCAGTAGTGGCCGATAGAGAATGTGGAGAAGGGTGCCTTTTCAGTTTAGCCTCTTCCTCTATAGGCATATTTTGGAATTCCACCTGAATTTAACACACCCAAGTTTAAATATTCACCCTAGACACACACACTGTAGGAAATTTAAAAAGCTAGTGTCATTGTACAGAAAACCCTTCAAATTTACTAAATCAGATTGAAAAACTTCATAAATAGCATGTTATGCTTTTAAAATATTCAGATAAACATAAAAAACTTGGCCTTTTTTAATTTATTTATTTTGTATTCTGTTTTTGAAAAATCTGTTATGCATGTACTGTTTGCTCTGGGGACCTGCTGATTATATTGCTTGACTACACTAAGTCATAGTATCCACCAGAAAAAAAATATTTTTTTCTCTATCACATTCTGAGCAAGACTTATTCAAATATAACCGAAGGGAGGCAAAGCATCATTTTTAGTGCATATGCATCCTTTGGATTTTTCTAATATTGCTTCCATGCAAGAGAACACCTTTTTAGCTGCTTTTCCATCTTCAGATGCAATTTTTTATTCGAAACACTCGAAAAATACTAATATATCCACAAATTTTCAACCTCAATCAAAGACGCGTGTGAAATGACTAAAGTAGTGATTATGTACACTGAACGAATCTATTACTTTCGTTTCGTTCTCCATACATTAATAAGAACATTTAATTTAATTGAAAGGAGGGTTTCATTTGTCTGTCCAAAATAATAATTTGGGCAATACATCACAGGGAAGAAACAATTGTATATTGTTTGTTTTGTTCATTCATTATTTTATTACATTAACAGTTACGCTGACTGAATTCCAACTAAATTAATAAATAAGTGGGACCCTTTCAATTAAATGAAATGTTCTCATTCATTTATGGAGAAAGAAAGAAATAGACTCATTCAGTAAATGAAACATTTTTACAAAAATGTAAAAAGCAACGTGATGGCAGAGCTTTCAGCTTATAGAGTCCCTTGTCATAGAGTGGAGTGCTACTAAGTTAGGCTACAACTAAGTGCTAATGTGGATTTCTGTCTATATAATAAACATTTACCAAAACCTCAATTAGGTTAATTATACATAAAGTAAGACAGAAACACACCCGTTCACCGCTCATTTTCCCATGGGCAAAGGCGAGTACGCATTTCACATCAGTGTTTCTCCCAAGAGAATAGCGTGAAATTGATCCCTTGTCTTAGCGCCATCTACTGTTCTAGAAGAGGAAGTTGCTCATTTGTATTTGTGAGAAAATCTGATTCTGCCTGGACGCGGAAAAATAGTGCCAAAAATCACGTGACAGTTTTTCGTTCTTGTAGAATTCTGTTTTGTACTTGTAGAATTTTGGTTTGTACTTGTAGAATTTTGGTTTGTACTTTTAAAGATTTTAATTAGTACTTGCAGCAAGTATACGGAGGCGTATTGCATTCACTTGAAGAAAAAAAATCTACTCTGTTTTTCTGAATTAACGAGTTAATTTTTCATGAGAAAAATTTTTTTTTTGCTCTGTTTTTCTGAATTAACGAGTTAATTTTTCATGATAATTTTTTTTTTGATCTGTTTTTCTGAATTAACGAGTTAATTCAGAAAAAAACAGAGCAAAAACTTTTTTTCTCACGAAAAATTAACTCATTAATTCAGAAAAACAGAGAAAAACTTTTTTTCTCATGAAAAATTAACTCATTAATTCAGAAAAACAGAGCAAAAAAAATTCTCATGAAAAATTAACTCGTTAATTCAGAAAAACAGAGCAAAAAAATTTTTCTCATGAAAAATTAACTCATTAATTCAGAAAAACAAGAGAAAAAAATTTTTTTCTCATGAAAAATTAACTCATTAATTCAGAAAAACAGAGTAGATTTTTTTTCTTCAAGTGAAAGCAATACGCCTCCGTACAAGTACCTTTAGTACTTGCAGGATATTTTTTGTCATTGAAGATATATACGTTTCTATGTATGTGTAAAACATACTATTTGTTTGATAGGTACGTTTTTTATTTGCAGAACAATACGCATTAGTTTGTGAGTGATGTTTTGTATTTACAAAGCACACTGAGTTTGTTTGTGAATCATTGGGTGTGAGTAAAACACGTTTTGTGTGTGTGTGAGGTTTCGGCACATAATTCTCTGCATACCAACGGGTACAGTACTGTGCACCCCTTGTGGCCCCGATGTCTGGACCCTGTTAAAATCCAACAGCAACAAAACATATGAGCTCGTGAAATAGGGCCAACACCACAAATTACAGTATCTTAGCCAATGGGAGATGGGGCGGATCCATCTCCCAGACATAAAAACCATAATCGTAATTAGAGCCAGGTGGACAACTGCAAAACAGCTACAAGAAAGGAATTCTCTCTCTTACTTCCTTTGTAACTTTCTCAAAACCCTTTCTAAACTTCCATGTTCTACAAGGTAACAGCATGCAGAAGATTCTGGAAAGCAGCTAACAATAATAGTATGTTAGCTTCATAATTGTCTACTACTGTGCAAAAAAGTAAAGAAATATAATATGATGCAGGTGCAGGTAGCAGAAATGTATACACTGTCTGCCAAAAGTTTGGGATTGATAATATTTTTTAATGTTGTTAAAAGAAGTATTGATCAGTATATTAGAAGGGATCATGTGACATTGAAGACGAGACTTCTTTTAAAAACATTTAAAATATTACCTATATATATATATATATATATATATATATATATTACTCTTCACAAGTTTGTTGTCTTTAAGACTTTTTTAAGAAACTATGCATTTGAAATTGATCATAGGTGACAGTAACGACATTTCCATTACAAATTATTATTTTTTTGTGTTTTTTTTATATTTCAACATTATAGTTCAACATTTATAATAAATGTTGAACTTTCTGTTCATCAAAGAATCCTAAAATATTTATCATGGTTTTCTACAAAAATATTAAGTAGCTGTTCAATGTTGATAATAATAACAAATGGAGTTTTTTGCACCAAATCAACATATTAGAAGTACTGACACAATTTCACAATATTATAGTTTTTGTAGTATTTCTGATCAAATAAATGCAGCCGTGGTGAGCAGAAGAAATTATAAAAAAAAAAAAAAAAAATATCGGACTGACCCCAGTTTTCCCCAAAGCCAAGCAAATTATATAAAGATAATTTATTATATTATAAATATGTTTTAAACCAATATTGCTATTTACAATGTTGTAATGAGTTGGCTATCATTCTGCAGGTTTTCTCTGGGTGTGATTTTCAGTCTTTGGCACCTCTTAGCATTGACGTCCCCATCCTATCCTGTGGAGGTCTTGCCAAGCGCTGGTTAGTGCCTGGCTGGAGGATGGGCTGGATCCTCATCCATGATCGTAACAATATATTTGGAACCGGAGTAAGTATTACCCTCTCACCTGTGTCAGAGAAATGCAAAAAAAAAAACAAACAACAATAACGCTTATATTCACTTTAGATTCGAGAGGGTCTTGTGAAACTAAGCCAACGCATTTTAGGACCCTGTACTGTGGTTCAGGGAGCATTAGAAAGCATTTTGAATGAAACGCCACCAGAGTTCTACCAAAGCACCATCAGTTTCCTCAAGGTAAGAGTTGTAGAGCTTCAGAGAGAAAAGCTATTCGGCATCTGACTCTGACAATAATACACTGTTTATGATTCTCTTCAGTCAAACTCTGAGATATGTTTCTCAGAGTTGTCAACTGTTCCCGGGCTGAATCCTGTGATGCCATCAGGAGCCATGTACATTATGGTGAGTGTAATTAAAGTGGTACTGAAATTTAAGTTAATTAGCCTCCCTGCAGAGATCTGTTGAAGTCATGATGGAACAGAAGTAGCGAGATATATCTTCTTTATTTACTCGGAGCACATCCAAGTAAAAACAGATTATCAAACAAGATCTATCGGTTGTTGATTTGATGGCAGGTCAAAACAAAGAAACGTATGCATGGATAAATCATTCACAATAAGATCAATAAACTGGGTGAATTTTTGTTTCATGTAAACTTTGTGCCTAAAACTTTTTGACCGGTCAGCAAGTTGAACATGTTTTTCATTCAGACTGGTTAAGTGAACTGGATTGACAGATTCAATGACAAGATCAGACTCAAAATAATAATTAATGTTCTGGTATTTTTATGTATACTTCAATGGTGCTTTTTGAAAAAACAAAAATGTGAGTAAATCATGTCCGAATTTTAATTTTTGGGTTAACTATCCCTTTAAATGGCCTGATAGACACTGATCACACTTGGCACATTTGCTCACCAGGACGTCCATATTAAGAAGTGAGCATGTTTGCAAAGAGAACAAAGTTGCATGTTAACAAAAGGTTAAATGTATTTTATGCTGGCTCATTCTCAGGTGGGTATCGCGATTGAACACTTCCCAGAATTCCAGAATGACGTGGAGTTCACTGAACGGCTGGTCACTGAGCAATCTGTGTTCTGTTTGCCTGCTACGGTGAATTATTCATCTCCCTATGTTACCTTATTTCTTCATTCACTTTATTGTCTGACCAAAGCTTGGTTCCACCCTTTTTAGATTTCAAATCTGACACCCATGTTGTTTCTCGCTGCAGGCATTTGAATATCCAAACTACTTCCGAATTGTAGTAACAGTCCCAGAGGACATGATGATTGAGGCATGTATGCGGATCAGGGAATTCTGCTCACGTCATTACCGACCTCGGAGCCAAGACAGTCACGAACTAGACCAGTGAAAGAGACAAAGAATGAAAGGTCAAAAGAGGATAAGAAAGGTCAAAAGAAAAGTGGTGTTCAAAAGTGCAAAATGAATGAAATTGTTAAAAGAGAGGACACCGTTATGTGCATTACATGTGGCAATTGAATATTTTTCTTTTCAGGAAACCCAAAGTTCTATGCAAGCAACATATTTATATTTTTTATATGTGCTAATATTACACAGGGAAGGGGTGGGAGAATAGGTGGTTTGGGGGTTATTGTATAAATATTTTTCCATCGTTATGAAATATTTTAGTCTCTATTATTACACTGTAAAAGACATTGTGGTTTGGGAAGGCTTGTGAACCATACAAACCATAAGTAATTTTGTAACTTGCATGATGTGAAGTATTTATCCTATATGTGATGTTTTAGTAATACAACATTTGTAGTGTATATGTTTAATTTGCATGCTCAACCACTCAGAGTCAAAATTACATATATGGAACATATATGACGTCTAATGTTCTTTAATTTTTTTTCCAATTGTTAAACCTCAATTTTTTTTAAATAAAGTTGTATCTCAAAAGTTATTTAAGGAGCAACGTTTTTAATGTCTTATTGGTGCAAATGTACTATTATTATTATTAAAGGTAAAATGTGTAAGTTTTGGCCATTTAGCAGTTAAAAACATAACTGCATGAATTTTGCATAAGAACATTGTTTGGTTGTGCTTCAGCTCGGTGTATGAATATGGTTATCCTACTACAGAAAACATTCACTAAGAGATATGACCAGTTTAGATCTTAAAGGGGTCATATAATGCCATTTTCAAGTTAATTTGATTCTTTAGGGTCTAAATTAAAAGTTTGTAATACACTTTAATTAAAAATTCTCATTAGTATTCATTGTACCTGGTCAAAAACAGCTCTGTTTTCAGCACACTGTTTCAGTGCATATGCCTTTAAATGATAATGAGCTTATCTCACTCCACCCCTCTGTTCTGCAGTGTTTAAAGGTGCTCTAAGCGATGTCGGGTGACGTGACTTCTTGTTGACGTTTAAAGAATTTTCAAACAAAATGTCACATACAGCAAACAAAATTTAAGCCCTGTGTGTATTCAAAATTTAAGCCCTGTGTGTATCAAAATTTAAGAATGCGTAGATATAACACGCCACCTGACTCGAAAGTGGCGTGTATGTTTACGCAAAAATCATGATGTCATGTTGCGCACAGACGCGTCCCATATCGCGTAGCCTGACGCACACCTCCTCAAAAATGTAACTACACGTTGCGACGACGCGGACCGCAAGATCGGTGATTGGTCGGCTTGGTAGCATCGTATTTCCTCCTAAGCATTTCTGCACGTACCTTCTCACGCATTTCCACAAAAATTAACTGTTTTTCCACCTCAATAAGCTCCAACTCCAATATGATCCGCTCTCTTTCAGTCGATTTTGCTTGTAGTAACCTAGCCGCGAGGAATCTAAACACAGTGGAACATTAAAACCCTCCGCCGCCAACTAGCGTTTCGGAGCAGTACTGCAGAGCAACCAAGACCTGAACGCAGAAGTATAAATGCTCACAACGGCGTCGCCTACGTGCGTAGCCAACGCCGTACACTCTCGACGCAGAAGTATAAATTGGCCTTAACATTCAACGTGGACTTCACAAAATTTTCAAAAATTCACTAGGACCCTGTCGACCAATTTTGCCGTTCCCAAAAAAATGACCAAGGACGTTAGTTTCAGGGACAGTGGTATGAAGACCACCCCTGGTTAGAGTATTCTCCTGAGAATGATGCAATGTACTGTTTCAGCTGCAGGCTTTTCATGAATGATGAAAAGTATAAGAGCGGGACAGGTTGGAAATAAGTGGGGTTTAGTCTGTGGAAGCAAGCTAAAGGAAAAATTAAGAAGCATAGCAGGACAGAGTCACACATGCCAGGCATGATTCGGTGGAATGTCCTTAAAAGAAAAGATATGATACAGCATTGGAAAAGGCCGACTTTGAGATGCAAGCAGCCAATAAAAGAGAAAGGCAAAAAACAGGGAGATTATCTACCGACAGATTGATATTATATTGTACTTAGCAAGGCATGGCATTCAGAGGTGACAATGAAAGCCTCTCAAGTTCAAACAAAGAACATTTCTTAGAGCTTGTAGAGTTGGTTGGCCAATATGACAGTGTCTTTAAGCTTAATCTTGACAACATCAAAGAAAAACAAGGATCATGTCAAAAACCTCAGGTGTCTCTCCTCTCAAACCGAATACAAAATGACCTAATTAGAGCAATGGCTATTTATGTGAAACGGAAAATACTGAAGGAAGTAAGGGAAGCGTCAATATTTTAAATTTTACTTGATGACACTGCTGATGTATCACACATCGAACAGGGGGGCTTTGTGGTGCGTTATGCACATGACATGATGTAATGTTCAGTAAACAACAGGAGAACAGCTTGAAAACCTAGTAATGAACTTGCTGAAGGAGAACCAGCTAAAAATTGAGAACATCCATGGTCAGGGTTATGATGGACCTAGCAACATGAGTAGGGCTTACAAAGGACTACAAAAGCAAAACACAAAGGCATTATGTTCATTGTCATGTGCATTGTTTGAATCTTGTATTAGTTGAGAGTGCAAAGTTGAGCATTCACTTTGTAATTTTTTTTTTTTTTACAATAGTTGAAAAACTTTACACCTTCATTGCCAACTCCACAAAATGACATGCAGCTTTTGTTCAAACACAGCAAGCCATAAATCCTGGCCAGCGTGGCCTTGAGCTACAGAAGTTCTCAGACACCCGATGGACCTGCAGGGAAACAGCCCTCAAGACTCTCAGAAAATGCCTCCCTGCAGTGGTCCAATTCCTGGAAGATCTGACCGAGTCTGAGCCATAACTGCGTGATCTAACTGCAGGGGATGCACACATGCTGTTGCACAGCATTAACTTTGAATTTATTCTTTGCTTGAAGATGACAAGACATGGACTTGGCAGCAGCATAAACTGCTCTAAATTGTGTCATTAGCAGAATGAACACACTGAGGACTGAAGAGCAATTAAAAGAAATATTTCACAATGCTACCATTCAAGCAAAACAAGAGGGATCAATGTGCCTGAAGAGATTCCAGGACAAGCAAGGAGGCGAAAAGTACCAATAAAGTTTAAGTACTGCTCCAAATCAGCAACAGAGGACCACCAGCCACAGAGTTTACGGAGGAAGGATGTACTTCACTTTTTTTAGATTCCCTGATTCAGAAACTCCACAGGAACATTTCAAGGGAAGGGAAACACTGACAAAATTGTGATGTCACTGCATTGTTTGATTGAGCCATCAAAGTGGAAAGACACGGCAGATGCTGAAGCAGCACTTAAAGAAGAACTCCAACGCAAAATGAACCTTTGGTCTAATTACACATTGTTACCTAGTCAACCATTATCTGAGATTTGTTTTCATGATTTCCGAATGTAAATAGTTTTAGCTATAAAAACAGTTTAGCCTATAATGCTAGTATATAGGGCATAGAGTAATGACAAATAAAAATCGCTTGTTATTACCACTAACAAGGCTCAAAATAGCCCCACACTAAACACAGTAGCATAAAAAGAGTCCCTACATTCAAACCGAAGCATTGAGAACTTTGTCAGTGTCCATACAGTTTAATAAGAAGATATTTTATACACACAGTCAACTTCACGAATACAGGAAGAAGCCATCTTTGAAAAATAGTCTCTACCAGTCGATCTACGAACGCCGATCCAAGTGTGCTGAACTGTGCAGAATCTCATATGGTCCGTTGTTTTTGGAAGAAACACAAACACGAACCGTTTTCTTCTCTTCAATATATACACGTAGCCTACTGTTCACGCTCACCTTATCACCTTATTCACATCTCACCAGCGCACTTGGATCGGTGTTCGTAGATCGACTGGTAGAGACTATTTTTCAAAGATGGCTTCTTCCTGTATTCGCGAAGTTGACTGCGTGTATAAAATATCTTCTTATCACTGACAAAGTTCTCAATGCTTCGGGTTAAATGTAGGGACCCTTATTATGCTACTGTGTTACTGTGGGACTAATTTGAGCCTTGTTAGTGGTAATAAAAAGCGATTTTCATTTGTCATTACTCAATGCCCTATATACTAGCATTATAGGCTAAACTGTTTTTAGAGATAAAACTATTTACATTCAGCAATCATGAAAACAAATCTCAAGATAACGGTTGACTAGTGCTGCGTTCATGTGCTATGATAATTATGGTAAATACCAAAAGCCGACGTGGAAATGCACATGAACACCCCCTCATGTGGTATTTACCACTGGGCAACTCGTAGAATATTTTGATTGACGAGTTGCCAAGATGAGATAACCTTTGACCATTTCAAAATGGCGGAGCACCACAAGAGTCGTGAAGGGTAAAAAATATATATACTATTCATGATCTAGAAAATATACAGCATATTATTTACCTTTTGAGTTTTGATAAATCCTTTTTCTTGCTGGTGCAGATGACTTTAAGCAATCTAAAATAGTTTTAGCTAAATAACAGGTCTGGATCTCCATCTTTTTACCACATTACGACAACAAAAGCACTTGAACGCAACACACTGGTAAATACCAGTTCACAAGTGGAAACTATCCTATTTTCCATAGCATGTGAACGCAGCATAGGTAACAATGTGTAATTAGACCAAAGGTTCAGTTTGTCCCAGAGTTTGTGAGTTTTGTGGATTTCAAGAGGAGGAAGATCAGCTGCAAACTGAGCTTAGAGTTTTCCACTCTTCATTCACATGCTCACAAAAATGTGGCCATAAAATTTGGGAACATTTAAAGGAGTTTGTGTCACGAACACAGGTCACAGATATCCAAAAGCAGCAGTTTATTAAAGGGTAATCCAAATCTCGTAGTCAGGCAGGCAAGGGTCAAAATCCAACAAAGCAGTCCAAAACAAGTAAAAACAAAACACAAACAAACTTGAAAACAGACCTCAAAGGTGCTGACATGAAACAACGACTCCGTACACATACTAACACAGACAGGGAATATACACATCTCTAACAAGACTAACACAGAACAGATGGGAACAATGATTATGGGGAACAGCTGAGTGTAATGAACTGATGAGTGACAGAAGTACATGACACCATGGGGAAGGAGGACATCTAGTGGACACCTGGGGAACACAACCCAACACTGTGACAGTTTGATGCTCATGTTGTGCTTTCAACACTTTTTAAGCTGCTAAAAATCTTTGCAACACTACCCGTCTCAACAGCTGCTGTTGAACGCTCATTCTCGAAGTAGAAGTTGGTGAAAACTAAACTTCGCAATCCGCGTGGACAAGAACGACTCTCTGATATTCTTGCTTCTGGCCATTGAAAAAGATCTGGCCATTGAAAAAACATCCCAATCATAAAAGATGAGATTATTAAGATTTTTCAGAACATGGTACCAAATAGAAAGCTTTTGCCATCTACAAAAAGTCTAAATTGTATTTGAGCGTGTGCCGTCTTCTCTTTTAATTGTTAATTTAATAACCGGATCATTTGTGTTAACAAGCAACCACCCCCCTTAGTACCCCTTTTTTTGGCCACTGCCCCTCAAAATGTCTTTGCACGGCCCTGAGCACGTTCATAGAGTCTGCCGCACTGCGCTGACAATAAATACAAAATTAAGGATAATTTTTTGGCTTCAGATTTCGAGAAAAGATACCCGTAGTGTATAGCAACTTACGCAATATGAGAGAACCTCATAGAGAACACATAAAACATATAAAAAGAAACTTACTGTTTTGAATCGAGCCACGGCAAGCAGATAGCGTTGAACACTGGCTGGTTATGTATTTTCTCAAATATGTATTTTGGATCATTTTTAACCCCAAAAAGCTATGGACAGCAGCTTTAAGGATTGATATAACCCACAATTGGCTTTATGCCCAGCTGCACTACTTCCTGAACTTCAGCCAGCTCCTTGTTTTCTGTCTGCCATTTTTGGCCAAATTGATTAATTCAGGTGTGTCTGATTATTGTTGCCATGACTACTGAGGTCAGGTACACCTGAATTACTCAATTTGGCCAATAATGGCAGACAGGAAACAAGGAGCTGGCTGAAGTTCAGGAAGTACTGCAGCTGGGCATAAAGCCCATTAGATTAGAGGAGGTGGATTTTTGGAAAGGGTGAAAAGATATTTAAATGCTTTTGTGTCAGTGTGCTGCCCTCGAGTGTTTGATGCACGAATTGCAGAATACAAAGCATTGTTCTTTGTTACCCCTTTTTAAAAGGCAATTAAAGGTGAAAACTTATTTTTTACACTTTAATTTAGGTTTCAGTATCTTTGCGGAGACTTTCCACAGACGTAATGATCTTTATACTGTACAAACTGTATTTTCTATCCCCTAACCCTACTTCTACCTCTAAACCTACCCATCACATAAAACACATTTTTACATGTTCGAATAAGCATTGTTTAGTATGTTTAATAATCCATTTCCCTCGTGGGGATTGCTGGTAATCCAGAATGTTGGTGATCTCAGGTTTTACTATCCTTGTGAGGACATTTGATCCTCACAATGTTGGTTAAACAAGTCTACACACACACACACACACACACACACACACACACATGAGGAAGTAACACAGGGTCACATGAGCTCTAAGGTCACCTTCACACAATTGTGCCAACATACGTACGGGAACAATAGTGGTTAAGTATCTGTACTCATGCACATACACACTACTGACACACTCCTTGTAAATTTCAATGATTAACTGCAAAGATAAAGAGAAGGCAGGTCTGCATAAACTGGAAAGAGGATATGAGCTAGAAATATAGAGAAAGGAAAAGGACAGGAAAGACAAGTCAGTCCACTATTGGCTGCTATTCATTGCACTTACATGGAGGAGAGAGCTGGACAACCTAGGACGATTGAACTAAATGATGGCTCACGCATGCCAATACTGGGCTTTGGAACATGGAAGCCAGAGGTAGCATTCCATTTCTATAATGGCCTCATACTGACTACACAGATAAATTCAGAACAATCTGAAAAAAAAAAAAATTCACATTGAATTGACTCTCAGATGAGCATTCACATTTACGTGAAGGGGACATTAAAAGGGCTAGTTGTCAAATTGGGAAGTTATATGGAAAACTAGTACAAGTTTTGTTGCACAAATACTAATTTTTAATTAGTAAACTGTATTTTTTAAATTTAGTAATTTTTATGTTGGTTTCAATTATTATAGTTATAAACAATACAAATTGGCTATTCAATGGCAGGTTTACATTGTGACAACATGCCCCATCTCCCATTTGTGTGTGTAGAATATGCTTGTGTGTTATTGTTATACATGTATTTATTAATTGCTTGTCTTTCCCTGTATCTTTTAATTTTGTTCGATTTTTTCCCCTGTCTTAATTCTGTGATTTCTGTTTTTTAATACATTACCAACATATGCATTACACGTTTTCAGGACCAAAGGACAGCCATCTTGTAATGTTTAAAAGTGTGATAGTGGCAATGTTTTAATGTTTTACAACATGGTAAACAGGCCATTGGCTCAGATATGTATCAAAGGGCAGTTGAGGCAGCGATCGCTGCTGGATATCGGCATATAGATACAGCCTACTGCTACGGGATTGAGACAGAGGTGGGGAAGGCCATCCAGTCCAAGATTCAGCAGGGCATCATCAGACGCCAAGACATGTTCATAGTTAGTAAGGTAGGTTTAAATTATGTTGGTGATCTAAGGTGAAATAGACACATAAAAGGAGCAAAACATCATTCATGCAATAATGATGCCTCTTTTCCAGCTGTGGTGTACTCACCATGCTTCTGAAGACATTCCAGTTTGCTTAAATACATCTTTAATTGACCTTCAGCTAGACTACCTGGACCTCTACCTAATGCACTTTCCAGTAGGCCTTAAGGTAATACAAGAATCAGTGACCTCAAAATTCTTTGGACACTTAAGTCACACTTAAAAATAATTGTATCAATGCATTTGATTCATAAAAGTATTGAGAGTGCGTAGACTCCCAGACTCCCAGTGCATAGGGAGCTTCATGGAATGGGTTTCTATGGCCACGCAGTTGCATCCAAGCCTTACATTACCAAGCGCAATGCAAATGTCGGATGCAGTGGTGCAAAGCAAGCATGCCACCACTGGACTCTTCACACTTCTCTATCTGCCAATCCAATGGACAAGTCTGGGTTTGGCGGTAGCAAGGAGTACAGTACTTGCCTGACTGCATTGCGCCAAGTGTAAAGTTCGGTTGGGGGGGGGGGGGGGGGGGGGGGGTTAATGGTGTGGGGTTGTTTTTCAGGGGTTGGGCTTGTCCCCTTAGTTCCAGTGAAAGGAATTCTTAATGATTCAGCATAGCAAGACATTTTGGACAATTTCCTGTGTGGGACTTTGTCCTCCAAAAAACTTTGTGGGAACAGTTTAGAGATGGCCCCTTCCTGTTCCAACATGATTCCGCACCAGTGCAAAAAGCAAGGTCCATAAATACATGGATGAGTGAGTTTGGTGTGGAGGAACTTGACTGGCCTGCACAGAGTCCTGACCTCAAATGGATAGAACACCTTTGGGATAAATTAGAGCGGAGACTGCAAGGTCTTCTCGTCCAACATCAGTGTCTGACTTCACAAATGTGCTCCTAGAAGTTCAAAAATTCCCAAAAGCTGTTATAGCTGCAAAGGGTCAACTCCATTTTAAACCCCATGGATTAAGAATGGGATGTCATGTGAATACAAAGGCAAATATCCCAAAATGTTTGGCAATATAGAGTATAATATGTCATTCATCCATTTTAAGTGCGATTTAAGAGCCCAAATAGTGCCCAAATAGAACATACATGGATATCAAGATCAACATCAAATGTATTAGATCCCAAACATGGAGTGTTACTCAGTTATCTAAAAAAAATAAAAACTGTAATTATGTAGCCTTAGCATCTGTTACATTTTCAATCTACAAATGAACCTTTCTTGTATTCAAGTGAAAATATACTTACTGTTTGCTTTATAAAAACTTACAGAAAATGGGCGATGACCTTTTCCCAGAAAAGGATGGGAAGATCCTCACAACTGACATAGACTATGTTAATGTCTGGAAGGTAACGTTAATGCTAACCGCTAACACTCAGCATATAATGTAAATACGTTGCTAATGGTGAGTGTGCTGACGTCTCTTTCAGGGATTGGAGGCTCTGAAAGCCACAGGAAAGGTGAAAAGTATTGGTGTGTCTAACTTCACAATCGAGCAATTAGAGAGATTGCTATACGTGGCCAAAATCCCACCTGCTGTTAATCAGGTGCATGTCCATCATATGATTGTCCTCGGACTCAAAATGAATGCCAAAACAACTTAATTAATAATTTCAGCGTTCATATGGTCAGAATTCTCCCAAAAAATTGAGTTACAAGCTATAATTTCAAGTTTTGAGAGGACGATAATGATTTTACAAAGGAATCTCAATTACAGTAATTCTGACGCACCTTTAAATAAGGAACTATGAGTCAGTAAACAATATAAGCATGATAAATTCAGTATAGATAATTGTTATTAACAACATTGTTAAATAGGTGTTTGTTTTACAGGTGGAGCTTCATCCTTACCTTGTTCAGTCTGATTTGATTGACTACTGTAAGTCTAAGAACATTGCTTTGACAGCCCACAGTCCATTTGGCTCACCAGGGAGACCTTCAGAACAGTAAGTTTAAACTATGTAAGTGTACAAAGACAATTTAAACAGAAGTCTAAATCTACGCAAATGAGAAGGGTGGGAATGATGAGTCCATTAAAAACATTTCTTAAAGGTTATAACCTTAACATTAGATGATATTTTATATATTATTTATTAATTTTCTTATGTCTGCAGCCAAAGAGGAGATATGGATCCCAGGACATTACTGGACGATCCTGTTGTCGGGGATATTGCCAAGAAGCACAAACGGACCCCTGGACAGGTCATACTTTTCTACGATCACAAGTATCGTATTGTATCGTAATCCACTTTTTTTCTTTTTGGGTTTTAATTTTGTATTTGATTATCCTGCAGGTTCTATTGAGATATCACATTCAACAGAGCATTGCAGTGATCCCGAATAGTATGAAACCCCACCACATTTTAGAAAACACAAAGGTACACTTCTGAATATTCCATTTATTCCAATATTAGATATCATTTCTCCAAATCATCTATGCTAAATTATTTCTTGTAATTTTACATTTTCCAGTCACATTTTGTGTGTATTATGTGTCTATGTGCAGATCTTTGATTTCACTCTGGATGAGGAGAATATGAATGCTCTAAGGTCTCTGAATCGAGGCTGGAGGGCCTGCATCATTCCACAGTAAGAGAATATGTTATTCTACTTAATTTTTTTTTAATGTAAAACCATGCAATATGAAACTGTAAGCACTTCTAAAACAGTAGGTGCACATTAGTTACTTGTTTATAGTTTCAAAAATAAAACTTTTATTTTGCATTTAAACAATTTTGTGTAAAAATGTCTTCGAGGGATAGTTCACTTTGAAATTAATTTTTGAAATGTTTTAGCTTACCTCAAGGGCATCCAAGATGTTAGGTGTCTTTGTTTCCACAGTATTTTCAATTTTGACATTTTTTGGTCAAACCGTTGTTGTCTGTCAGTCAGTGATACACTGGACGTTAAGGGGGTCCTCCCTCGGTTCACCTTAAAGAACATGCACAGAGAGAAGTCAAAATTAAACATGATTTAATGACTCGTGAATGTAAGTACACATTGATGGCCTAAGACACGAAACGAGCTGTTTGTGTGAGAAAATGAACAGTATTTATATAGTTTTTACCTCTTGTTAACAGCCGTCGAACTGATCTGAATCAGATGTCCAACTGAACCGAACTGAACGGTCTTCTCCAGACGTTACGCCGGAAGTGATCTCTCGCGCATGTGTGCGTCACGCATTGTTATATACAAAGGTTAAACGCACTTGGATCGGTGTTCGTAGATCGACTGGTAGAGACTATTTTTCAAAGATGGCTTCTTCCTGTATTCGCGAAGTTCACTGTGTGTATAAAATATCTTCTTATTAAACTGTATGGACACTGACAAAGTTCTCAATGCTTCGGTTTGAATGTAGAGACCCTTTATTATGTTACCATGTTAGTGTGGGACTAATTTGAGCCTTGTTAGTGGTAATAACAAGCGATTTTTATTTGTCATTACTCTATGCCCTATATACTAGCGTTATAGGCTAAACTGTTTTTAGAGATAAAACTATTTACATTCGGAAATCATGAAAACAAATCTCAGATAACGGTTGACTAGGTAACAATGTGTAATTAGACAAAGGTTCATTTTGCGCCGGAGTTCTCCTTTAACGTCCACTCCAGTGTATGACTGACAGACAACAACGGTTTGACCAAAAGATGTCAAAATTGAAAATGCTTTGGAAACAAAGACACCTACATCTTGGATGCCCTTGAGGTAAGCTAAAACATATCAAAAATTAATTTCAAAGTGAATTATCCCTTTAACTGGGAAATCAAGGAGATGTTTAAAATGCAGCTCATTTTTTCCCCCAATCAATTCTTTTGGAAATGGAAGGTTAAATCCATTACATTGTGGGATGCAGTGACCGTAGCATACTGCATTTTGGCAATAGTAGATAAAGTGGGTATTTTTGTTCATAGAGAATTCACTGTATACTAACTAAATACTATAAAAAACATGGCTAGCAAGCAGTTAACTAGATGTTATTGCTCCTCAGATTGGAACCACATCCATTCTACCCCTTCAAGTGAAATCATGTTAGTCTAGGATGATTAAAAACCCACCTAGAGAAAAATGACCAAGCACTTCTGGAGGTTGGAGTAAAGAAGATCCTGTTTTTGATCGTTAGATTCGGGTATTCATATTTGTATAGATAACCAACAACACTGGAATAAAATATTTTTGAAAACACTCACAGATATCATTACTATAACTTGATTTTGTTTAAAATAAAGCATCAAGGCATACATTACTGTCAAAAGTTTGGGGTCTGTAAGATTTAAACAATTATTTTTTTTAAAGAAGTCTCTTATGTTCACCAAAGCTTCATTTATTTGATCTAAAATACTGTTAATACAGTAATATTGTGATTATTACTATTTAAAATAAAAATAATATATATTCTAAAATGTAACTTATTCCTGTGATGGCAAAGGTCAATTTCAGCCGCCATTACCCCAGTCTTCAATGTCACATGATCCTTGATCCAGAAATCATTTTATAGGCCAATTTGATGATCATTTCTTATTATTAACAATGTTGAAATCAGTTGTGCAGCTTAATACTTTTTGCAGAATTCAAGAGACATTTTTTTGATGAATAGACATTTCAAAAGACCAGCATTTAGTTGAAACATATTTTGTAACAAAGTTTATTTCTCTAGGTTTCTTTTAAATCTTACTAACCCCAAACATTTAGAATACTATTGTACTTATTCATAAAATCATAAAATGAAGAAAATGGTGGAAACAGTCATGTAAAATGGTCACAGGATGTTTTAATTGTAACTGAGAACTCCAAAAAAGCTTGTAACAAAAACTACAATATTAGTTTGTGCTTTTCAACTTCAATTCATAGTCTAACACATCACAGTATCTCATGCTGACCTCTTTTTAAAAGGATCTGAGAGGCAGTCAATGGCATCAGGCTTATGGCAACCTACATTCAGAAAGTCAATACTTTCATAAAAGTGTTCTTCAGATCACTTATTTGAATCCAATAAGGTGCCCCAGACAATCACCTGTGTTGCTGTTGGCTGGAATTCTGTTTGTCTCTCTCTGAGGTATGACCCTCTATACTATTGGTTTGCTGGGATCTGACAAGGCACACACACGCTGAAGCTCCAGCAATGTGCTTTGGTAGATTTGGACCCAAGACCCACTGGCCCTTGTCTGGACAAAACACTTGAGTACCCTGAGAAAAGTCCATGGCCTCCCATGTGTACCCTCCCAATACGTAGATCTTTCCATCCAAGACCGCCACCCCTGCCTCACTGTTAGGGTACCTGAGAGGGGCTATCTTGGTCCATTGATCAGTCTGCGGGTCAAAGGCCTCAACTCCCAAGACGTCGAAACGCTCCATGCTGTCCTCATGGTCATCACTGCCCCCAATGACATAGATTCTGTCCTCCAGAGACGCCATAGAGTGCCAGCCTCGCGCCAACATCATGGCCTGTCGTTCGGACCACGTGTCCGCAGTTTTAGGGTCATAACTTAGCATGTCACGTCTGTACGGGCCGATCTGGTAGTCATGACCCCCAGAGATGTACACAATGCCGTTGAGAATAGTGCCCGCATGACCATATGTGAATCTATGAAAGAAGATTAAAACATTTTTTTAAAGAAAAAATAATAACATTTGACACAGTTAACTGAACATAAGAAAGGATGAGATTTGAGCCACTTTTATGGTATTTTTTGTGTGAATATTTTCACAAAAGTTTGTCAGCCCCAATAAATTACCTCTAGAATCAGAATCAGTTTTTATTGCCAAGTACAAGATATACAAGGAATTTGTACTGATGCACATGTGCATAAAAATAGTAAGAAAACGAGGAATAAAAATGTTATAGACATCTATTTTAAAATGTAACTATACATTAGTGTAATGAGTGCAAAAAGTCACAGTTTGAACTTTGAAGAAGGTGCAGCATAGCAGACTGAGTAGTGTGCGATTAATGTAACGTGTAGGAAAAAGTGCCAGTTTCAAATGGAAAGAAACTGTTTTTGTGGTGTAATGTTCCATGGTGGAAAGTCAGTCCAATGTGAATTCTGTTTAAAAAAGTCTGCATTTATTTGATTTTCTATTTTAACATGTAATGTGATGCAAAGCTGAATTTTCAGAATCATTACAGTCTTCAGTGTCACATGACCCCCCAGAAACCATTCTAATATTCTGATTTGTTGCTCAAGAAACATGTATTATTGTTGTCAATTATGAAAAACAGTTGTGCTGATTAATAGTTTTTTGAAAACCATGAACATTTTTTATTAAATATTCTTTGATGAATAGAAAAGTCAATTTAAATATTAATTTGCTTAAAATATCTAACTGACCCTAAACTTTTGAACAACAGTATATGGATTCAAAATGCATATCCACATAAAAAATTAAAAAACATATATATATATATATATATATATATATATATATATATATATAGACCATTTCAAAAGATGTAAACAACACTGGTCCAGAAGCACTTCCTGTTTATTTCACATGTAAAGAAAACATCTTAAAGATGTTTGTTTAACTTTTTGATTCAGTTTTAAATGTTCTGTTGGTTGTATTTTATCCCAGCTTTTATGTAGTGTTAAAAAACTGAAACAGGAAGTGCTTCTGGACCAGTGTTGTTTACATCTTGTGAAATGGTCTATATATATATATATATAAAACAATCAACCAACCTGGGCAATCCTGCAACATAGGCCCAGTAGTCCTCAACAGGATGGTACACTTCAACAGTAGACAAAGCACCACTATCATTGCGTCCCCCAACGGCTATAAGACAGTCTCCCATGGTTCCCAGATAGAAATCCACACGCCGCTGGTTCATAGGAGCACCCTGAAGATCAGCAAAACACTCGGATTAACATTCAAACTCTGGTACAATTCTCTACTTGTCTCATGCTTGCTAATTATTATTATTTTAATTAACATTTAATTTGACATTTTGTATCTTCATCTATATTATTAGGCTAGATCTATAAAATTAAAGGTCAATAACTGAGACTTCACTCTCCACCATTTTCACCTTCTCCCACACCCCTCGACCAAATGAGCATGGGCGATTCTCTCGTTTTACTGCAATTACTCATCATTTGAATATCATGCCATCATCACTGTTACTAATCCTGCCAAACTTCATCTTATTTTCATCGACCGCCCACCAGGTCAACTAGGCAGCTTCCTGGAAGAGCTGGATGTGCTGGTGTAGTTCTTGGTGACTTCAACATCCACCTAGACAAACCTCAAGCAGCTGATTTCCTAACTCTTCTAGTCTTATTTGACTTGTTTGAGCACACTCCTGTGACACACAAAGCAGACAAAAAGATAGGTCCCATTCTCAGAAGTCCACTACATCTTTCTGACCACTTCTTTCACCAGTTCTCTCTGCCTTCATACTCACCCCTGAATCCTCCTCTGGTCACCTTTTGCTATAGCCTCCATTCCCTCTCCTACACACTTTTCCTCACATTCTCTGCATCCCTCCCACTAACCACTTCTTGCTCCATTGAGGCCAGAATCTAATTTAAAGGGGTCAGTCATATGATGCCGTTTTTAAGAATGGCATCATATGATGGTTGTCGATATGATGGCATTATGTATATGATGGTTGTGTACAGGCACTGCCAACCCACATTTCAGTACAATCAACTTGTAAAAGTGCATGTACCATTATATTACGACCCCTTTAAAGGGATAGTTCACTTTGAAACTAATTTTTGATGTTTTTGATGTCTTTGTTTCCACAGCATTTTCAATTTTGACATTTTTTGGTCAAACCGTTGTTGTCTGTCAGTCCTATAATGCAGTTTTAGGGGGTCCACCTCAAAGAGCATGCACAGAGAAGTCAAAATTAAACATGATTTAATGACTCGTGAATGTAAGTACACATTGATGGCCTAAGACACGAAACGAGCAGTTTGTGTGAGAAAACGAACAGTATTTATATAGTTATTACCGCTTGTTAACAGCCGTCGAACTGATCTGAATCAGATGTCTAACTGAACCGAACTGAACCATGTCCAACGTATGCCGGAAGTGGTCTCTCGCGCGTTTACGTCACGCATTGTTTACACGGAGATTTCGGAAGTTTAAACATATTTAGATCAAAATCGTCTTCCATTGCCATTTCCCATATATCTAAATATGTTTAGTGAAAGGAAACTTCCGAAATCTCCGTGTAAACAATGCGTGACGTAGACGCGCGAGAGATATCACTTCCGGCGTAATGTCTGGAGACGGTTCAGTTCGGTTCAGTTGGACATCGGATTCAGATCAGTTTGACGGCTGTTAACAAGAGGTAAAAACTATATAAATACTGTTCGTTTTCCCACAAAAACCGCTCGTTTCGTGTCTTAGGCCATCAATGTGTACTTACATTTACGAGTCATTAAATCACGTTTAATTTTGACTTCTCTGTGCATGCTCTTTTAGGAGATCCCCATAGACTTCCATTCTATGACTGACAGACAAATGCGCTTTGACCAAAAAAAATGTCAAAATTGAAAATGCTATGGAAACATAGACACCTACATCTTGGATGCCCTTGAGGTAAGCTAAAAAATATCAAAAAATCATTTCAAAGTGAACTATCCCTTTAAGGTTTTAACACAGGCTTATAGAACTACCACTGGAACAGCACCCTAAATTCTCTCCTGCAAGTTTATACACTCCACCAGCTAAAGTCACTGAATGAGCGACGTCTTGTTCCATCACAAAGTCACTCTCCAAAACTTTTACCCTCTTTGTTTCTCTCTGGTGGAATGAGCTGCCAAATTCCACCCAAAACCACTGCCATTTTTTTACGAGGCAGCTAAAGACACTTCTTTCACGAGCACTTAAGCACTCAATACCCTTAAACAATGCACTCACACAAACAGAATTCTCAGCATTTCTTCTCTATTTATCCCATAAATGTAAGCATCTGAGTCTGACAATAAATCATTGTTCTTGACCTTAGATGGAGACAGAATTATGTAGTAATAAACATAAAAATAATAAATAGTAATAATGTATTAATCAAATTTAAATAAAGAGTGATTAGCCATAGTCTGGTTGACTTTTAAACTGTCATTAGTGAAGCTCATTACCTTAACCCACACGTTGCTTCGGGGGTCATATCGATACAGCAAGTTGCTTGCAGAATCTCCCCCATTGTCCCGTGAGGAGCTCCCACCTGCAGTGAAGATAAATCCCCCTAAAACTGCAACACAGTGGTGACTTCTCTGAGCTGGCAGCTGTGTCTCGACAACCCACTTTCCTGCTTCTTCATCCAGCCAGCACACCTCGGCACTCAACTCCTCTCCACGTTCAGATACCTCCCCTCCCACCAACAACAGGCGCTCCACACCTCCTCGAAGGCCTGTGCGTGTTGTCTGGAGAACAGGTTGGGCGCTCAGTCTCGTGTGGTAGCCCACTGCTTCCTCCACTAATGCCTCACAGCCTGCGTCCGGAGGCAGCAGGGAACGTATGGCTGGCAATACGCGCCCTATGAGGTCATCTGGTGGGATGAGAGCTAAGCGAATGTTGGAGAGAAGCTGCTGGGCGAACACAAGACGTTCGGGTCTTTGACTCAACCACTGCAAGGTGACCTGCAGAAGAGCTTGCTCATTCTCGTGCTGCACCTGCTCATCTGCGAGGTAAGCACAAAGCTTGGGCAGCCGCACGTCTTGAAGGAACTCGGATGTGACGGAGAGCGTGGTGAAATGCTCCAGAATGAAGCGATCTATGAAGGCATCCAGGCGGTCTAGACTATAAAGGAAGGCAAGCTCCTGAAGGTACAAGTAGTTGTCCTCGCGTACCTCTTTCTCCAGATATTGGCAACAGAAATCTACAGCTCGCCACACCTGCAGCAAGTGAGCGGTTTCCAGGACGTAGTCGATGTTTCCACCGTCGAGTGGTAACTCTCCGCTGTACAGGAAGTCCACTACTGCTTTAACACCAACGTATGAGGCTCCCACCAGCTCTACCTCTGCCTCGTGTTCCTCTCGCATGCCCAAGGTGAACATCGCCTGGAAGTAGGGGCTGGACACCGCAAGCAAAGCCCGATGTGCAGGGATCCGCTGGTCATCGGCCACCAGAACAACATCACACAGCTGGCCATGCTGTCTTTGTTCATTTAACCCTTGAAGGAGGTAGTTAGCCTGGTCTGCCCATCGATACACCTGTTGTGCATCAGAGTTAGTTAGTTCATGATAGTTTCAAGACACTTGTAACGGACTTTTTTTAATGTTTCGTTAAATATAAAATGTGCAGTTTTTCCTTATCACAATTCTTAAGACTTTATAAAGACACCTGTGTGCATGAGGTTTGTTAGCTAGTCATGTGACGTCAACATGGTCCATCAACGTTTTCTAGCAGACTGATCTAACAGGATTCTTCATTTTCTGTGAAAGCAGATGATTATCTTATCTTTAAGTAACTATACAAAGAAATAATTGAGTAACAATAAATGCTTATTTCATATTAGGAATTTTAATTATTATTGGAAAATTATTATTTACAAAAACAAAATATGAAAGGGTGGTGCATCAGTTATTTTATTATTATTTCTTTCCTATTAAAGAATCTATTTTAATTAGCTTTTACTTTTTATATTTTCTGTTATATTTTGTTATATTTTTTATGTTTATATCTAGTTTTAATTTCATTGTATATCAGTTTTAGTCATTTTAGTACTTCAACTTATTTCAGTTAGTTTTCATTTAAGATTTTTAAGTTATATTTTATTGCAGTTTTATTTCAATCATCGAAAATGATTTTAATAAATTTGGTCAACCATAACAACAAACCCTAATGCATACCTTTGAATATTCACTTATTCTGTGAGAACGTGAAAGACGAGATTGCTTTCCAATGTCCATTGTGTCACCTGCCACAGGACTCTCTGCAAAATATCGTAAACATGTTTTTTATCGGGAGAAATTAAATGTAACCATGTATAATATACAGTTATATAACGCTCAAAACAGGAACAGACATGGTAAAAAAAAAAGACTAGTGCTGAATACAAAAGGAAAGGGGCATTTACACATGCACAATAACTCGTGGTTACGTTTTACTGATATTCAATTTAATTTGACATATTTTATCGATACATCTTAGACAACAACCTTACAGTCAAATGCAGATATTATTTTACCATTTTTCCATTCTTTGTCCGTATTAACTACTAGTTAAATACCCGTACGTGACTATAAGCAAGTTATTTTGACCCTAGCACAGTGAAGCAGTGAGTTGAGTTCTCTCTCTTCCGTGTTGACCTTAATTTCAAAATAAAAGTTTTTTTGTGCTCAATTTCCCCCTGTAGCAATTCAGTCTGAAGTGTCTAAATACTACTACTACTACTACTAATAATAATAATAATAAAATCATATTACCATATTACACAACATTGCACCATCAGAAAACATTTAATTAATGTTTAATAAAATACAAGACAAATAATTGTTGTTTGAAAAGAAAAGCCAGTGATAATCATCTTTTGGCTGCAATAAGGGATATTATGCAAAGTCAGCAATAGTACTCTGTGTGAAATAATATATTAGTACTTACTCTGAAGTTATGAAGCAAGTTATGAGCAACTCTCCTTTTAACTCTCAACTTATTTTACAGTTTACTAGGATCATTTAACGTTCCAGGTTGATTTACCAGCAGTGAAGGTGTTGCTGCTCCTGGTATAATGTGTATAATGTGGGGAGGCAGGATCACCTGTATGTTTTCTTTTCTTTTCTTTTTTTTTCTCAGCCTTTTTCTTGGTTGCTTTTATAAGGCAAACATTTATTTACAGTGCATTTTTAGGATAAACACAAATCCATTATGTAGAATATTCTAGGCTACTTCACTTTCACTTTTACATGTTCTAGTAGAGGGTAGTGACTCTGACATTACAATGAACAAAGTTATTAATTATTTAGAAATTATTAAAATATAAAAACATATACTGAAATAAGTGACATTTAATATGGTCACGTCACTACAAACTTAATTTGTCTGCTACTTTTTGCCAGCACTCTCTTTCATGACTTTTGCACACTTTGAAGAGTTCCCTGGTTTGATCTAGGATGTTTTAAGCAACGTACGAAGAACGGGCCCCAGGTCCACAAGATGGCAGAGTAACTCAGAACAAATGTTATGACAGAACAGAACTGGGTGGATTTAATGTAGCTCAATACCCAGGTTGGCCATTAGGAGGTGAAAAGCTTTCTGATTCACTGGAACAGCAACCTGACAGACAAATATCACTAACGCCCATTAAGAGGCAATAGGAAATGAATCGAGTCGTGAAATTAGTTGCCTCTCCATCCTACTGAGAGAAGAGACGTCTCTGTCACACCAGCAGCATCCTCTGCCGCGTTTTGGGATTTATCTGCGATTTCTCTCATTCCCCCGTCTTTGTTTTGCATTATCTTCCTTTGCATCGTCGAAATGGCAACGCGAATTGACAAAGAGGCTTGCAGAGAAGCATACAATCTGGTGCGAGACGACGGCTCAGATATATGCTGGTGAGTAAGCCTTGATTCGCTGCACACCCAGATATGTGCTATCTGGCGCGTGCTGGCGAAACTCGTTACATTGTTTCAACAATCTGAACTGTCAAATGATACCGTTTAACGCTGTTTATAGTTGATAAAATGACATGAATGAATGAATGAATGAATGAATGTATGTGGTGCAACTGCAACATGTAGGGATGGGTCTTTGGGGCAGTGTCTCAAAATCTAGTCTGCACCCTACTAGCATTTCCCCCCAAAAATGCCTAAGTAGGCTGCTTGCTAAATTTTGAGACTCATCCATCGTTTTGGTAACAGTTAAAATATACACTTTCTGTTTAAAGGGCATCTTTTAAGTATGACGGATCTACTATTGTACCAGCTGGTCACGGGTCCGACTACGAAGAATTCAAGAGTCAGTGTACAGGTGAGTTTATTTTCCTATTTAGGACTACCTGATTTATATTGTTAGGAGGACTTTAAGGTCTTTTTGAAACCAGTTGCAATTA
This sequence comes from Pimephales promelas, assembly GCF_016745375.1. Next base: position 3,153,621 of record NW_024121599.1, read on the forward strand.
ATTACTAAATGAGTTGTTAAAGGGATAGCTTACCCCCCAAAATGAAAGTTTAATCAAGTTTACTCACCACATGTTGTTCCAAACCTATTTGACTTCCTTCCTTACTTGTTAGGGACTGACTCAGTCACCATTCACTTTGCCTACAATCAAAAAGATGTAATGAAAGTGGATATTGACTGAGTCTTATAGGCTCTAACCTTCCCCTCTGAGTTACACAGAAAAAAAAACAAACAAAAAAACTCTTGAAGATTTGAGAAAAACATGACCGTGTGTGAATGATGACAGATGTTTCATTTTGGGGTGCACTGTCACTTTAAGTTCTACATATCACATGTTAGGAAGTAATTATATTCCAAGGTAGACCATACCAAATATGGCTTTGTACTTGTCCTAGATGACATGGCAAGAGGGTGAGCTACTGGTGAGATGTTCAATGAGAGGTTTTTACTAAATACACACACAATTGTATTAGTAATCAGTTAATCAACAACTCCTATTCAACTTGATACCTAATTTAATCTAATAAGCTACAGTGAATTCGTATATGCTGCATAAAGTGTTTTTTTATAACTGTAAATAACTGTCTAGCTCCACAGAGAGAATGAAATGATGTAATTTCTGCCCTCTTGTTCTGTCATCCTTAATGAACTGAGATTTGGGTGTGGTGCTCAGTTATGACTCCATGAGTGGATTTTGTAGCCACTAGCAGATGTAAACTTCTACAAGTGTGTTGCAATACATTGGCTTCTGCCATTGTGCTCTGATAGATGATCAAGGATGTCTTCCTTTATAGAACAGTATCATGTTACATTAAGCTATTTTGCTGGAGAATACTTTGTGACAACTTCAGTCATGAATTTTACTTATGTTTTAAATCCAAACAGAAATCCATTTGTGCTGTAGCCACTGCCCATTAACTGTTTAAGCCTTCAATACATATTTTTTGTAGGTTCTTGAGTAGTTGGAGAATCTTCTGCGTATATGAGCATTGCAATCCCCTCTAAAAAGCTGCAGTAGACAGAACAATATGAAAAAATATCAGCTTTATCAAGAGGTATCATAAAGTGTATGTCAGTTACTATTGAGTTATCCTGACTTTACTATGTGGTTTAATGTGACAGTGAATCTCTGGGTGAAGAACATGATTTTTCATTGCTTAAATTTGTGTTCTGCTTCAACTTTGCTTTTTACTGTAGTGCATAAACTCAAAATGGGTTTTTGGGTCAAAGAATTGTAGAGTGGGTCACATTAATAAAATAATACATTTTGCACATCATTTTATATATGTGTGTGTATGCATGTACAGTATGCTGATGTCTAACAAGTTAGTATTTTAAATGTCTTTTTGCTGCATCATCATAGCCTGGCAGCCTGGAAGTATAGAGTACATATGTAGTAGTCAGCACAAATACACTGAATTTCTGGAAGTGAGTTCTTCAGAAATGCCCTGAGTTCGACAAGAGGAAGTAAAAGTGCATGGAATCATTGCCACATTTCGAAAATGCAAGTGTATAGCTGTGTTTTCACGCAATCGTGAAATAAGACAGCCCAACTCTTCTTTTTTTTATTACTAGACTTCATGCTTTCCCTCTGTTGACTGTTAGCATGTTGACTCATGAGCACTGCTCACTTCCTAAATGCGGTTTGTTTAAGGTTTCAGTTCAATTGAAATACAGCAGAGGTCTCAATAATGTGATATAGATTCACCATCCACTTTGCTCTTGAAACCTTAGCAGTCAATGTGCCAAATACAACTGGCGGTATTACCCATGGTTCCCTGACTTAGCTTCTTAAACCTTAAGCCTAGTTAATCAACAACAGAAAACCAGATATTATCAGTCTCAAGTAGTACCAAGGGAATTCATGTGGCATTGGTTTTCCAGGATCTTTCTATTGCGTCTGTCTGTCTAGCTGTCTGAGTTTAATTACACTTACTTTATGTACTGTATATGTATGTGTGTGTGTATATGTAGACATTACACACATATCAGAATGTGTGTACATTTCTTGCTATACCTGTTAGGGAAAAGCAGAAGTTTCAGCAGAACTATATTCACAGATACATAGAGAACAAAGTGCAAAGGTGTGTATGATTAATATGTGAATAAATGATTTTTAGTTAGTGCTTTCTTCCGCATAAGGCTATCTCTGATGCTTTCTGAGTCTAAACAGGCGCATGGCAGAGTTAGAAACAATTGATGATGTTATCTTTGAATCTTGCCCTAGTCCTACTGCAATGCAGTTGTAGCACATTTGGGAGGAAGTGGCCAGCTGTTAAGCTGCGAGAGACTGGGAGTGTTACCGATGAATTATTACGTCCTTATCAATGGAGTCGGTAAACTAGATCACCTCCTTTCCTCACCCACTTACTGTTCCTGGTTTTTCATGTCATGTGATGTCATAGAGCTTACATTTCTCAGCCTCGTTCACCGCTCGCACATGATGCTCTCAGATTACATTTTATGTTGTCTTTCTCTGGTGAAGAAAACAATGCAATAGTGTAGATTCAAAACACTTGCTACAATGGGGACAGTGTTTATTCGAATCTAAGCTCTTCCTTGTTTTTAAAAACAAAGTTCAGCTGAACTAGAGAGACATTAAAGAAGCACATGTAATGTTAATGTTAAAGTCAGCATGAAATCAGACTCGATCCTATTTACTTACCTACTCACGTTCCTGGTTTTTACAGACCCAAGGCATACAGAGATATTTGACACATTGACAAACTTAGTGGCAAAGTGGATGTCAGTGTACTGTAGGTTTATTTTTTACTTTTTATGATTTATTTAAATATTGTTTTAAAAGTATATCACATTTTGCCATTTCTTTGTAGTATTAGGGCCAGGGCACTGATGGTGTTATTTCCCTTTTTAATTGGGGAAATAATTCTATGGCAAATAGGTCAGTTAGAAAAAAAGAAGTTAAATAAAAATAACAACATTGACTTCTAAAACCACTTTTTGTATTTATATTCAATATTGTTCTTGTCTGCCAGAGTAAGGTCGGATTTATCTTAATTTAGAGGCTTTTTTAAACCAATTTTGATTTGTATGTGACTAATTATGTATTTAATTTGATTAATATTTTTATTCAATTGACAGTCGTAAAACAAACGAACAATATTCAAGAGAATGGCACAGCATCCTCCTTGTTAAGTTTCCTCCTTGCTTTCTCTCTGACTCTCAGATGACGCCCGTCTCTTTGGTTTCGTGAGGATCACGACGGGCGACGCCATGAGCAAGCGTGCCAAATTCACCCTCATCACCTGGATTGGCGAGAACATCAGCGGACTGCAACGAGCTAAGATTAGCACCGACAAGACACTGGTAAAAGACATTGTGCAGGTGGGTTTTTTTTGTTTTTTCATTTTCTCTTACGCCATTCCTCATGCTATATGCAAATTTTACGACTCAGATTTACAAAATTTGACACACCCAGACACTCGGATAACGATGTTCATTTTCACTGTAAACAAATCGGCGTGCTCATGCAAACAGTCTCACTGCTCTTCTGTCCTTTTTCCATGCAGAACTTTGCCAAGGAGTTCATGATCAGTGATCCCCGGGAGCTGGAGGAAGACTACCTCCGCAATGAGCTGAAGAAGGCCGGCGGGGCCAACTACGACGCCCAGGCCGAATAAAACTTGGGGACGGGTTTCCATAGGGTTGGATGAGAAGGAAGGGGAAAACGTCATCTTGTACACATGCACACACAGACAAACATAAACACACACACACAGACAAATGCAAATATACATACCTCACCCCTATTGCCAGTCTGGGCATGGTTGATTTATCTACTGTATTGTGCATCATCTCAATGTCATCTCTGCTAGTGCTATGTGGGTTATCTGGGGGTTTATTGTTTTTTTTTTTCAGGGGCATTTTTGTAACTGTAATCAGAATTTCTGAGGATGCTCCTCTGGCTCCGAGTTGTCATCACTGTGATATGCTTCCATTATCAATGGAGGGCATACGAGTCTAGCATTGTTTTATTTAAGGGGTTTATTATGAATCTTCATCTCCCTCTAAAACAGACCACTGTGTTTACGGTCTCAATCTCCCATGGAGAGGAAGACAACATGGAATGTGTGCATTTGTGTATGTGTGTGTTTGCAGACACTGCACTGTGACTGGCTAACTTGCATGCGGGGGGTGGAGTCTTAAAGGATCCTGAAGCTGTGATTGGCTGTTTCTCTCCACTCAACAATGGAGCAGCCATTTCTCTAGTGTAGCCTTCATTTTGGATTACATTAAAATACCCACAAATGTTTTTTTGGTTTTTTTTAGTAGGTTTTATTTACATTTACAATCTGTGGTTCTTCCTTTACAATAAAAATGCCTCCCGAGCCAAGACAAGAAATACGATGGTCACAAAAGCAATCATGTCAGAATAAAATTGTTGTTTTTTCAAGACTTGTCATTGTGTGTCATATTTTGCTTTGCTTGCGATACTCTTTGACGTTATTGCGCTGTGGGTTGGCCTCTGCCCCGCTTGGGTAATGCAAGCCGCTTGGCACGGCACTGCTCTGCACGAATCCTAACAATCCCAGGGGGCATATGGGGGAGTCCCAGGGGTTGTCATGGCCACTGCTGTGGTCAAGCTGCTCTGCTCCAAAGCCTGTCAATAATGGTCTCTCATCTCCCCCCAAAAACATTTCCCACCCCCCTTTCCCCCCTCTTTTGTAACCTCTTTTCCTCTTCTCCCCCCCCGTCCTTCTTACTCTCCCTGCCTTGCGTTTAGTCCAACAGATGTGATCCCAACTGCATAATTGCTTAATCCATAATCTATAAGCTTCTTCCAGGCTGCTTTTATGACGCGAGTTTTGGTTGCACGGAAAGACGTAAGGCAGAAATGTAGACACTGAAATTGGGTCCTGTGGAAGATCTGCGTGTTCGTGTTAATACAGTAGTTGGTTAAATTGGGTCAGTAGACCCAAGTAGTGCTAAGCCCATGTTTGGCATGTACTGGTTGTGCTAGACATGAACGATAGTAGAGATGGGCATTTAAAGACATAAAAGATGAGTTTTATTAAATGCATTGGTATTGTTTATAATGTAAATTTAATTCCACATGCTCATTTTCACAATTGTTTTCTGTCACACTTTAGTGTCCAATTCTCAATATTAATACTTTTGCCTCAACAAACGCCTAATTTCTGCTTATTAGGCCTAATAGTTATGGTTGTTCAGTTTAGGTATAGGATCGAGGGATGTAGAATATGGTCATGCAGAATAAGGCATTAAGTATGAGCTTTATAAATAAAGCGCAAGTATACATGATAATAAGCAACTAATTAATAGTGAGAATTGGACCCTAAAGTGTTACTAAATCAATACTTTTATTTAGCAAGGAGGCATTAAGGTGACAGCCAAGACACATAATGTTAGAAAAGGTTTTTTCGTTTGTTTGAAAATCAAGGTGAAATCATAGTTTTAACAAGAATATTTAGAATTTTCGTTTTTAACGTTTAAAACATTTAGGCCTGGTTTTACGGCCTTAGTTCAATTTGGACATTTAAGTAGCTTTTATAAATTTGCCATAGGAAAGAAAAAAAAAAAAAAAAAACAAAAAAACGGTGTAACCGGTGTAAATCTTCTCATGTTCATATTCATTAAATCATATTTTAAGACATGTTAGAGTAAGTTTATTTCTGGTAAAACAACTCAAACATGCATTTTAGTCTGGGACTAGGCTTAAGCCTTGTCTGTAAAACCGGCCATAGGCTTGGTTTCACAAACAGGGTTTGGCTCAATTACGATATTTGAGCCCGATCTCATGAAAGTTCGTATCGTGGGATTTATACGCCAAAAACAGTTTTTGCGTGTATATGGTACGCATTTTTCGGCGTATAATACGCACGAACTCCCGTGCGTCACTCCCGTGCACACTACTCATGTCACGATTCGATACATATCACGATACTGAACTCACGATACAATATTATTGCGAAACTCCAAGACATATGGTAAAAGGTTAACAAAAATGTACTGTTGATTAAAATGCTAAATTTGATTTTAAATGAATAGGCTTGGACTTGGCGCTTGTAACCCAAGGAAAATGGTGACAGTGACACCAGAATAAAAATATTGATGATTCTGAAGCTGAAAATACAGAATTATTTTAGATGAATTTTAGACTCTTTCACTGTATAGATATATTTAAAATAATGTCGGCCACTTTTTACTGGGAACATCAGACATTTGGCATTATGGGGGACCCACAAATATTCCCCCATTGCATTATTATACATTATAATCAACATTATATATAATGTAGTACTTACACTAAAACTCTGAAAACTAGAATTTTTTCTCACACAGTAATTTTTATTTTGGGGGGACTTTCCACGATACATATTGTCACTATCCACGATACGTATTGTTGCATTTTTGTATTGCGATATAATGTGGCAGGATATATTGTTACACGCCTAATATTTAAGTAGCTTTTATAAACTTACATTGGGGCAGAAAAAACATTACTGGTGTGTATCTTGAGAAAAAAAAATGACACTGACGTATTTTAAGATATGTCAGAGCAAGTTTCTTTCAGTTCAAACATGCATTTTAGTCAGGGTTATAGGTTTAAGACTTGTCAGTGAACGCAGGTTTGTTTTTTGAATATCTGTTTCCATAAGTGCATTTATAGTTGTGGGTGGGCTTTTATTTTATTTTTTTTTCTTGGGTCATTGCAAATGCTTTGCAACCATAGACTGTTAAAAGTTTGCAACATACTAAAAAACTGCACCTATATGAACTGTGTGTTTGCAATAGTTGTTCGCTTGAATAGCTTGAGTAGTGTAGCAGGTGTTGCTGAGTGACTTTGGGGACGACTTTAATGAGATAAATTAGATGTGAATGTTAATTAGTCTCTCCTGACACATGGCAAACAGGCATTGGATTGATCTTGTCAACAGGAATTCCATGTTTTAAGTCACACAAGCACTCAGTCAGACAGGCTTGACTCCTTATCTTTATCTCCCTGCCTGTTTGTGGGGCTTTGAGTTGCTTACGTGTTCTGACAACTCCAGCGCTGCTTGCTTGCGTTTGTCTAACTTGCTGTAATACAGAATGTGTGTTTGAGAGAAAGAATGTGTGCGTGTGTGTAGACATGTTTCTGAAGATTCTTTGGCATCTTGTTCACAAGGAAGTCAGTGCCAGCTATTCTGCTCGGATCCTTCCTGCATTCCAGAGGCCTCCCAGTTCAAGCGTATTTCATACCCCACACACATTCATGTGATGATTGTTTTTGGATAATTATTACAAAACAGAAATGTACACTATTGTCCGAAAGTCAAGGGTCGATAACATTTTTTATATGTTTTTCAAAGAAGTGTCTTATAATATCCAAAGCTGCATTTATGTGATCATCAATACCATAAATTTACATATATTGTTACAATTTAAACTATATTAGAATACATTTTAAAATGTAATTTATTCATGTGACCGCAAAGCTATTTTCAGTGTCACATGATCCTTGAGAAATCTTTCTAATACACTATTTGTTGCAGTAATTTACTTTATTAAGTTGTGCTTCTGAACAGAAAGTTCAACTTAATGCATCTTTGCTCAAAACAGTATTAAGAGTTCATTTCTTTTAAAGTATGACTCTGTAAGATTTTGGTGACTGAATCTTACAGTCACCAATTGAGTCAGTCATGTACATTACATAATACATTGGTTAGCGGCTTCAAATCTGTTTTGATTGCCAATTACTATACATCAAGCAAGTACGAGTCTGATGAGAACACACACAGTGTTCTGTTAATCTTTCATTAACAGGAATAACTCAAATGGAGAGCAGGGTTCACACAAAGTTCTGCTGTTTTGCCTCATTCCTTGCTTTATGATGCTTTAGAGGTGTTGGCAAAGGGAAATTTGTTAAATTTGTTTAAATACAAACAACTTAATTTACATTTTATGGGACTAAGGTCCAGGACATCTTGTGAAGATGGTTTGAGAGCATGGTTTACAGGAATTGCTAGTTAGTTCGGTTGAGTCTAGCATTGGGGGAAGAGGAAGGACTTTACTGGGGCGAGAAAAGGGGCGCCCATTGAGTGAGTGAATGGGTCACTTCGCAATGTTCCTGTGAACCATTCAGGCTCTGGCACAGTGCTGCCATTGTCATGAGCTAACAAGATGCGCTCCAAACCTAGCTCAGTGGTCCAATTGTCACTAACCTGCTGGCCAATAGTAGGGTCGCCATCACCAGCCCTCTAAACAACAATCCAACTTGCAATGTACTTATTTGCTCTTGACCACAAATGTTGAAAGTCCTTGAGATATTTGAAAACAGCAATATTTTTTACGTTTATAAAATAATACAATTCACTGATTACATGTTCATTTGAGGGTTGGATTCAGCCCCCTCTTGAATGTGCTAGAGCTTTATGTTTTTTGTTTTTTTTGAGATCCAAATTGGTAGGCTAGTCTGGAAAACAATTCAAGTTCAAGGTAGAAAGAAATTAACCTGCAAAATCAAAAAAGATTCTTTATTTTAGTGCAGATTTGTTCTTGACCTGCCAATTTAACTGAATTCACCACAAAATATATGTAGCATAGGGTTCTTTACTCAACTCCAAAGGACATTTAATGCTAAAAGTGACAGACAAGCACATGCTTATCGTCCACTGGTCTGGACGCAAATAGATATCATTCTCGGTGTGAATGGGCCTTCATGATCACCAAGGATGCATTTATTTGATCAAAAATACAGTAAAAACAGTATATAACTGTTTTGTACCTATTTCAAAATATATTAAAACATAATTGATTAATGTAAAGGTCAAGCTGGTTATATATTAATAGTGGAATATTCCACTATTTCATTGTATTTTCATTTTATTTAATTGTTCTAATATGCCGAGTTGGTGCTCAACATTTTTTATTATCATCAATGTTAAAAAGTTTTTGTGGAACCCATTAGTTATTTGTTTTTGAGTATTCTTTGGTGAATAAGAATTGCATTTATTTTAAAATATTGTTTTGTTACAATGTAAAAGTCTTTACTGTCACTTCTGATCAAATTAATGTTTCTTTATAAAATAAATAAAAGTATTTTTTCCTTTCAAAAACATTTTATTTTTTATTACTTTTTTTTTTTTTTTACCGAGGCCAATTTTTTTTTACAATTATAATCAGGGAAGGTAACATGCACATGAGAATTCAGCACTGGCAAGGCTTCATACAAACAGTAACCAGGAAGGAAACAGGAAGTACCCTCACCAGAAATCCTGTCTGAATTTAAATATGCCAAAACATATCTATCAATCTCCCTGTACTGTTAGCCAACTAGAAATGTCCATTTAATTGGGCTATAGCTCTTTAGCATATGGGTCAGTGAACTGGATGTCAACATGATTCATTTATTGATTAGGCCCACTTCTTGCAAGCAAATGCAGGGATACACACAATGTGATAAAAGGTCAAGCGCAAATATCAAAAGAAAAGGTCAGCTTTTATAGTCTTAAACAAATTCAGTTGTTTAATTATGATCTAATTGAAATATTTCAATTACACATACAACCCTTACAATAAAATATCCAATTTGACCTCATATTTCATGAAGATTTGTTTATTCATGTTTATTTATATTTTAAGGTGGTGCATCATATAATTCTGTGTGTATTGGAAAATAAATGTCAATGTTTGTATTATAATTAGTAGCTGTACTACAATGCAAACCAATATGAGTGTGTTGGAGTTAAGGAATAATAAAAACAATTTGTTTTAAACAGAGAGCCCTTGATATTCTTAGCCAGATATGGCATCAGTCATGCATGAAGGCACTCATGGCATTTTTTAATGTGCTTGTGATGATATGCAAATGAGGGCAGGATGGATAGAAAAATAGAAATTATCAAGAAAGAAGCAAAAACTTGAGAGAATTGTTAGTTCCTTATTAAACAATGAGTTGTATTGATAACAGTAATGTGGTTAAGCATAAACACAAATGAGCACCACAGTGAAAGAACAGTGTTTGCATGCATGAGCGTGGGTGCTAAAGTTTTCACCATTTCCTGTATACTGAGTGCGCTAGATTTTTACCATATAGGGCTGTAGAATGACAGTGGTAGATTAAGGAAAGAGAAAGAAGAAGCAGTCGAAAAGAAAGAGAAAAACCTCATGCCTCAACTCGCAGATTGGAGGTGCCACAGACAGTAACTTCGGTATACCGCCAATGTTTCACTTTAATGAAGTGTCTGCCATTATGTGCCTGTTAGAATACACAGAGCTACAAAATATGAACTTTCAATGCAAATAGTTGTACTATAAAACATTTGATAAAGTTTACATTATGGTTATAGAATTTAACAGTAATAGTAATACTAATAAGAGTACATACCTGTAAAAATATATTTTCATTATTTGTAATCACAACATTTTTTCTTTTGTCAAATCAACTTAAATAATTTATGTAGGTCAGATAACATAATATTTGGAGTTTCTGATGGTTAAATCAACCTCCTTCATTGTATTAACTCAATTTTTCCATTTCAATGAACTTAAAATTTTAAGGCAACGAGGTTAGTTCATTTTTTAAGTTAAACCAACAAATATTTTTTACAGTGGCAATACTATAATAAGCAAATTTGTGGTTATACATGATAAAGATTAGGCTATTGAGAATTTCTCAGCTAAAAAATAAATAAATAAATATAAAGAGATAATATATATATATATATATATATTAATGGCAAATTAATATATAAAAATACATATGGAAATATATGGGGATGCATGACCTTCGCACATTAAAGCAATACTCATTTTAAAGAAGATAAAGAAGGGTAGTGTGATTGCTATAGGCAATCTATATGAAAGAAAACCAAATAATACAAACAGCTGCAGCATATTCAAATATTGCAGTACATAAATAACCATCAGCACACAGTAGTTATGCTTCATTAAATAAAGTAGTTTACTTTTTTTTCCGTATTCTGTCACATTTGATTCTATGTGGTTGTACTGACAAAACATGCAATCAGATTTTGTTACCAACAATATATTTACATAGTTTTAAGGGTAGGGGTATGTATGATGTTAAAAAAGTCTCAAACCACATGAATATGATGCTGGTACTATCTGATAGGTAGCATTTTCCACTATCAATTTGTGCTACCTATCTGTTTTTGATGGGAGGTAGAGCAAAATCTGAGTGGGTTGCACAAATCGTCAGAACATGGGCACAAAACATCACAGGAACACCAAAAGCGAAAAAGGCCGGGCCTATGCATGCACTGCAGCACAATAGCGGCATTGTTGAGGTTTACACCTGCTCAATGGAGACTGCACTGTACACAGGCAATGTACAATTAGGTTGTAAAAACCTGTTGTTCAAATGTTCCATGACCTTTACACATATGTAATATGTACAAACTACCTTAAATATTTCAAGATTACCTGAAGATAACTGTCATAAAGTAATGATTTTTACCAGTTTGGTCAAATTATTACAAATGCTAAAAATATTTGTGAGGACATTTGTAGTAAATTTCACTATTTTAAAAGCTCATTATTTATTGTGATTAAAAAATAATCGTGTACGGTCGTGTTTAAATCTAATATTGTCAACAGGTTTGAGGGTTAGATTTAAGTTAATAATAGCTTCACTGTGAAAAAAACTGTGTCTATGAGAGGCCTTATTTAACTTCTAAAGTGTTTGTATGTGTGGGTGTCAGTTTTGTTTTCATTGTGGAGACAAAATGTCCCCAAAGAAAACGTAAAAACGTAAATCATCTACAATGTGAGAACCAGTCACAAAAAAATGTGGCTTAATAAGCATACTAAATTATGTCTTTTTTAATGAAAATTATGAAGTGACTAGATTTAGGGAAGGAATATGAGAAGTATAGCTCAGTATAGTTAAGTCAAGTCAAGTCAAGTCAAATTTATTATGCGCTTTTCATATAGATTGCATCAAAGCTTCACAGTATCAATCAAAAGTTCAAAACATAATAACAATGTTCGTTTCCTAGTGGAAAAATATCCACATTTGATAGAGCTGATCAATGGTATTACTGATTGGTTAATTAATTTGAAAAGTAAAAAAAATATAAAAACATTACAAGTTAAAGGAGTAGTTCACTTTAAAAAAAAAAACTTTTGCTGATAATTTACTCACCCCGGGCCCATTGTCATTCAAGATGTCCACGTCTTTCTTTCTTCAGTCGAAAAGAAACTTAGGCTTTTGATCAAAACATTCCAGGATTTTCCATATAATGGACTTCATTGGGAACCAAACGGTTCAAGGTCCAAATGGGAGTTTCAGTGCAGCTTCAAAGGGCTTTAAACGACACCAGACGATGAATAATACGCCGCCTTCACACTGGCAGTTGAAATCAGCTCCGATGCGGCTGCGAAACGACCGGAAGTCATTCATTTCCTATGGAGATTCGCAGACCGCATGCGAATGGGTCCGAAACGGGTCCGACCGAGTGCGGTGCGAAGAAAATCGTGTCCGTTGGTCATCCGGATGCGTTCAAAAATTTGAACTCCTGCGAAAAGCTACGGACGGTTCCTATCCGACAATTCCAGCGGAAGTTGAGCGTTGCTATGGTACTGATAAACAAACCTGAATTATTAACTTTTAATAAAATAAATAATGATTTTATAACGATAAGTTGTCATGTCATTTTTTATTTTCATGACTTTCTAACGTTTATAAGGCCAATTAGAAGGTAGACATTGAACTATTGACCACTATCACATTTTTTAGCCGACCTGACATGTCAACGTCCTGAGCAACTTTCCTCACGCAGCATAACCCTAATCAGAGAGAGATCATACAGAACTGACAGAATCAAACTTTAATCTCTCCGCCATTTTTGTTCTACCCGCGTCCGACGCTTTTCACTGTGTATTTTTTTTTATTATTATTTTTTTTTATTGACAGCATTTGCAAATACAAACAACACATTGAAATACATACATAAATAAATACAGCTTTTCACTGTGTAGTACGACGTCCGTTGGGAACGTATTGCGTAGGCTATTACGGAGCTGATTTAAACTGGCAGTGTGAAGGCAGCATAAGGGTCTTATCTAGGACCCTTCGAGTCGTTGAATTTTTTTTTTCATAAACTCAAACTTCTAACTTTTTTCCTGTTTCACTTTCTTAATTTATTTAACATCTACAATAATCTGCCAAAGGTCGTCTTTTAAAACAAGACCAATCTTACGTCTATTTCAAAGCATTCTTCATCTTGAATTACAATTACAGATGTGCATTTTCATGTTTGTTAAGAAAAAGGGGGCGCGACAGTTAAGAGGTTAATAAAAGGTTACATGGTGGTACAACAACAAACGTGTGTATGTGCTTTGAAAAGAATACTCATCATCAGTAGAGAGTCTCAGCCCTGAGCACTGCCATAAAGTTCAATAAGGCATGCTGGGTGGATGATTGATGCGCATGCGCAGTGCATTACCGTGAGGTTTTGCCATTCATTCATTACATATGGCTATCATAGTCTGTCTTTCTGTTTCCGTCGCATCGAATTGAATACTATTCCTTCCTGAAGCTCATCTGATTTGACTTTTTCCATTTTTATTTTTTATTAACAACATTTTCAGTTAAGGAAATATCCTTTTAAAACTTCTGGTAAGACTGCTAAACGTCAGCGCGTCAGCAGGCATCACGCCCAGATCTCACATGAATCTCATGCCCTTAAAAGGCGTTTTTCATCGCCTGTTGAGAAAGATCTGTAAAGCCCCAAGGAAAAGACAAAGCTGCTGCTTTAAATGGCTGTATTAGTTTGCCCTCTTATGGTTAACAAGATGTACTACATTTCTCTTCCCAATGACAGACATTAGTTCGCTGAGTCTACGTGTAAAAACTAGGCTAATTATAAACTAATTATATAACCTACATGTATATAGCCTACTTTCCAATCGTATGTGGTGTTTTATCTTTAGGTAAACAGAAAGACAATGTACTAATTTAGTCCAGGGGTCTTTCAATCTTTCAGACGTCAAGGATGCCCCGTCCTAAAATTTAAAAGCCAGCTATATATATTTTCATGTACAAACACAACATTTATACAGTGAAAATTAATATTAAAATATGATTAAAATAGTAATTTGAAAAAAAAAATAGTTTCTATAATTACATTACTGAGTTGTGGGGCTGTGTGTATTATATATTTAGATGCATTATTAATTTATTTTTAAAATCAATTGATTTTCTTTAATCAATGTTTTATTAATTGTATTTAATGTATTATTTTATTGGGTTATTTTTTTTAAAGTAAATTTAGTTTATTTATTATTACATGTTTACACTGTTTATCAGACCTTGGGACTCCCCCTAAACCAAGTTTGAAAACCCCTGATTTAGTAAATTTAACGTCAACTTTTCTATAATTTGTCATTAACAGAAAGTAGGCCTAAAAATTACACAAACACTGACATTACCTAATTGTAAATAATTTTAATAAAATAATATCATATTAATCTACAAAACCAAGATAAAAGTAACTACATTAACATCGAACCATCTGGCGTAAGAGTATCCTTCTTTATTTGTATTTTTTTGACAACTAATTCTTGCCTCCAGGAAACCAACTATCACTCTGCTGATGACGCAACCTGATCCAGCCAATCACAGCGCGGTTTGACATTTCTCTTCATTCATTGGTTCTCTGCGCGTGACGTAGTGCAGAACCAGGAAATAATATTTTGTGTGTTTACATCTTCGAAATGTCAAACTGAACCACTGAACCAGGTCTGAAAATCTCACTTCAGTTTTTCAGAACTCAAGTGTGCGTTGTATTTCAGAGTTTCCCTTGAGCTCTTGTTTCAGTCAGCAGTTGAAACTAAGCATTTTTTTTATGAATTCATTTGTGACCATGACAATCAGACTAAATACCATGAATTAATTCATTTAAGTTGACATTCATTTGTGTTTTCCCCTCAGGGTGATGGGGAACACCGACAGTGTTGCAGCGCAGAAACGACTGGCTCGTTTTCGTCCCGATGAGAGACCCGTTATAGAGGGGACGTTTGACAGGCTTCATGGAACTGGCTCATCTGCTTCTTCATCTGGAAAAACAGGGAAGGTTTTATCCCTAGACATGATGAAGGTAAGGTGAGCAGCTGTGACATAAGCATTAAACTAGATCTGTTAAGCCTAAAATTTTAATTAATTTGAATACATTTGTGTATGTGCGTGTGTAGACACATCCTTAAAGGGAGAGTTCACCCTAAAATGAAAATTTTGTCATCATTACTCACCCTCTACTTGCCTCAAGTTGTTCTAAACCTGTATCAATTTCTTCCTTCTGCTGAACACAAAAGATGTTAGAACCAAATAGTTGATGACCCAATGGCTGCCATAGGAATTGTTCAGTTCCCCCATACTATGGAAGTCAATGGGGCCCATCAATTTGGTTACACATAGCCGAAGAAAGAAATTCATACAGGTTTAGGACAACTTGAGGGTGAGTAAATGTCACAATGGCAGAATTTTCATGTGTGGGTGAACTATCCTTTTAATGATTTTGTGTCTCGGTGTGATAGCACTGTTATCTGAAGTCTGTATGAATAATGTTCATATTATGTTATATTTATGTATTATTATTATTGTATAACACTACTCTAATAAGGCTGAATAAATATTGTAGAATATCTAATAATAAGCATCTGCCTAAAAACAATAATGTAATTGTTCTGGCTGGTGAACAGATGCAGATCTGTCAAACATTTTCTCTTTGGATTGCATGTCTGTGCAAACTTAAGATACACTGATATTAACTTTTTGCTGTTCTTTCTAATCAAAATTCAGATGACAATGGGAAAGATGGCCTCAGAATCAATGATAAAGAGAGTATTCCATGGCATACACAGCATTGATCCAGAAGTGCCACTGCCCCCTGGTGATGGGATAAGTCGTGAGCAGTTGGTTATTTTCCTGGCAGATATTCTTAGAGGAACTGCAGAGGAACGTGCACCTCTGGTCTTGGCAATGGCAGAGGGTGAAAAGGCTACTGCTACCACAGCTGAACAGATCAGAGGTGTAAGTATCACCATTCACCAAGTTTATTTAGTGTTATTTTTTTTTAATTTACGTTTTAGTTGTTATGTGGTTTTGTCATTTTTATTAATTTTTAATTTATATTTATATATATAATTATATATATAAATATAAATATCTCTATATAGATATTGTATTTATTCCAGTTTAGTTTTAGTAATTTTATTACATAAACTTATTTCATTTCAATTTGCCAGGGCAAATTTTCTAATTTTTAAGTTTTTCAGCTAATATTTATATAGTTATTAATAGGATTTTTGTTTTGTTTATTTCAGCTTCATTTCTATAATCAAAGTTGATTTCATTAACACTGTTAAATATAGGCCTGAAAATATCAGTTAAACCAACTAGGCCCGGTTTCATAGAAAGGAATTAAGCCAGGATTTGGCCTTAGATCAATCTTAGATCAATTAGGACATTTACGCAGCTTTGTGTGCATCTTGAGACAAAACAATGCCAGTGACATATTTTAAGAAAGATATTCGTTAAAACAGCTCAAATGTGTATTTTAGTCTAGGACTAGGCTTAAGCCATGTCTGTGAAACCTGAGGATAGTTTGCCAACTCATGAGTATTTAAACCCACAAAGTCACTTTAAAGATGAGGGATCGGTACAATTTCCAAATAATTCTTAAGATCTTATTTTGGTAATTTAATGTTTCTGAAATAGTTTGTGGAAGACCTGGTTTCAGCGGCAGTGCAGACTCTAGTCCACAGGGGGCATCTGCGAGGTTGGCAACCCGATCGCATGGCTGATGGCCATCAAGGGGTTAAACTGCTATCAGAACATTTGACCTCTGAATTAAAATCTTCAGGTTTGTATCATAATCACAGTAAATGCTTTTTTTTAGATTAAATTCAAATGAAAATGAATAAAGTGTATTTTTGAATAATGTGAATGTGAACCTTTGGATAAATCTCATAAATAAGAGGGGTTCTTTTAGTATTATTTATATACTATTAAAGTATTTATTAATATTATGAGTTAGCTTTTATTTTTGTATTTTATAGTTTTATGCATAGTCATTTTTAATAGCTTTTGTTTTTTTGCTTAACACTTTACAATAATTCCATTTGTTAAAGCTGCAGTCCGAAGCTTTTTTGGGGTTAAAAATTATCCAAAATACATATTCTATATAAGAAGAACACGTTTCTTACTAGTTCAGAGGACATTTCTCTAATGAAACTTCTTATGTTGGTCATACTTCCAAAAAGAATAATCTGTGATTCTGAATGACAGTATCCACACCAGCGTGGTGACTGACAGCCTCACACTCTCCTTAAACATTGTGTTCATCCCCGTGTCGAGGGTGTTGAAGTACAACTCACGTAAAGTTGATAATTCCGAGAATGACTGCAGATGGCGACAAAGAGGAAAAAATGCTGGGCTGCAGCTTTAACATTAGTTATCTAGATTAGTTAACATGAACTAATAGTGAAAAAATAATTCTAAAGCATTTATTAATTTTAGTTAATGTTAATTTCAACATCAAAAGTTGTCTCTTTTAATATTATTTAATGGACCTGAGCTAACATGAACTAAAAATGAACAGCTGTATTTTTATTAACAATAATGCATTAACTAACATTAATTAATGGGACCTTATTTTGAAGTGCTACCTCGTTTTAACTAACAAATACAGTGCACAGCAAGAGGATCATTTCATATAATTAGTCCTTATCGCTTCTATAGATCAGAGTACGTGTGACATACCATGTCTGGAAGACTGGCTTTTCCGGATCCCAGCAATGGCCATGTTTTTGGAGCTTCTGATTGGTGAGGGGCTAGGAGTTGGGTTGCCCTCTCGTCCTCCCCCAACTCTCTTGCCCCCGTGTCGCTACGCTCCCTGGAGTGACCTCCGATGTCTCTTGAATCTACCTCTTCTGATGTTCCTGTCCCCTCAGCTACCTGCGGGACACAGCACCCCCTGGAGGTTGTTATTCTCCACAGGCATACACGGCGAAAGCTTCACCCGATTGGTGGGCAACTGTAAAAGTCGGGGTCCCACTGTCATGTTGGTAAAAGACACTAAAGGCCATATCTTTGGTGGCTTTGCGTCTCAAAGCTGGGAGGTCAAACCTCAGTTCCAGGGTGAGTTCAGAAAGAATAAACCATATGAAATGTTATACTGTAGTCACACCATGTCATAATGCACAGGGTAGGGACACGCTGATCCGCCCATTGAGGCGTGTGTGCATCCCCGGACACCTGTTATTGCTCCCTCTCGCTTAGCTGAATGCCACTTGTCCCTCTAAGAAAGTTCTTGTCAAATGCTTTCGCTCTTGTCTGTCTTGATCAGATCATCTTGCTTTTTTAAACAATTGACTGATGGCCGATAGTGAAAATAATTGCTTTTATTGGCCAAAACATTGTGCATCTCTACCAAAAAGGTTCTATTTGAATAAGGAGAAATTATATAAGCAGAAATGTCTTACATTATAACAAAAGACACGTTATAGTGCTTTTAAAGCTACACTGTGTGATTTTTACCCCCATCTAGCGGTGAAAAGGTATATGACCATCCAGGGAATATTAGTTTCTGTTCCTCTCAATTCCGATTTCGTTTTAACTCCTACGGTGGCCAATGTAGTCCAAGATTAACATGGCTTCCAGTTCGACCTCGTCCATGAGTGTTAACTCAAACGTAAACGCGAAAGGCGAAGCTTGAATTAACGGGTATGTCCCTCTTTGGCTAATGTACTTTCAAGATGGAGGGGCTACATCGCGACCGACATTAGAACCCCTTACCCGTATGTATTTTCAATGGCATATTATACACTCACGTGAAAACTTTATTACTTGAACGAAGTAAATCTACATGAATGAGCACATATATTTTTGAAAGAACTTAGTGTTTTTAGCTAAGAATAAACTAAAAGAGTTTACGATTTGTAATTACGAGTTCTATGAGGAGATGAATGCTTACGAGTCAGAATCTCGTGATTAGTTAATTCTGACATGGTGTGAAGTGTAAAAACCTTTACACAGTACAATCAATGTTTTTTTCTTTTTTTTCCCACTAGGCGATTCCAGGTGCTTCCTCTTCTCCATTTCTCCCTGTATGCGAGTGTTCACCTGCACAGGCTATAACAATCATTACATGTACTTGAACCAGGGCCAGCAGACCATGCCAAATGGCTTGGTGAGATCAATACTAAACAGTGCTCAAGGCTTTACACCATAGAGCTAAACAAAACTACATTGTTACTTCTCTTTTTTTAGGGTATGGGTGGTCAGCATGGCTATTTCGGCTTGTGGTTGGACTGCGATTTCGGAAACGGCCACAGCAGGGCTCGACCACGGTGCACTACATACGGCAGTCCTCAGCTCTCAGGAGACGAGGAATTCAAACTGGACACCGTGGAGATATGGGGCGTTGGGGAGACACCTGAAGAACAGGAACAGGTCTGTGATAATTTGCTGAAATTTGCATTTTTGATACTAAAAAATATCAAAATAATTATGCAAAATTGAAATGTTCCTGATGTTGACAATCAGGATGAGAAGAAGAAAAGCATACTAGATGCAGATCCTGAAGTACAGGCCATGATGGAAATGACTGGGAAGACCCTGCACAGCCAAGGCCTTCGAGAACCTGAGGAGGATGAGGCACAGTGAGGAAGGAAAAAGACGAAGACAACATGGAGATCAAACCAGCAGTGTTTGTTTTTAGTGTTTGGTTTGTGTATTTTACACATTAAAATGAATGATGAAGAAACCACACTATTAAGAACCACTTATTAAGGTGTTATTACACTGCAGTTTTTATGTGGATATGCAAAATCAAGGAGCTGGTTTCCTGCTTTCTGTGAAATATTAAAATGTGCACATAAAGACGTTATGATGTTCTGCCTGACTACTGTTTAACACTGAGTATTGACTATGTGTGGCTGAATTCTACATTTTTTATCAATTATCTGGACATTATGTGGTTGCATTAAGTCTTGACTGATAAATTTATTGTCTGTAAACTGAAAGATTAATTCATTACATGAAAATTATTATTAGTGGTGCTTGCCAAAGGCAAGGCATCACTTTTGTTATTGCTTATACTTAAACTGTTGCACGCTACTCCTCCCGCACCATTTGTCGCAGACCCTGAGGTGTCAAATTGCCCGGTTTTTTGAGGAGAGGTGCTATGACTTTTATAAGCGGGGTGTACAATGTTTGTCCGGCGGGCGATAAATGTTAGACTTAACACTGTGAACTGTAACTTAATGCTGTAGGCCTAGACTGTAAAAAAATATTGTTGGTTTAATTTAAAAAATGAAGTAACCTGGTTGCCTTAAAATTTTAAGTTCACTGAAACGGAAAAATTGAGTTAATACAATGGAGATTGATTTAATCATCAGAAACTCAAAATACTATGTTATATGAACTACATAAATTATTTAAGTTGATTTGACAAAAAAAAATTGTGATAACAAATCGTAAAAATATATTTTTTTACAGTGTACTTGAGTTTCCAGTATGCATCGCTGTATTAATAAAATGTGCAGATTTAATAGTATTAAACAATGATATTAAATAAGTGAACCACTTTCGTTTTTAGGTCGAAATTCAACTTTTTTTTTTTTAGATGAAGTGGTTTAAACATTTACAGTGGATTACCATGGTAGCCTAATACTTTGTAGTTTTTGCATCCAGATGATAGATATATGTTCCATAACAGCCTTCTAGTATGATTTTTTTTTTTCATGCATTCTTAATGCAAATGAACAGTGGAATGCACGCGCTGGAAAGTAAGAAAAGAACGCGACTTGAATTCGACATTCGGAGCCCTTTTCTCATTCGCATGTTTAAATAAATAAATAAATAAACATGAGAATAAGACCAATCATTCATTATTCAAACATTAACATCATTTAGGACGACACACTTTTCTTCTGACAGCCAGCGCCCAGCTGCCAGCAACAGGTGCTTTATTTTCAAATCCCCTCCTCAAAAGTTTACTTAGAAAGTAAGCTATGTCCATTTTTATACTTCGCTTTAAGGTATTCCGTTTGCCTTTAGAGTCATACGTTTAGTTTTTAGAGAGACATTAGGTTGTTAATGAACATAAAACACTCCAAACATGGGAAGAACTTCGTGATGTCATGATTACGTAAACATGGGCATCATGCAACTGTAACAACCTGAATACACACAGAAATAAACCTTTCTTCGGTATCCGGATCTCACGTGTTTTGGCACATTTACACAGGCACAAAGACACAAAAGTTTGACAGCGTGGTACACACATCGCTATCTCTTCCCTGGGGATTTTGCATAGATATTTTTGCTTCCGGATTTTTTTTTTATTCTCAAAATGTTCTCTTCACTTCCTTGTGTTAAGCGAATAGAGGAACTGACCACATTGTGACTAGACTGCTCATAGAGATTTTTTCAATTCTGCATTAGGATATTTTTAATTTTTAAAATGAGAATTAGTTAGACTACAGCAGGCGGTTTTCGAAGTCTTCATTGATTGTCTTCTCTAAACTGGGTAAGTATTCTCTAATTTGGATGTTTACATTACGGGTACAGTAGCTGTTTATGTTTGTGTAGGCTACATTTGTTTTAAAGGCCTACATTTTTGTTTATGAAAAATACACTGATCAAGTTTGAAGCTCCTTTAGTTTTCCCATTTATCATCAATGGGAAACTTTTACCCGAAAATTACCTATATTTGCAACCAAATTGTTCTATACATATCCGTGATCTATAAAAAAAAAAGCTAATTCTGCAAAAGCAGGTGTGCCTCCTCTGCCTCTTGTCGTATGATGACAATTACTATTGTACTTAAAGACAAACCCAGATGTGGCATATTCATTTTCTGACTCTGTAGAGCAACATATCTTCATTTATTCTTGTCTTGTTATCATTTGTGTAAATAATGGTTTGTTAGTAGGTTATTTTATCTTGGTGATTGTCTTTTAATGTTAGGAAAGACAAAGAGAATGATCTCTCAAATACACAGAAAGCTCAAAATGGAAGAATTGGGGGTGTGAAGGTGATTTACAAAGGTTTCTGAATGGAAACCACATTGAGTTTACTGGGTTAATGATTTACCTTTAAAGAGGGACTTGCTTTGGGACACTTCCACAGTACCCAGCTACTCATTTGCAATGCAAATACTGGCTTCTATGGGGAACGAGACATGAAACATCTATTTTGCTTGCCATGGTTCAACTGTTCGGGGAAACTGACTTGTCTCTGAAAGGTGTACTGTTTAGTCACAGATAACTGTTGGTGATATTCCTCTTTAGGTTGTAATAATTTTGTTAATTTCTTCCTCACAAATTGTACTTCTTTATACCCAAAACTGTAAAGAGGAATCAATTGTTCTAGCAAATTCTGTTTAATGAGCACTTCTTTCATTTTACAACTTAAAATGAATGCCAGTGAATGTATTTGGTGTTGTCTATAGAAACAGTAGCTGTATGATCCATTCAATAACGTATTTCACAACAAGATGGAACAATTTAGATAGTATTTCAAGATATTCATCTCATCCTCATGTCATCCCAAATCTGTTTCAAAACCTGAATTTCTTTCATCTGCAGAACACACAAACAATATTTTGAAGAATTCAACCTTTTTTGTCCATATATTGAAAGTCACTGCTAACCAATGAATGGGCATTGAAAACACGGAGACATTTTTCAAAATATCTTCTTTTGGGTTCCAGAGAAGAAAGAAAGTCATAAATTGTTGTGTAAATTATGACATAATTTTCATTTCATTTAGGCTAATGTTTGATTTGTTCTATGCGGTATCTTGAAATATTTGAATATCAAATACTCCGTTGTGTTTTGATATTCAAAGTACAGACATTTTCAGCCATATAATTCAGTTGCACAGAAAGCATACCTGCCAAGCATCTATATGTACCATGAGACTACATATGTACCTCCTGCCACGCAGATTGCAATAAGTGACCACCTGTGGCCGTTTGTTTTTGCCAGTGTGTGACCAAAGGCAGAGATGGCAGGCCGCACTCAGCAGGGAGACCTGACCGAGTACAAGAAGAGTCTCATTAAGCGGGACTTGGAGATGGGGATAGTGATGACAGTGTACAGACAGAGGATGGAGAGGCTTACCGTGCAGGTCATCATGGAGACGCGACAGGTGGCCTGGACGCGCACTGCCGACAAGACAGAAGGAGTGTGTGAGTACCTTGCCTCTAATTTCTTGCATTTACACTTACCTTTACATTTAAGCTGTACATTGTTTCTATATGTGTAAAGAAAAAATAATTAAATATACGCAGACACACACATACATACAAACGATGTTAGATGTGATTCATTTTAATTAATCGATTTGACAGCACTATTTATTAGATAATTAATACTAGTACTTTAATTACTTGAAAGTTATTGTGTCTCTGGATGTTACAAATATGTGGCCATATAAAGTGGCTTTAAATTATATTAAAAATTTTTTTTTTTTCATTTAGCAGACCAATGCATCCAAAGCAACATAAATGATGATTGTCACAATTTAAACAGTACATATATTCAAGGAATGCATTTATATTTTAAAGGAATATTTATTTTAAAGTTAAAAGCATGTTAATGTGTTTTTTTATTTAATTATTTGAGTTTAAGTTATTGTTTTACATAAATTTTAATGAATTACTACTATTTAAAAGTTAGGTGTCGGCTAGATTTTTTATTATGTATTATGCTCATCAAGGCTGCATTTATTTGCTTACAATACAGCTAAACTGTAATATTGTGAAACTTTATTACAATTTAAAATAACTCTATATATATATATAGATTTGGTGCTCAGGAGCCATATCTTATTATTATCAATTTAGAAAACAGTAGTGCTGCTTAAAATGTTTGTTGTAAAGTTTAAAAAAAATATATAAATCTTTTGTCACAATGTAAAAGTCTTTATTGTCAGAGTTTTACTTTTTCTCTCCAACAAATCTTTCATTTTGTTTCTTTTGTTTCTTTTAACTCCTTGTGCATTTTAAAATGTTCATACTCTTAATTTTGGTTATGATGTAACATGTCATGTGCCTTGTCATGGTGCTTCTGATATTTACATTTATTCATATATTTATATACATAAAAAAACATACATTTATATTTAATTCAAAACTCTTCCCCACAGGAATTATCTCTTTCTTTTTAATTAGATACGATCCAATGTTGTTTTAGTATTTTTTATACTATATTGTAGCATTTTCTTATATTTTTAATTAGCATTTATTTGTATATTTTCAAATATTTTATTTGTATATAAAGTTTTAATAAATGTATTATTAGTTTTTAATAGTCTTAATTTATTTTTACTTTATATTTTGTTTCCAACAATTAAAATGTTTTCTTTTATTTTATTTCATTTTTTTCTCAAGAAACAAAAACTATTTTTAATAGTTTTACTTTTAGTTAACTATAACAACTCTATGATTGCTGTGTGTTGATCTAAATACTGGCAGTATATACAGTATGTTTATGTTGCAATCTCATTTTTGCAGTGGACCTTTTTGAAATCCGGGAAGTACGACCAGGAAAAAATTCCAAAGAATTTGATCGATTCAAGGACACCAAGGATAAAAATTCAGACCCCAACACATGCTTTACCATATTCTATGGCTCTCAGTTTGTTCTCAACACACTCAGTCTGTCGGGTATGTGTGCTTTTTATACACCTAACGGATACGTTTTGCAATTTTGAACATGCTAGCAATAGCTATCTTCACAGTGCTCTCCAAAGCCACGCCTCCTTCAAAACACATGAACGCACACAGCAGTGCCTGCAAAACGACACAAGAGGATTTATTTATTTTTATTAGGTTAAATTACCCCATGTGTCAAAGCACATAACATTACAAGAATAATGAACATGAACATAACTTACAGAGCTCTAGTTGTACCACCTAACCTAGCCTGAGTTTTGTGACTCTTGAGGGAGCCACTTCTTTTCTTTCAGTATACACTTTAGATGTATTTGATATTTTGATATGTATAGACTGCATTAAAAAGCATGTTGCTTACCTGAGATAACGTATATTCCATATTTGGCTAGTTTAGAATTGACTGTTAAAGGAAGAACTTGATGGGATCCTACAATTTTCTGTGGGAAAGATTGTATTGTTTTTAACGCTGATAGTATTTGCTGTTCCACAGCTGATACTGTGGAGGATGCAGAAAAATGGCTGACAGGACTGGAGTTACTCAGACAGGAGACACTGGTGGCTCACACACCAGAGATTATAGAGAGGTACACACACACATTTACAGAGATACACCTTGTGTATCAATGAGCCGTAACCCAAATTATATGTTTGTTTCATTCTCTGTTTTCACTCTACTCTAGTTGGCTGAGGAAGCAGATGTACTCGGTTGATCAGACAAAGAAAAATAGGTTCTCCTCTTTCTCTTTCACCTGCTTATCCAGTTTCATTGCATTTTTGTCTCGACTCTTTACCCCTCTTTAATGCTCTTTCAAATCTCTCACAGCATTACCTTGAAAGAGCTCAAGTCTCTTTTGCCACAAATGAACTTCAAAGTGCCAGGTGGACGTTTTTTGAAGGACAGAATTTCGGTATGAATGATTCATTGTATACACTTTATCTTGACGGAAGTGAATGCTTTGCATCATATGAAAAACTTTATGGCAACTGAATAGGAACATTTCCTCTACTGATGTTGTGCAAATGATGATCTGTTTATCCACAAGTTTTATTATATACATAATACTACAGTATATATATATATATATATATATATATATATATATACACTCACCTAAAGGATTATTAGGAACACCTGTTAAATTTCTCATTAATGCAGTTATCTAATCAACCAATCACATGGCAGCTTCAATGCATTTAGGGGTGTGGTCCTGGTCAAGACAATCTCCTGAACTCCAAACTGAATGTCAGAATGGGAAAGAAAAGTGATCTAAGCAATTTTGAGCGTGGCATGGTTGTTGGTGCCAGACGGGCTGGTCTGAGTATTTCACGATCTGCTCAGTTACTGGGATTTTCATGCACAACCATTTCTAGGGTTTACAAAGAATGATGTGAAAAGGGAAAAACATCCAGTATGCGGCAGTCCTGTGGGCGAAAATGACAAAGGAGAATGGGCCGACTGATTCAAGCTGATAGAAGAGCAACTTTGACTGAAATAACCACTCGTTACAACCGAGGTATGCAGCAAAGCCTTTGTGAAGCCACAACACGCACAACCTTGAGGTGGATGGGCTACAACAGCAGAAGACCCCAACGGGTACCACTCATCTCCACTAAAAATAGGAAAAAGAGGCTACAATTTGTAAGAGCTCACCAAAATTGGACAGTTGAAGACTGAAAAAATGTTGCCTGGTCTGATGAGTCTCAATTTCTGTTGAGACATTCAGATGGTAGAGTCAGAATTTAGTGTAAACAGGATGAGAACATGGATCCATCATGCCTTGTTACCACTGTGCGGGCTGGTGGTGGTGGTGTAATGATGTGGGGGATGTTTTCTTGGCCCACTTAGTGCCAATTGTGCATTGTTTAAATGCCACGGCCTACCTGAGCATTGTTTCTTACCATGTCCATCCTTTTATGGCTACTATGTACCCATCCTCTGATGGCTACTTCCAGCAGGATAATGGACCATGTCACAAAGCTCGAATTATTTCAAATTGGTGTCTTGAACATGCCAATGAGTTCACTGTACTAAAATGGCCCCCACAGTCACCAGATCTCAACCCAATAAAACATCTTTGGGATGTGGTGGAACGGGAGCTTGAACTGCAAGATGTTATCCTATCAATATGGGCCAACATTTCTAAAGAATGCTTTCAGCACCTTGTTGAATCAATGCAACTTAGAATTAAGGCTGTTCTGAAAGCGAAAGGGGGTCAAACACAGTTTTAGTATGGTGTTCCTAATAATCCTTTAAAGAGCCCCTATCATAGCATTTGAAATGTTCCTATTTTTGTTTTAGGAGTTCCCAAAAACAGTTTAACGTGCATGCAAAGATAAAAAACACTTTATTTGTCTTATAATACGCATTTATTTTTAACTGATTTGCTCAACAACTACCAAATGATTCGTTCGACGATTCATTTTCCCCAAACACCTCCTTTGAGTGACGCGAATCTGCGGTGATTGGTCAAATGACCCAGTCAGTTGTTATTGGTAAACTGTAGGCAGAGACTGTCGGCAACGGAATGCCCATAACCAGGATTATAGCTTGTCAAGTGTTGAAAATTGTATATAGTGTTTGAACGAACGCGTCAGAAAAAGTGCACTTTCCATACGGTCCCTTACTCGCGTCTCCGTCAAGAGCAAGCTTTCCCGGTGAAACTCATATTGCGGCGGCTTTTGAGGGGCAGTGCTTATTATATAGAGCAAAGTCATATTTGGCTAAGTCGTTTAGTCGAATGTCTGGTGAATATCAAAAACAAAACTAACTTTACCCCGCTTAGAAGCTGCGCGGAGTGTTCACAACACACACAACACAATATAACTATATTGTGCATGCTACAGAAAACATAACAGCAAACATTATTAATAATACTTACAGATTGTGATTCGGAGGAGGACAAACCTGATCCATATACACTGGATACTGAGCCCTCCTTCAAAAACAACCAGCTTGCGGAATGCGAATCCACATTTGAAATCATTTAGGTTTTTAAATTTTGAATGATTCGTCATTAAAATGATGAGAACACAAGGTTCGGGCGTTGCAAATATGAACTCTGACCACTGATTCTTCACATGCTCGTCCCTGGACAATGGAAACAAGTGGCTGAACTGTCTTTGCAATGTAGAACACAGCGTCTTCTCGACATGATGCGATTCAGCTGAAGTATTTGAATGTGTTCTAGACATCACTTCAAGTTTACACTTCCGTATGCGCCCGCAGTTGTTGGGAGCGGCCAATGACCTATCTACGTCACGATGTAACAGCTAATGACACGTTTCAAAAACAATTCATTTCATAGACTCAGAGTCGACTCTCACTTTTGAAAGACAATAACTTTATATACAGTGCACTTTCAGATATACAGATAAATCTTTGCAGGATGTTTTCATTTCCTTAGAGCTATACATGAACAGTCATTTTCAAAAATCCATGATAGGTGCTCTTTAAGTGAGTGTATATATATATATATATATATATATATATATATATATATGTATGTATATAGTTTTTTTTCAAAGACATGTTTAGTTGGCTTTGCACTAAAAGTATCAACTTCATAATTTCAGGTGGTGGGAGCAAAGAAAGAATGCCTAGACTTTGAGCAATTTCACAAATTCTACAATCTTTTGATATTTGAAAACCAAAAGATGGTAAGAGTGCAGGTATTTTTTATATTTTAAAACAAAAAGATGGTAAGAGTGCAGTTTAGTTTTGCTGAATAAAATATACTTTGGGTGTAATTTATATAAATAAATTACACCCAAAGCATATTTTATTCATGCAAAACTAAATATATATTTACACTACTGTCCAAAAGTTTGGGGTCCATAAGATCATTTAAAAAAATCTTATACTCAGAAAAGCTGCATTCATACACTCAAAACTGCAATATTGTGAAATGTTAATTCAATTTGATATAGTTGTTTCATGTTTTAATATTTTTTTTAAGTGTAATTTATTGGAATAAGCTGAAAGACAAAGCTGAAAGCTGAAAAGTCAGTGATCCTTCAGTAATTATAATATGCTGATTTAGTGCTTAGGAAACAATTAATATCAGTGTTGAAAACTAATGTGCTGCATGATATTTTTGAGATTGGCAGATGGCATTTTAACTGTAAAACATTTTTCATTTAATTGAAATGGAAATATTTTGTAACATTAAAAATGTGGCTTCACTGTCAAGACCTTACTGAATAAAAGTATTGACTTATTTGGGGAAAAACTTTTGGACCCTTAAATTTTGAAATATAATTGATTACATACATATGTTGAATGTTGCTTGTAATTTTGTTAGATTCTAGAGGAGTTTAAAAAGGAGTCATGTGCTTTCATCATGGGGTAAGAAACTGTCCATTATTTTGGTTGAATCATTTTTTTAAAAATTTGCATCATGGGTTCATGCTAATGTTCTCATTCTTATAATTTTGTATTTTGTCTCTGCAGTATCAACGATCAGAATATTCAACTCTCCGATTTTCAAAGATTCCTTTTATATCAGCAAAGAGTAAGATTGATATATTTGTATCCTTCCTGCTCATCCACCCATGCATTAATCTAGCTACACACACACACATATATATATATACCTCTCATTCAAATTCTATTTGTTTTGTTAAGAAAATTCTGTGAATTTATTTTGTAGGATACATGGGCCAACAATGTGAATCAAGTCAGAGAGCTGATGACTATATTTATCGATGACACCATGAGGAAGACTAATGATCCTGCCTTCACTGTTGAAGAGGTACAGCTTATATAGAGATCTGTTTACACTATGCTCATTTAAATTTGCAGGTGATGTTTATAAAGATTTTCTCTATGTCTTTCTAGTTTCTCAGTTTTCTCTTCTCCAAAGAAAACTCAATTTGGGATGAGAAGTTCTCAGAGATTCGTACACTGGACATGAACAATCCTCTGTCTCACTACTGGATCAACTCTTCTCACAACACGTCAGTGCTGCTGTTCTTCATGTTCATGAAAACACATGCATCTCCTCCTCGTCATGATGAAGTTCCTGTGTTACTTTGTGTTTTGCTTTTTTCACAGATATTTGACTGGAGATCAACTGCGCAGTGAGTCCTCAACAGAAGCTTATGTGCGCTGCCTGAGGCTGGGCTGCCGCTGTATTGAATGTCAGTGAACCATACCCTAATTTCTACATAAATACTTTTAAATTCTCTGCTAAACTAATGCAGGTCCCTTTCTGCTTCATTGTAGTATGCATTTATAATAATAATACATTGAAATCTGAAATCAGTGGCAGTCATTATGATTTTCTTTTTTTCAATCCAGTGGACTGCTGGAATGGTCCAGATGAACCTATTATATACCACGGCTGGACCAGAACCTCCAAGATAAAGTTTAAGGATGTGGTTAAGGCCATCAATGATCATGCTTTTGCAACATCTGAGTTAGTCATCAGCAACACACACATTCACACATTTATTTGGTGACATTTTCTATGTTAGTGGGAAATGGATGTGTTTAACAAAACCATGGGTTATTATAGTGTGTCCTATATTTAAAAGCATTAAGCAGTTATATTTTGCATAAAGACAAATTAAGCCTATTTTTTATAAACTATTTGCATTGTGACATTATTTGTATGACAATAAAACAAAATTAAATTGCCATTACTGCTACATGAAAAAAATATATATTATGCCACTATATACACTTTAAATGTAAAGTGTTATAAGGCATGGGTTGAATTTATTCCCTTTTAGTCTGTCACGTTTGACATTACGTTGATACTGAAATATTGGGTCTCACTTGGGAGCCCAATCACCAGCTGGTAGTAAGAAACCTGGCCTACAACTCACTCATTTAGCTTTTTGCTTTGGAGTCGAGCGGTTGTCTTAACACGCTCTGCCATTCTTCTTCGCCAGAGAGGAGACATTCTTCCATTGGAAAAAACTGGTTTAGCCCCACAGAAAAGTGCAGCAATTCCACCCCTGATTGCTCCAACTTTCCCAGGCCACTGCGAGCATCAGGCTTGGTGGAACTCTCCACCCTGAACACTCATGGTTGGATGATTGGTTTCTTAGCATGGGTTGTACTTCACAGCATCGTCCTGCCTTGGTACCTTTATTCTCGGAGGTGCACGTGAAGGCCATAAAGTCGTGGAAGGCACCTTTCTCTACCTGAAGCCACTTCACTCTCACTACCCTCGATGGTGGGGCACCCGAGGGGTATGCAGAGATTCCTCAGGTGGAGTGTGGCTAGCACTGCCCAGCCTTTCTCATTGGCTCATTTGAATGATCAGACTCAGTTATTCAATTGAGTTTGCCCAGCTTGCTTTGCGCCAGATTGGACCTTTGTGGCAGGACAAGCATTGGTCCAGACGGACAACATTGCGACGGTGGCATACACCAACCAGCAGCTCAATCGTGCTGCGGACACGCTCTCACAATAGCTCACGCTCCCAAGAGAATGTAGACTTCATCCCAAGTGGTCCAACTGATCTGGAGTCAATTCAGGGACACACAGGTACTCTGTTTGCTTCTCCGGAATACTCCCATTGCCAGCTCTTTTACTCCTTGACCCAGGGGCTCCTTAGCACATATGCGCTGGCACACAGCTGGCCCAGACACTGTGCAAGGTCAGGGAGGACGGGTTTACTGGTCAACCCGGACGTGGTTCTCAGACCTGATGCTCCTCATTACAGCCCTTCCCTAGCGGATGCCCCTGAGAAAGGGGCACCAAAGGGCACCCACATCCAGATCTCTGGAACCTCCACGTGTGACTTCTAGATGGAACTTGGCACACTTAAGTGGCATTCCACTTGCAGTGGTGGACACCAACACTCAAGCCAGAGCCCCCTCTAACAGGGTAGCTTATGCCTTGAAATGGAGTCTATTTGTTGGTTGGTGTTCCTCCTGTCAGGAAGACCCCGTAAATGCCCAATCAGCTCTTTGCTTTCCTTCATGCAAGAGAGGTTGGGGCGAAGGCTGTCTCTCCCTCCACATGAAAGTACACGTTGCTGCTATTGCAGTACCTCACGATGCAGTGGATGGAAGGTCTTCGGGAAACCATAACCTGATCATCAGTTTCCTGTGAGGTGCCAGAAGACTCCTAAATCCTCCTCGGCCACGCCTCATCCCCTCTTGGAAGCTCTCTGTAGTACTTACAACTCTGTTGCTAGAGTCAGTCAAGCTTAAGATCCTGTCCCTTAAGATAGCGCTCCTGACCAAACTCATGTCCATCAAGTGTGTAGGGGATTTTAGGTCAGTGAAACGTGCCTTGAATTTGGCCCGGCTGACTCTCAAGTAATTCTAGGACCTCTGCCTTGAATATGTGCCCACCACTTTTCAAGACCAGATGGTAAAATTGCAAGTGCTGCCCTTGGAGAAGGCAGACCCTGCCCTCCCTTTGCTGTGCCCCGTCCGTGTCCTGTGGATTTATGCGGACCGCATGCAGAGCTTCTCTTTTACCTGGGCGTGAACGCACTGCGCCTTTTTTAGCAGACATCTGCAGAGCTGCGGGCTAGACGACACCAAATTCCTTTACAAGATTTTGTAATCTCCGGGTGGAGACAGTTTCTTCCTGTGTGTTGAAAATATAATAGGTAAGTGGTGGGAAAACTGTCTCAGAGTCCCATTTGCAGCTTCATTCATCCTCGGTGAGGGAGTATGAACGCTTATTTTTCTCTCCAAATGAGTATCCCAGCCGGCAAACCCTGGTTTGAGGTTCACCCTTGGCAGTCAGGCTTGGAAGAGGAGTCTAAATCCATGCCCAGTGATCCTGTACTGTGCTAGGTGCCCATATGTAGTAATCCCCCTCTGTTAGTCCCATAAGTGTATTTTTCCATGGTATGGTTTCCCTGTTGGTAAAACCGTGTCTTTCCCTTGACAGTGTCTGCTCTGTCACACCTCTTTATTTGTAGTAGTTCCATCCCTTTCCAGGTAAGACCTACCACAGTTTTGTTATGTAGTACTGCCCTATAGGTCCATATGTGTACTTCCCTATGTTGCCTCCCAACAGGTAGGGTGTGGCCTCCATATCCTCCCTTTCCATCTAGACTTGGCATGGTTCCCCAGTGTTATACAATCAGCCGTGGCCGAATAGGGTAAAGTAGAAAGGAACAGCAGCTATCAACCTTCCCCTTGTAGAGTTCTGTCCTTTCGTCCCACCAGGTAGTTAGGGCTTTTTGATTTACATGGGTGCAGGGGTCAGTGGTTGTGAAGCTTTCCACAGGAACCCCACATCAACATAATGTCAAACGTGACCAAAAGGGAACATCTTGGTTACTTTTGTAACCCTCGTTCCGCGAAGAAGGGAGCAGATATGTTACTTCCCTTCTGCCTCAACCCTCTACCTCCTGCTGAATGACGGGATCAAATCTTGGCTCCTCAGCACAAATTTAAATGAGTGAGATTCCGGTCAGCTTATATACCCATATGTCCGGGGGAGTGGCCTGGCATGTAAATTATTACCCGAAGGTGATTGGACCCCATACGTTAGTATCAACGTAACGTCTCCATTCCCTCCTTCAGGGAAACAAGGGTTAAAAGAGAAACAGAGAATACATTTATTTCACACTGTTTTTTTCTTGGAAATGTTTATGAATGGGTATACTCTTTGCAGGTATCCTTTGGTGCTATCCATAGAAGAACACTGTGACATCAAGCAACAGAAAATGATGGCTCAGGTGTTCAAAGATGTTTTCCAGGACAAGCTTCTGATGGAGCCACTGGAACCAGAAGCAGAACAACTGCCATCACCAACCCAACTGAAGGGCAAGATCATCCTCAAGGTAGAAAAGCATCACTGGAAAATCCTTCATCCTTTCAGGTTACAATGCAATACCAAGCCACACAATCAATGTTTTGCTACTAACCTTTTCATACAGCACAAGAAACTGAATCTTGATGGGACTTTTGGCAAAAAGGATCTACGAAAAGGAGATAAGCAAGGAGAGCTCTTCATCTGGGATCCAATAGATGAGGTACCAAAATCCAGTTAACATCATCATGGGCTTGTTTGGTCGTTTCATCTTATTTCAGTTGCCTTAATTGATTATGAGTGTAATTTCTGTGTGACTGTGTCCATGTGCAGAGATGGTACAAGCACTACTGTGTGATCGAGAACAAGACATTGTATTATGCTGAGGAGAATGAACTAGAGGACGATGTTGGAAAGGTAAATTACTAAGACTCATTTACAGAATGAGATTTACTTTAAAATCAAGGAAATAAACTGTAATTCAAATGTATAACTTATCAGTCGTCCCAGGGAGGTACAGAGCTTCATCAGTCAGAGCCCTGGTTTCACGGGCGGATGTCAGAGGGCAGACAGACTGCTGAGAGACTGCTGCAAGAATATTGTGCGGATTCGGGTGGAGTTGATGGAACGTTTTTGGTGCGGGAGAGCGACACCTTCGTCAATGATTGCACCCTCTCATTCTGGTAATGTAGGCCTGTTCTCATTCTCTTCAAAGAGGGAGGAAAGATTTTTTCCATTTTTTTCTCTTTATTTTATTTATTGTCTTTAATTTAGTCTTTAAAAATGGAAGAAATAGGGAAAATGCAGCATATGCAGTTGATATGGCCCATATGGGTCATTCCTACTATGCAGTACATTTTCATGTCCCATCATAATGTTATGATAAAATACTAGATAAAATATTAATCTGGCAGTTGTTTAAGACTCAAATCAGAATCATATTATTTATAACATTATATTTATTTTAGCACAGTTTCACCACAATTAAGTGAACATGGGGTAAAATGTTTTATAGTTTTATTTTGCTACTTTAGTTTGTCTATGCGGCATTATCCTGACATTATCACACAGGAAGTGACAATATTTGGTGGGGCAAAACAACAACACATACATCATTCAATTACAGCAATATATTTGTAAGTGACAATATTTTGTGGGGTAAAACAACAACACATACATCATTCAATTACAGCAATATATTTGATGATGTCATTAGCCACCGCACTAGACATTATTATTAATGGAAGGAGACGTGGTGTGTTATCCAAACATTAATGCCATGGAAAGACATGGAGTTTTCAGGTGTTTCTCCCTCATTTCTGCTCCAAGGTCTTGATTGTGGCATTTCTTTGAGGTTTAGAGTCCAGTAGGTTATTCCTGTAATTATGGTTTCTTTTATAAATTGAATACTGTCTCGTATTAGGTCTAACGGTCAGTATACTTGCATTCGTTTTCCCTTATTTAACCCGTAATTGCAAAACGAAAAATGAACGGTTGTTGTATATTTAAAACCCAAAGTTGAATACCAACATTTTAGTTTGACCTGTAGGCCTACACCAACACCTACACCTACACCTGTTTTATTTAATTTTACAAAAGCACAACGTTTTCTTGTTATTGTGAGATTACGCAAATAAAAGTAGTTTTGAAATAAAGTATTATTATTTTCTGTATGACCAGAAATAAAGGGGTATTTTAAGTTTTTTCCACTGTTGATAGGAAAATGCAAGTGCTCACGCCCGCACCTCCCTGCCATCCAGTGCGCTCTCCACACTCCGCACACACACTTGGATGTACGTCAAAATCTTTTGTTTTAAAAGCGTATTCTACATATGTAGCCTAATAAATGTTATAATAATGATGATAGTTATTATTATTGTTTGTGGATACGGACCCAAAACACACTGCGTCTTCTAAGTCAGGTGACTGTAAATGCGCAAAACTCGTTTCCATTGCAGTTTTGTGAAATATTCCTTTTTCGAATTGCCTGAAAAACCTCCTCATGCGAGCGTAAAAACTTTTTTGCGAATCTTTGCGAAATTGACGTGTTCCCATTTAGCGTATTTTCATTTCACAATTTCAATTTGCGAAATTTACAGAAATCAGTAAGATGTCAACATTTCAACATTTCAAAGATGGATAAAAATATCTGGATGCCAGCCAAACTTAACCCCGACCACAACATTTGAGGATGGGAAGTTCAGTCTCACTTGATTCGTTGTAAAGCAAGTATGCCCAAACCAAAACTGTTTGGACCAATCAAATTGTCAGGGCGGGCTTTATACAATGATGGACAGATTATCAAGAGTAACGTAATCATCCACGTAACCAAAGGGTGCTTGGGTTGAATTCGTTTACAACAAAGAATGGCTGCCACTGGAGAATTTAGATGTGTAGATTCAGCCATCGTGTCTGTTATAGAAGATCTAGACAGTGCATTCATTTTAAAAGAGGAACAGAGAACTGCTATCAAGGCATTTGTCGATCGGAAAGATGTTTTTGCCATCCTTCTTACGGGATTTGTTCTATCCAATTAAGTGCAGAGGCATTTTTTTTCCTGTTTCGGTTGTAACGCCCCATAATCACAGCCCAATGGAGCAGAATCAGACTCACATTCTGACTAGAGATGACATCAGGCTAGATAAAAGGGATAGGTTATCCAAATATGAAAATTTTGTTATCATTTACGCGCCCTCAAGTTATTCCAAACCTTTATTTATTTATTTCTTCTGCTGAACAGTGAACACAAAAGAAGATATTTTGAAAAATGTCAATAACCAGACATTTGATAGACCCCATTGACTTTTTTTCCCCTACATATTTTGTTTGGTTACCGACATTATCTTCTTTTGTGTTCATTAGAAGAAAGAAATTCATACAGGTTTACAACAACTTGAGGGTGGGTGGGTAAATTACTGTATGACATAATATACAGTTTTGGGTGAACTATCCTTTTAACTTGAAATTGACACCTTCTTTTGTTAGCTAATTCACAATACCTTTTTTTAATGTAATTTATGCTAATTTAAATAAGTCTTGGCATAATGGCATAATGTATTTCACAATGACATCATCCTCCAGGAAGTTTCCATACTCTCAATTTCTCACGGACCAACGGCTAACTACAGCACTTTGTTTATCTTGTTAGTTTAGTTTTCGTTTACATTGTGTAAATGATTAATAATTAAGACATTTATGTGCCTGATGTTGACCAAAGTCTATTTCTGAAAGAAATACCCTTCCATTAAAGTGTATATGGTGCTGCATAACAAGAATGACCCATATTATTCATATTAATGACTTTTTTTTCTTTGGTTACAATTATACAGAAATGGACATTTTGCTTAAAAAAAATTTACTGTGTGGTCTTTGCAGGCGCAGTGGACGAGTTCAGCATTGTCGAATCCGTTCCTGCATAGATGGAGGTCACACCGTCTATTTCCTCACAGAAAACCTGCATTTCCCCAGTGTGTATGCACTCATCCAGTATTACAGGGAAAACCTGCTCCGCTGTCAAGATTTCTACCTGCGCCTGACCGAACTTGTGCCTCGACCAGACCAGCACCTGCGTGAAGGGTTAGTCGATACTTGATGTGCACAAACAACTTCATGGTGTTTACCACATCCCGGCCAGCAGGGCTGTAGAAGACCACGTGGTCAGGCTTGCAGCTTCTCCTAACACTCACTACAAAATGCAGACACAGCGTAAATATGAAGCTGTGGTTTTTTTGTCTTTAGGTGGTTTTACAGTAACTTGAGCCGAGGTGAGGCAGAGGACTATCTCATGAGGATCCCTCGAGATGGAGCCTTCCTCATCAGACAGAGAGAAGATTCAGACTCTTACGCCATCACCTTCAGGTGCTGCTTTGTTTTCAGTCTCTTCGTTAGCATTGGTTTTTAAGATTTAAGGTTTTTCAAAACACGTAATCCCTAGTATTACTCAAATACTTATTTTGTCCATCCATTCACATCCCATCATGTGGAGAGATTGTTTATAAATTCATGTCATTTTATTAAACCAATTAATAGATTTCATTTACTGATTTAAATATATTATTTAAAAACAACTAATCATTTAATAAAATAAATAATAACTTTTTTGATACTTTATTGGGTCACCACTTGATTTCCAATACGAGTCCTGAAGCAAAATGTGCTGTTACTTTTCTAAGTGGTTTTCAAACAGACAAAATCAAAAAATCCTGGATCATGGGATGCTTCATGAACCATTTATAATTTAAATTATTTTTCATTTATTATTTAAAAACAAGTATTTTAAACCGTTGAAGTGCAGTAAGCAGTGAAAGACAGCTCATTTTGCTATATGCGCATGCTGTCAGAGAGACTGTTTCTCATCGCTGTCTGATTGACACGCACATATAAAGCTGCTGTTCATAAAGTGGGAGAACTGAACTGAGTGCTTTTTGCCAACTAAATGAGCTTGAACGGTTAAATACACATGATTATGTGTCAAAGACTTGACCATGTATTTGCAAGTAAACATTGTGATTTATGTCTTAAAGTGACCACATCCAAATTTACCTGCTGTCATTATTAAAGGGTTAGTTTACCCAAAAATGAAAATGATGTCAGTAATTTTTACTCACCCTCATGTTGTTCCGACCCCGTAAGACTTTCGTTCATCTTCGGAACACAAATTAAGATATTTTTGATGAAATCTGAGTGAAACAGAGTGAAGATTATTGATTACTAAAAAAAACAAACAATCTTTCCACTGCATAATAATGACCAGTGAATTTACATTCTAAGTATCTAGTTAATGTTCTAATGTGTGTTTTTAATGGGAGATTTGTGGATAGAGCAATTAATTTAGATTTATACGGAAATTTTTTTTGTAAATTAACTGTAATTGTTTAAAAAAAACTCAAAACTGGGGCAAAGTAGCTCGTTGATGTTGGTGTTTATATTATTTAGTTAAATTATTATTGTAATTCATTGTGGGTTTTATTTGCTGAAACAGAGGTGAAGGGATGGTAAAGCACTGCCGGATACACAAAGATGGATCCATGTACGTGCTGGGCACCTCTAGTGAGTTTGAGAGTCTGGTGGAATTGGTCGACTATTTCAGAAAGAAAGCGTTATATCGGAAGATCAAACTCCGCTACCCAGTCACACCAGAACTAGTTGAGCGCTTCAGTTCGGTGAGAAAAAATATTGTTTCTTTTGGAACAGAAAATCCTTTTTGGTTACTTTATTTTAAGGTGACTGTGTTACAGTGTAAATAGGATATTTAACTACATGTACTTACTATTAGATAGGGATTAAAGTTTGGTTTAGGATTAGTTTCATGTAATTTTGCAGAATTTATAGTTATTACTATGTAATGTGTAACGAGGACACTGTAAAATAAAGTGTTACCCACGTTTTATACAGCCCCATACTGCATACTGTGCTGAACACTGCAGGGATTGTTCAACAGTTTTTCTTTGAATGCATTGTCTGCATACACTCTTCAAAGTGAACAAGGTCATGTGCACCTCTTCCTTTGCTACGGCCACAGTTTGCATGTTACACTTGCATCATTTTATCTGTTGTAGCTCTTTTGGTTTCTTCTCCTTTTTTCCAATCAAAGTTCAGACCAAAAGTTCTGATTTAGTTTAAAGGGTTAGTTCACTTTGAAATTAATTTTTGATATGTTTTAGCTTACCTCAAGGTCATCCAAGATGTAGGTGTCTTTGTTTCCACAGCATTTTCAATTTTGACATTTTTTGGTCAAACCGTTGTTGTCTGTCAGTCATATAATGCAGAGAAGTCCAAAGTAAACATGATTTAATGACTCGTAAATGTAAGTACACGAAACGAGCGGTTTGTGTGAGAAAACGAACAGTATTTATATAGTTTTTTACCTCGTTAACAGCCGTCGAAATGATCTGAATCAGATGTTCAACTGAACCGAACTGAACCGCCTCCAGACGTTACGCCGCAAGTGATCTCTCGCGCGTCTACGTCACGCATTGTTTACACGGAGATTT
This sequence comes from Pimephales promelas, assembly GCF_016745375.1. The sequence goes on from NW_024121599.1 coordinate 3,193,018, forward strand.
CGGAAGTTTTACCTTTCATTAAACATATTTAGATATATCGAAATCGTCTTCCATTGCGATTTCCCGTATATCTAAATATGTTTAGTTTTGACCAAAAAATGTCAAAATTGAAAATACTGTGGAAACAAAGACACCTACATCTTGGATGCCCTTGAGGTAAGTTAAGCTAAAACATATAAAAAATTAATTTCAAAGTGAACTATCCGTTTAACAAGTATAATATGCAGTCTTTTTTCACTTCTTGAGGATATGCTAATGTTTTTACCCTCTTCCCGTGGCTGGTGTTAATTAAAAAAGTAACAAATAATTATTTTTTAAATAAATGTTTCAATAAACTATTGAGTCACCACTTGCTTTCCAATACGGGTGCTGAAGCAAAATCAGTTGCGAACCACTGATAGAGCACAGAGACTAAACAGACATATTATATGAAATGTGTAGATTATAGATTTTGCTTGGCTGTAGTCTAATGTGCAGGAAAGAAATCTCTAAGAAATGCTTTATTTCTTCCTTTTCAGATAACCAAAACTGCTTCACTTTATGATTCTAAACAGTATGTGGAGGCCAACGAGATAGAGCCATCTCTGGTAAGCACTTTGAAGAGCAAACACAGCTCCTACATGTTAGTATGCACAAGAGGTCATCTTCTGTGGGCTGGGGAGGAAGTGGTGATGCTGGCTATCTCTTTCTCTCACATAGGAAACTGATCGTCTCAAAAGAGGAAATGCAGCCTGCGATGTCATGTTTAACCATAAATGCTTCATGTTTCTAGTTCGATGTAATTCACAAATTCCCTTTAAAGAGAATTTATTTTAGCCTTCACACTCTTTGAACCACTGAGGCTATGTGTGGGTGAACAAAGTGCATTTGCAGATCCGTATAGCAAGATTGAACTTGTTTTGTTGCATTGCAGCCCCAGAGCACTGTGAAGGCCCTCTATGACTACAGGGCCATGCGGCCGGATGAACTCTCCTTTTCCAAGGGCTCTTTAATCCATAATGTGACTAAGGAGGCAAATGGATGGTGAGATTATTTGTATATAATGTGGTTAAAAGCAATAAATGTTCTATTTAGCACTGCAAAAATTTGATAAATACCATGGTACTAAATGATTACCACATACGTGTACCACAGCATTTACACAATACTCCAAGGTACATTCTAAAGTTTGGGGTCGATTTTTAAGATGTCTCTAATGCTCAAGACTGCATTTATTGATCAAAATTGGTAGAAACAGTAATATTGTTTTCTATTTACATGTTAAAACCCATGGTACTTTTATTTTAGTGTAGCTTTGTGGCACATAGATGCATTATTGCTTTTTTCTGCCAGAAAAAGATTATCATATCACTCTTTTGTGACTCTAAAATTACAGAGTGATTTGAATCGCTTACATTTTGATAAATTCACCAACATTTAATATCCCTGTTTATCTGCTGATGCCTACAGGTGGAAAGGAGACTTTGGTGGGAAACTGCAGCACTATTTCCCTTCAAATTATGTCGAAGAAGTGGCCAATACATCTGATGCCAATTACCAGGTAAAGCATATTAAAAATGTGGATATTTAAAGGGACGCTCCACTTTTTTTGGAAATAGGCTCATTTTACCACTCTCCCAGAGTCAAACAGTTGAGTTTTACCGTTTTCGAATCCATTCAGCCGATTTTATGATATTTAGAAGAATATCCGTAACCAGACAGTTTCTGGTCTCATTGACTTCCATAGTAGGAAAAAAATACTATGGAAGTCAATGAAACCAGAAACAGTCTGGTTACTGATATTCTTCTAAATATCAGAAAATCGTCTGAATACATTCGAAAACAGTAAAACCCAACAGTATAACTCTGGGGGAGTTGTAAAATGAGCATATTTCCAAAAAAGTGGTATAGTATAGTATTTTGCATGCTTATTTGCTCACATACATAGAGAACATCTACAACCGATACTCTGAACATCAACATTAGATGTTCTCTTTCAGCCTGAAGACGAAAATCCATTAGGTGACTTATGCAAAGGGGTAGTGGACATCTCAAAGTGTACTGTTGGTAAGATGATTTATCTCCAGGGCCATTTAACACCTGTACAGCATATGACTTTGTTAGGCTCAGACCTATTTTGAACTCATTTCTTCATTTCCAGTTCGCTCAGCCAAACATGGCAAACCTGTGGTGGTGACGTTGCAAGATAAGGAAAATAAAGAGAACATGATGCCATTTGATTTGGCCACCGAGACCACTGAGGAGCTGTACGAGTGGTACCAGGTGGCCTGGGACATCACACAGAGAGAAGAAAACCGAGAGTTTGAGGTCTGTCTCAGTCGCTCACGTTTGGATCTTAATACGTGTCCTAAATAGGGCAAACCGGGGCTAGTTGTCACACAGGGAAGCTGTCACAAGTCACTCATTCTATAAATATTGGATTGGTCGTTTGAAGTCAGATTTAGGGGGTGTTTAAATGCTAGGTGTAGCCCTAGAGAGAACATTTATAGCATTCTAAGTATCTAGTCAAGTATTTAAAGCTGCAGTCTGTAGCTTTTTTTGGGTTAAAAATGATCCAGAATACATATTTGAGAAAATGCATAACCAGCCAGTGTTCAACTCTATCTGCTTTCGTAGCTCGTTTCAAAGCGGTAATAATGTTTTTATTACGGTAAAGCGGTTTTAAAGCGCTAATAATGTTTTTGTAATAATGTTTTTAACCCCAGTGGTACTGGTGGATTTCCACGGTTCCGCTGTACACATAAAGAAGAGTCTCGGCTAGTAGGCTATATTGCATATGTGGATGTTGGAGGTGAAGATTTATAGCCTTTTCTCACAGCACTTGATTTAAATAAACTTATCAATTTGATGGCGGATCCAGAAAGGTTAAAACGGGGGACTGCATAACTGCGGACTGCAGCTTTAAAGTATAATGTTGGGCAAGAGTTTATGAATGTTTACAATAATTTCCCATTGCAGAAAATAAAACAGAGGGAGGTCGAGAACAAAGAAGAGGTGGCCAGCGAGATGTCTGAACTGGTTGTTTACTGCCAGCCTCGCAGTAAAGACAAGGACCGCTTTGGTACAGAGAATTAAATAAAAATGCATTTATACATATTTACACAAATATGAAAATATATGCACTACCATTCAAATGTTTGGGGTCAGTATTTTTTTTATATATGAAATTAACTTTTATTCAGCATATATTCGTTAAATTAATCAAAAGTGGCAGTGAAGACATTTATTACGTTACAAAATTTTATTTCAAATGCTGTTTTTTTAGCTTTCCATCCATCAAAAAAATCCTGAAAAATGTTTTCACTGTTACCACAAAAATATTGAGGAGCACAACTGTTTTTAACATTGATAATAATGAGAAATGTTTCTTGAGCACCAAATCAGCATATTAGAATGATTTCTGAAGGATCATGTGACACTGAAGACTGGAGTAAGTGTCTTTGGCATCACAGGAATATATTACATCTTAAAATATATTAAAATAGAAAACAGTTATATTAAATTGTAATAATATTTTACAATATTACTTTTTTAACTGATTAGACAAATGCAGCTTTGGTGAGCGACATAGCAGACTTCTTTTAAAAAACATAAAAAAAAAATCTTACTGACCCCAAACCTATATCAGCTGTGTATTAACAATATGATTACCTTTCCCTTTCAGATAATTATACCTACAAAGAGGTTCGGTCCTTTGTAGAAAATAAGGTTCCTTCCAGAAACAAGTCGACTCAATTTATGCTGTATAACCGCAAGTCGCTGAGCCGCATCTACCCTAAGGGCCAGAGGGTGGATTCTTCCAACTATGATCCGTATCCACTATGGATGCTCGGCTGTCACATGGTGGCACTCAACTTTCAAACTGCTGGTAAGATGAAGTGTGAAGTTCAGGTCTGTAATACAACAACTATCTGTTAACATTCCACACATTGCATAAGCAATCTGGTCATGGACTGTTTTCTGTTCCGCCATTTTTTTGTTACTACCTGTTTTTATGTGTTTTAATGTTTTGTATGTTGCATGCTATGTTGTGGTCAACAAAGTTAGGGATGTCCTGCCTCTCAGACTGTAAAACTAGTTTACCTACAGGTACCAATAATATATAACCTAACCTAACTCATCTCAATAACAGTTCTTTGGCTAACGTATGACCCCACTTTAAGTATATGACCTGTGATTAGCCATTTTAGCTCATGGGCTTTAATCACATTCAATTTATTCATTAGTCAATGCTTTTTGACAGCATAATGGTGTAGTTATGCCATGCATCTACCAGCAGGGGCAAGAAAACTACACCACACAAATCAACCGACCCTTGACCTCTTCTGTAAAATAGTAAACAAGGAAGAGAGGAAATTACTCAATGAAAGGTTTTATTGAAATTCTAGTTAAAGTTTAAAAATGTTTGAATAAATGGGTAGAGTATTAGACGGAAGCAGGGAACATGGAAAATAATGTAAGAATGGTGAGAAGGTTAAACAAAGTATTTGGTAACATTTTACAATAAGGTCTCATTTGTTAACATTATTCATGAACATGAACTAACAATGAGCAATTAATCTTTGTTAATCCCAGTAAAAATCAAATAATTCATTGTTCATGTTAGTTTATAAATGTTAACAAATACAAGTTTGGATTTTAAAAATGTTTTAGTCAATGTTGAAATTAAAGTGTTAACCATTATTTAAAGATAAAAATGTGAAATAAAGGAAACAAAATGGGTTTCCTTTATTGGGTTTCAGACTGTGAGTGTAAACATATTTACAGAGAAAAATACAAACTTTTTTTTAGTCATTCAATAAATAATTTAGTAAAACAGCATTTACTTCTCTTCTCAGATAAGTACATGCAGCTGAACAGCGCTCTCTTCAGTCTAAATGGAGGCACAGGATATGTGCTGCAACCTGAGATGATGCGCAGAGACTCCTATGACCCTCATCAGGAGAAGAAGAATGTCAGATCTACTCTCGCCATCAGAGTAAGACATTTAAACAGAATAACATTAATTTAGTCCGAGTCTGAGAACTGAACAAGAACGGTTTCATTTTAATAAAAGAATTGAAAAGTCTCTTGTTTTTGTTTTTTTGATGCTCAGGTGATAGGAGCACGACATCTTCCCAAACCAGGGCGAAGCATTGCCAGTCCCTTTGTGGAGATTGAACTGTGTGGCCAAACAGAAGACAACAAAGTCAAGACTACCGTCTGCCGTAAGAAGCGGTCTTGTTTTAATATCACTGAGATACTTTTATAGTTTTTATTCATATTTTGAATTGTTTTACAATTTTTGTTTTTATATATATTTTCTAACTAGAATCTACATGAACTGCTAACATGCTAAGATTTGTGTGTGTGTGTATATATATATATATGTACACACACACAAACCTTAGCATGTTAGCAGTTCATGTAGATTCTAGTTAGAAAATATTTAAGAAAAAATAAATATATATATATATTTTTTTAAATATGTCCACAGATGACAATGGACTGAACCCTGTATGGCTCGGGCCGAACTCTCAGCCTTCAGAGACATTTACTTTCAACGTGTATGAGCCGGACCTCACCTTTCTACGTTTTGTGGTCTTTGAGGAAGACATGTTCTCTGACCCCAATTTCCTGGCCCAGGCTACATTCCCTGTGAAAGGCATTCGCTCTGGTAAGTCCGTCAACAATGCCAATTTTTAATTTTTTTTTGTGAAACATTGTGCAAATGAATACAGATTTAAGTTTGAGTACAAAAACTGAGCGTGATGCTTTCACAGGGTACAGATCAGTGCCTTTAAAGAATGGATTTAGTGAAAACCTGGAGCTGGCAACTCTATTGGTGTATGTTGACATTCAGAAGGTGGAGGTAAGAAACACCTAAATTTTATAAAAGAATTAGGTACTTTTGTTGATGATATGGAATATCTAATTTTGCTTTAATGAGGATACTCTGTTAGTGTAATGGAAATTCCCTGTCTGACTTATTTCTTCAGAAAGCACAGGAAGAACTCTACTCTTCCTCAAAACAGTTGCAAAAGAAGCAGGCGGAGTTGAGCAAAGAGTTCTGCCTCTATGACACTCACTCCAACCTGCAGCGCGCCGCGACTCCTAATCGGCGCGAGGACTTCTCGCAGGAGTTCACTTACTCGGAAAAAAAGTGAGTGTATGAAATAGCATGGGTGAATTTAAACATCACACCCTCTGTGAGGAGGATATTCATATCTGTCTATCTTTGTCCATACAGGTTAAATAAACAACAGCAAAAAATAAACAACAGCAAGTTCTACTCATGAGGAAAGCAAGAAGTCTAGTTCCCTCCCGGCCTGGTTCTAATGTTCTTAAGGGTCTCTTCCTCTCCATTCTGCTGCTCTATATAACTACTGGTTCCTTAAACAGGCTGCAAAGACAGGAAGTTGCAGCCATCTCTCTTTTAAGGTCACACTGGAATAAATCAAAAAGTGAATTTGAGCATACTCATCAGTATGAGAAGATGTTTGACCAAAACTTAGAAGCTGTAAAACTTTTTAAATTGTGGGCATAAAAACTGCATGAAGGATTTTTGTGAGTGTGTGTGTGGTAAATGTGAAACTGTTAATCTACTACCTATCGGTTTGTAACATTTCATTTGTAGCTGTATTAAACTCTTCCTTATTGTCTTAAAATATAAATAACAAGACATGTTATTTATTTGGTTTCTTTCTTGTTTTTAATATGAATATTTGTTGAGGAAGTTTTATCATGTGTTTACGTAAAAGTCAATTCATACACTGACTGACACCGACCGACGCGGACAATCACCTGACCAGACATTATGCCACTTCTCAGACATTCCACAACCTGACAAACTGGGATTGAAAGTTCAATCTGTGATAAAAAAGCACCGACCATTGCAAAAAGCCAGTACAGTGTAAATTGGCCTAAAGGGATGTTGTAGGCTACACGGAAGTACAGTGCGATATTCGTTATTGAAATATAGACCTTATGTAGCCCCGCCCCCTTTCAGCATTGCATTCGTTGTGTTCTGTCTTCCTGTTTATTTCCACAACATGAAGGTAAGATCTTACAGACTGATGACACCTGTTTTAAAAACTTCCCAGTCTGCTGACTTTTGTAAGAAGTTCAGAGACAAAATTCTAAAGATGGCTGCAAGCTTGTCTGGCATAAGGTCTAAATATATTTTTTGTATCTGTAATGACTACATTAACTACACACCAAATAAATATGCGAAGAGTTCAGATGCAAAAGCCTCTAAATGCCATTTGAAATTTTCTTCTAAAATGACCATTTTTATCAAGCTTGTATATTTAAGTTCAGTAATTTCACTTAAATGACAATTAACAGGTAATCTTCATTGCCATTTAAGTGAAATTACTGAACTTAAATATACAAGCTTGATAAAAATGATCATTTTAGAAGAAAATTTCAAATGGCACTTAGAGGCTTTTGCATCTGAACTCTTCATGTGCACACATGAAATATATATATATTTTTTAAATTAAATGTACAATGTACATAACATTTGGCCTATGAACAAGACAATCAACAATAAAAAAAACTCAAGAATCAGGTATTCCATAGAGCCATGTATAAACCTAATAAAACTACCAGTAAAAGTAGATATAGATAGACTTCAGTGAAAAATCTTGGTGTAAAAGTTCATTACAGTAGTTCATGAAGAGAATGGTGATGCAGTGTGACAAAAATGTAAGAAGCCTGCTCAACTTTGTATTTTATGCTGACTTAAAAGTGTCTGCTTAAAGTCTGCTACTTCAGATAATGACTTAACTCAAAACAGTTCTTGGCATATATCTGACTTCATTTCATAATCTTTAATGCAAGCATGTATTTTTTCATCTGGGCAAAAAGTTTGACCGACTTTTACATTAAGCAATTTCCTAGACAGGTTTGCTGTATTCTCCCATTGAGTCTGAATACTGCAATGAGAACATTACAGTACTGAAAATAGTGTTTGTCTGTGGATAAATGAGATTGATCAAGATAAAACAACAACAACCCAGCAAGCAATTTTGCATTTAAAAGACTTCTAGACACAGCCATGATGTCTAGGATAAAACAAGGCAAAATGTGGGCAGTAAACATGTCTAAGCATAGACCAAGAATAGAAGAACATAGAGCATGTCAAAGAAATGAAACCAAACACCTTGTAATCACTGTTGATTTCACTTACATGATGTAATCTCACAGATCTCGAAAGTTGTTTTGTTACAAATTTCAAGGTTATTTTGGCTAGAAGTGAGCTAGTCATACTTTGACTATATCAGACTGTGAAATGACGCCTAATTGCTTGCTGGGAAAATTCAACACTGTCTCAGTTAAATTAATTTGTTTTATATTATCATATAGTGCCGTACCAGTGAGCTGTGAACTTTAAGGTTTATCAATAATTCGAGTGATTCTATGATTCTACTTTAGGAGCAGAAACAAAAAAGAAAAGAACCAAAACTTTAACATAGATGATTTTTTTTTTTACATGTAAAATAAATAAATAAATAAAGGTTTTAATTAACAAATTGATTTATAAATTTTAGCTTAAAATATCATGTTTTATTTACTGGTGCAGCAAAAAAACATTTTTCAAATGTGGTGATTTTAAGACCTTGAAACCTATTTATTAACCTAAATTAAAGTCCTATAAAGGGTATTTTTGGGGGGAGGGGGCCTTTGATTTCTCTTTACAGGCCTAACGTTTTACATACTCTGAAGATATCCTGGTTATACAGTTACAGGTATTCTAAAATAGTCCCATAATATTGTCACCAGTATGCTCAGTGTGATTAGTTTTCATGGACTTTTAAGTTTGCATTCTTCACCTGTTTTTTTTTTTTTTTTTTTCTTTGTTTTCCGCCACTGATACAAATACAAATCATTACAGCGGCCATTTGTCTTTTAGTTAATCATCTCTGTGTATTAAGTTCCTGCAATTCTGTGCATGGTCTGGTTTATGTTAGAGGTTGTGTTTTGTTTGCCTGCCTTTTTTGGATTGCCTTCAAAGTGGATCATTAAAGACTTTTAAAACTTGTTCATTGATCAACTTGTGTGATAAGGATGATATTGAGTAAACAACGAAGGCATTATTCCGGTGAAAGTGAATAAAAAGTGAAAGTGATAAAGTGAAAAAGATGCGTTTTCAAACGAAAATGTATTAGTGTGGTCAAGGCTTGAGATGATTCAGATGATTCTAACATCTAAACTTGCTTTGCCAGTAACAGAGGGTGTGGGTGGATACTGTTTTGCACAAACTGAACCACACTTGACAACTGTTAGTTGAGAAAATTGCACATCAGACATCTCTCACACAATCTTTTTTCTTCCAGTAAAATCAATTTCTTTTCACCAATTCCTCCACCCCCTGGTTTTAAAGCAATGTTCATGCCACTTACAAATCTTACATGATTTTACATATCTGTTTAAAAAAGAGCTTTCTTAACATTGGTTTGGAGGCCCGTGGTCTGATAAATACGGATATTTAATATTACGTTTAAATCAATTCACAGGTAACTTAATGAAGATTATTTGGGTATTTCTTGTCTCTCTTGTCCTCTGGAAATTTTTGCTTTTCATCAAATAAGAAAGCTGTTTATGCCTCATGATGTGATTTTTCTCAAGACCTGGTCTGGAGAATAACCAATAGAAGTCTTCTTGTCAGTTCTCAGTTTGATTTGTGCACTTGAACTGGAAGGTAAGTCTGAATATAGGCTACATGAATATTCTTACTTTTAATGCTTATCATACACATAAAATACATTCTTTAAAAAAAAACCCAACTATTTTTAGAGTATAGTTGCTGAAAGTAGAGAATGATGCAAAAGCACTACTTCCTTCATGGGAAATTAGGAAGCTGTTAATCCCACAAGATTGTGTCTTTTTCTCAAGAACTGGTTGGACAATAACCACTTGACGTCATCTTGTCATTTCTCAGTTTGATTTGTGCACAGAAACTGGAAGGTAAGTGCGTCTGGACATAGGTTACATTACATGAATAATCGAACATTTAACAGAATTATTGCTTTCATAAGTATGAAATATATATATATATATATATATATATATATATATATTTAAAACATTGTGTGTGTGTCAGATGCAGTGATGATGGGTAGCAATGAGCGGGTTGAGCTGACAGAGGAGGAGAGGAGTCGGATTATTAAGCATCTGCAAGCAGGGACTGAAATGATGGTGTTTCAGCAGAAGGCTGAGAGACTCACTGTCCAGGTCCTGATGGAGACCATGCAGGTGGCCTTCATACGCTCCGGCGACAGGATAGTCACAATGTGTACGTTTTCTCCTTGAACGAATAGGCTTGACACAATGCAGTGTTTAAGCTTAATTATTCAAACTAATTATTGAATCAAACAGAGTAATGCTTTTTAAAATAGCAGTTTCACAGACAAGGCTTAAGCCTAGTCCCAGATTAAAATGCATGTTTGAGCTGAAAGCAACTTGCACTTATATATCTTAAAATATGTCAGTGCCATTGTTTTGTCTCAATATGCGCACCAGTAATGTTTTTTTTTTTCCTAAGGCATGTTTAAAAGCTATTAAATGTCAAAATTTAACCCTTTGATGCGCAAGCTATGGATGCACAACATGGGTCTAGAAAAGACCGTATTCATTTCCTATGTTATTTCATAATGATGACCCATCTAAAATGACCCATCTATGCAAGCATGATAAAACAAAAGAATAAAAAAAACGTTTTGTTAAAATAGCCAATTTCACAGTTGTTTAGATCAGCACATTTACTGTATCACTTGAAATATGTTTATTGGCACACATAATACACATATAACCGATAACAATGAAATTGAACTGCAGTGCAACTGTATCTCCCCACATTTAATGCGCTGCATCCACCCGGATGATGCGACTGCAGCCATAGTGCACGAGAACGCCACCACACAACGGCTTATGTGACCGATAGCATCGATTTATGACCACAAATAAAAATGAATATGGAGGTACAAGGTTTCTGCCCAACAGCGATAATATATACTTGTATATATATAACTTTCTATTGAAACTTTTATTCTGTTGACCTAGCTATTAGAATATGTCGACCGCAAGCTGGCTAATATTGCTAAACATTAGCTAAGTTTGTTTCTCTTTTGCACTAGTAATGGATTTCAAGGTCAAGGTTATAATTGTTCAAATGTCTTTTACAAAATATCAAATATTTTCTGTGACAAAAAATGCATTAAATAAAACTTACATGCATGAAATATACAAAAGCAGCCGTGTTGAATTGTGAAATGTGTGGCAGGTGAATAGTTTTCTGAAGTAAATATATTTATACTATTTACAGTACAAATATCAAAGGTTCCTATGGGTCATAATTGATGTAGAAATACATATAAAAACTTATTTGTTTCTAAAGTAAGAAAGTAAAAATAAATACAATGATTTGTGGAAATCAAAAACAAGATATTTAATGAATTAATAAATGATAAAATACATTTCTTTCAAATATTTAGCAAAGAAACATGAAAATGGGTGTTTTTAGACCCATGTTGCGCATTAGAAGGGTAGTGACACAAAAACGATTTTTATTCGAAAAGTAAGAGAGGGAAAATTTAAATAAGGATTTGTAATGATCTAAAACAAGTTCATTGAGGAATAGCTGGAATACTGAATGATGAAATTAATTTCTTGCAAAGAAAAAGAAAATAAAACCTAAGTCAGACCCATGTTGTGCATCAAAGGGTTAAATGTTCTAATTGAATTTGAATAATTTAGGCCTAATTATGGCTTTATCTAAGCCCTGTTCAAAGGTATAATTATACTGAAGATACAATTCACTGAATAATTGCATTTTGTTTGTATATTTGCAGTGGACATTTTTGAGATCAAGGAGGTTCGCCAGGATTTCCAGCGACTCAACGAGAGCATGGGGAGTATATTTCGAAGAATCTTTCGACAGTCTGAAAAAGAGATTCAGCAGGACGGCAAAACGTGTTTCACCATCTTCTATGGATCTGAGTTTATTTTAGAGTCACTGAGTCTTAACGGTATGCAAATGTTTCTCACACATTGTAAGAGCAACTCTTTAAAAAAATGTTTACTTCTATTTAGCAAAGATACATTAAATTGATCAATAGTGACAGTAAATAGGCTACATAATTAATGCTAAATAAATAAATGCGGTAACACTTATTTTACGACCCGCAAACAACTGCGCAAGTTCACCAAAATTACGTTTCTGTAATTATACCGTACTTCCATGTAGGTATAAGGGAACAATATGTTAAGTTTTGGGTAATAAAGGGGTAACAAGCAGATATACAAGCTAATTTTTTATAATGTAATTATTGTAAAACTAACAAACTAAAAATTGTACATCTGTTGTATATAAAAGTTATCATCACATTTCAAAATATGTTCTTGTGCAATTTTACAGGGTAATTTTAACATCTGTGGGATGAAAATTAAACGTGTGTATATATATATATATATATATATATATATATATATATGAAGAGTTCAGATGCAAAAGCCTCTAAGTGCCATTTGAAATTTTCTTCTAGAATGATCATTTTTATCAAGCTTGTATATTTAAGTTCAGTGATTTCACTTAAATGGCAATGATAATTACCTATTAATTGTTATTTAAGTGAAATTACTCAACTTAAATATACAAGTTTGATAAAAATCATCATTAAAGAAGAAAATTTCAAATGGCATTTAGAGGCTTTTGCATCTGAACTCTTCATATATATATATATATATATATATATATATGGCTGTATGAAAGCACAGTATGATAAAAAATGAATTTATTGACTTTTCTTACTAGATTAATTAATGTTAAATCAACCCACAGATGGCAAATTAAATGTAAAATTAAAAAATATATATATAGCCTATATATTGCCAGAAATGTGATGATAACTTTTATATACAACAGACGTACAATTTTTGCGTGGAATGTATGAACATAATAGGTACCTGTTAAAATAATTACATTATAAATTATAAATTTGCTTGAATAGCTTGTTACCCCTACCGTATACCTACACAGAGGAACACTATAATTACAGAAACAAACGTACACCGTAATTTCGGTTTACTCACGAAGTTATTTGCAGGTTATATATCTGCCTATTACCCCTTTATTATCCAAAACTTAACATATTGTTCCCTTATACCTACACGGAAGTACGCTATAATTACAGAAACGTACACCGTAATTTCGGTGTACTTACGCAGTTTTTTGCGGGTTGTAAAATAAAGTGTTACCATAAATGCTGTTCTTTTGAACTGTGTCTTCATTAAATAATCCTAAAATATTAAGCAACACAATGGTTTTCAACATTGATAATAATAAGAAATATTTATTGAGCAGCAAATCAGCATATGACTGGACTAATGATGCTGACAATTTTAAAATATATTAAAAGATTGAAAATTTAAATTGCACTAATATTTTTACAATATTACTGTTTTTAGTTTGCTAGCTGTTGGAACATCATATGCATATTTTTCACCAGAAAAAATTACCTAAAGAAGTTAGTATTTTTGGTTGACCACAGAAGTCTCGTTGGTTAAGATAACTAAAGAGTGTGATAAATAAAGCAGCACACGATCATCGCCAACATCTGTAGAAAAAGACAGCATGATGCTGGTAAACAGCTTTGCTAGCAAGACTGGAATGGTCCCTATGGAGCACCTGGGGTTACATTATGTCTTCAAGTGTATCCCGTGGGGAACAATCAAGATTTGCTTTTTGCAACCGTCTCACCACTTCATTATGTCCTTATGATAGTGTTGTTGTCCCTCATTCTGTGATGGTACGCTACTATAACAGTGAATGTTCTCAGAACTTTTGCTAGCATTGTGGTAGGTTAAGGTTCTCTCAAATTAATGAACATACATCCTAATTAATAAAATATTTGTCCTAAGTTATTCGGTTTTTAATTATGTTTTCATTGATGTATTTAAGCATAATTTATACATTGTTCATGTAACGTTTTTACCTGAAATGTTAGTTGGATGTTAAACATTCAAAACTTTCCATTATGTTTGCAAAATGATAAAATGCAATGTTTGCATAACCAAAAACATTTTTAAAAGTCAAAACTGGATATTTTGAACATTCATAAATAATGTTTTTATGGATTAATGCGAACGTTAGCAAAAAAACGTTTATAGAAAATATTTTGTTGGGTATTTGTCTCCCACAGCTGATACTGTGGAGGATGCAGAAAAATGGCTGACAGGACTGGAGTTACTCAGACAGGAGACACTGGTGGCTCACACACCAGAGATTATAGAGACGTAGGCCTACACACACACACACACTTACAGAGAGTGTACCTTGTGTATCAATGAACCGTAACCCAAATTATATGTTTGTTTTATTCTCTGTGTTTCACTCTACTGTAGTTGGCTGAGGAAGCAGATGTACTCGGTTGATCAGACAAAGAAAAATAGGTTCTCCTATTTCTCTTTCACCTGCTTATCCAGTTTTATTGTAGCTTATCACCCAGTCTCACTGTAGTCATCTGTTTCTTTTTCTCACAGCATCACCCTGAAAGAGCTCAAGTCTCTCTTGCAAAAAATGAACATCACTGTGCCAAGTGGACGTTTTCTGGAGGACAGATTTGTGGTACAAATAATATTGTATCACTGCATATCACTGAATTCTCAGCCCATTCTCACCCCCAAGGCCTTTGACCATGCTTCAATAACTGATGCTTTAGGCGCCCTTCAGCGTCAGTTAGATGACGCCCTAGGATCGCGTCATGTAAGTGACGCTAAAGGGCGCCTAAAACATCAAATATTGAAGCATGGTCAAAGGTGACGCCTTGGGGTGAGAATGTGTTGGAATTCTACATTTATGTTAATGCATTCGGCTAATGATTTTACTCAAAACAACTGAAGATGTACATTTTATCTACTCCCTAAAAAGTAGATTTAATGTTTTAATTTTTTTTTTTTTTGCTTAAAAACACATTTAACGTTGTCTGAATGTTGCATTTTCAGGAGGTGGGAGCTAAAGATTATGTCCTGGATTTTCAACAGTTTAACAAATTCTATAATATTTTAGTATTTGAAAACCAGATGACGGTGAGTTTCAATTCGTTTTTTTTTTTAGTAACTTTTTATTAAATTCGTATTTGACTATCAATTCCATTGTATATGAATGTTATTTGTATTATTGAATGGAACATTTACTTGTTTTAAACATGATATAAATATTTAAGAGAAGTAATTTGTAAAACGTCATGACTAATTTATATTATTTTAATAATTTATTAGTTGCTTGAAGAGTTTAAAAAGGGGCCTGCCCCTTTCACAATGAGGTAAGTGGTTCAGTTTGGTGCTTTAAATGGGCCATATCATGGGAAATTTAATTTTAGGCTACTTGTTGCTGCAGTCCGTAGCTTTTTTTGTAAAATGCAAAAGACTTCATTCGGACTTCGAAGTGGCTACAGAACAAAAGAGACTGCAACTAGACCCATGCAAAAACATGTAGTCACGCAATACTGATGTTTTAACAATTTGAGAACAAAATATAATTTGCACGGTTTTTCGTGATATGATAACTTATAAGCGATTGTTAGATTTAATCAGCTCGATTTACTGCAATGTTTGAACCAGAACAAAAGTGGATGTTTCTTACTTGTTCAGATGACATTTTCCGGTGAAAATTCTTATGTTGGTCACACTTCCAAAAATAATAATCTGTGATTCAGAATACCAGCATCTACACCGCACGGTGACTGACAGTCTCACAGTCTCCTCAAACATTGTGTTCATTCGCGCTGTGCCGTGTCGAGGGTGTCGACGTACAACTCACGTAAAGTTGATAATTCCGCGAATGACTGCAATTGCAGATTTCGAACAGAGATGGCGACAAAGAGGAAAAGCTATGGACTGCAGCTTTAAATAAAGTTAAATGTACCATGAGAACCAAATTGACCTTTTTTCTATGTATTTCTCTGCAGTAATACTGATAGGCCTGAATCTGCTGTACTTCCCCTCTATGATTTTCAAAACTTTCTTTTACATAGACAGAAGGTAAGACTAATGTATATTATCTTTTATCTACAGGCGAAACTTAAAAAATTAGAATATCATCCAAAAGTTAATTTATTTCAGTAATTCAACTTAAAAGGTGAAACTAATATATTATATAGACTCATTACATGCCAAGTGAGACATTTCAAGCCTTTATTTGTTATAATTTTGATGATTATGGCTCACAGCTTATGAAAACCCCAAATTAAAAATTGTAATATTGTGAAAAGGTTTTCATAAGCTGTGAGCCATAATCATCAAAATTATAACAAATAAAGACTTGAAATATCTTACTTTGCATGTTTTATATCATATATTAGTTTATAATATATCATATATCTATATCATATATTAGTTTCACCTTTTAAGTTGAGTTACTAAAATAAATGAACTTTTGCACGATATTCAAATTTAGTTTGATGCAAAATGTTGGGGTCAGTAAGATTTGTTTAATGTATTTGAATGAAGTCAGTCATGCTCATCCAAGGCTTTATTTGATATTGCGAATACTGTGAAATATTAAATATTATAATTTAAAATAACGTTGTTTTTTTTTAAAGAGAAATTCTCCCGTACTGCGTAATATCTTACGCTAGGGGAAAACCTCTTGTCCACGAGATATTGAAACCGAAAATTATGGTTAATTTTGGTTCCCGCCTTACAGGCTAAACTACATTCGGTCTAAAGATCAGTACTGTCTCCCCCGTTACCTCGCTTGAGCTTGAGCACCCTTCACTGATCGATAAAATAACTCCATGGGCAATGAGTAAGACCCATACTGTTACCCAGTTCAGGCCGAACATTTTCATCCTGATTGTGTGGAATACTGTTTATGTGATTAGCTTGTGATTACTTATTGGGAATGATGCTTAAAGCCTCTCTGTGAGTCCCTGCACTATATGAGCCCCGGGCACCTGCCCTTGGGACTTTGGTTTTGGATCCCAGCACGCACAACCTCTCTCGATAGGCTGCTGCCGCAACGTGTTTTACATTAATCCAAAACTAAGGATAATTTTTGGCTTAAAATCTCGTGGAAAAGAGGTTTTCCCCTAGCATAAGATATTACGCAGTACTCGTTCCCTGTTCTGGAGAGAACCAAGGTTACGTATGTAACTGAGTACATTTTCTATTTTATATATTTTAAAATGTATTTTATTCCTGTGATTACAAAGCTGAATTGAATTTTTAGCATTATTACTCCAGTCTTCGATGTCACATGATCCTTTAGAAATCCTACTGATTTGGTACTCAAGAAACATTTCCCTTTGTTATTCCCTTAACATATTCCTTTTTTTTCTGTCTGTAGGAGGACTGGGCCAAAGATTTTAATAAGGTACAAGAGTTGATGACCATCTTCATCGATGACACCATGAGGATGTCTAATAACCCAAAGTTTACTGTTGGAGAGGTACAGGCTAGAGATCCGTTTAGTTTGACTTCCTCACACCAAATAAATATTTTTCTGCACTTAAACAAATCCATGCAATAACTCCCTTTCTTTCTAGTTCCTCAGTTATCTCTTCTCCAAAGAAAATTCAATTTGGGATGAGAAGTTCTCAGATATTTGCCCACTGGACATGAACAATCCTTTGTCTCACTACTGGATCAACTCCTCTCACAACACGTCAGTGCTGCTGTTCTTCATGCTCATGAAACACATGCAGCTCCTCTTTGTCATGATGAAGTTCCTTTGTTACTTTGTGTTTTGCTTTTTTCACAGATATTTGACTGGAGATCAACTGAGCAGTGAATCCTCAACAGAAGCTTATGTGCGCTGCCTGAGGCTGGGCTGCCGCTGTATTGAGTGTCAGTGTGTTTCTCAGACATTTTATACTAAACTTTATATTTTTATTCCAGTTTTGCTTCATAATCATGTAAGGAATAATGTTGAATAATTATATTTAAGTGGTAGGCCTACCAAGATTTTTAGTTGTTTGGATACTTTTAAAGCTCCAGTCCGTAACTTTTTTGGGTTAAAAATGACCAAAATAAATGTTTGAGCAAGTACTGTACATAAGCAGCCAGTGTTCAAAACTAACTGCTTGGCTTAGAAATCAACAGGAACGTCCAAGGCACTCTCTTTAGAAAATTTAAAAAGCCTTTATTTCTATGGCTTGGTCATAATCAACACTTTTAAAACACGCATTTCAGCATACAATCCTTCGTCCGGGAGTACACATAGGCTATAGGAGTCTCGGCTAGTAGGCTATATTACGAATGAGGATGTTGGAGGTGGAGATTTATAGCCTTTTCTCACAGCACTTGATATAATAAAACTTATGAATTTGATGTAGGATATAGAAAGGTTCAGACGACAATCACCAGTGAACAGATTCAACTGTTGTAAAATGCAAAAGACATATGGACTTCTGAGTGGCTACAGAAAAAAAGACTGCAACCTGACCCATGCGAAATGGCATTAAATGTAGTCACGCAATGCGGATGCTGTTAACTAACAATTTGTGATTCTTAATGACAGTATCCACACCGCGCGGTGAATGACAGCTACACAGTCTCCTGTAAACATTGGATTCATCCGCGCTGTATTATGCCGAGGCACAACTTATGTTAAGTCGATAATTCCGCGAGTGACAGCAATTGCAGATTTCGAACAGAGATGGCGACAAAGAGGAAAAACTGCTTTTAAATAACTTTGAAAGTAATGCAAAAGTACTGTAACATTTATTTCTATAAAAAGTAAATAAGTAACGCAGTGTTATGGTCTTGAAGATGAACCCAAGCGCAGACAGAATGCAGACAGTTTATTTATGTTTATTCACCTGGATGAGGCTTGATCTCTTCCAGCCCTAACAGGTGTTTTTTTTACTGAGTTCTGAGTTTGAATTCTAAGGCAGTAAACAAAACCTATATTACATACATTTACATTTTCTTTTCTAAAACACATATAGAATATTATTATTTTCTGACCACTTGGAATATTTCCTGACCCTTAGAGCTATGTGTACCATACTAAAAATCTCTTAACATTAAAGGGACTGAACCCAAAATCTCACCCTTATATTGTCTCAAACCTGTATCTGTAGCCTGGCTAACCAAATTCTCGTTGAGACTTGGGTCTGGGTGGGAACCACATGCACAATTTCTCGCATTTGAGGCCTGGTTTACGAATGCCAAAACCGCCGTTTATTGGGTGCTAGGTAGCACAAGGAGTGTTTGCTTATCTGCAATATTGGACGTTTCCTGCAGATGTCAAATAGACGTTTAGAAGATGTCTCTAAGATATAATGATTTGTAATGCATGTTAAACTGACATCGATCTTATAAACGTCTATTTGACATCTGACAGGAAACGTCCTATGGACATCTTGCAGATGAGCAAACACTCTTAAAATACGTCTTCCAGATGTAAATAGGACATCAAATACCCTAATGTCTAGTTTCAATTAGAAAAACACAAGTATTAAGTACAGTTACATAGATGTTGAAGTTGTTATTTGCATTGAAAATTGTTTGCGCTTGTACTTCACAAGTTAAAAATTAATAAATATTTAATTTAATGACTAAAGTGTCAACAACTTTAATCGGGTACGTGTGCACAGCTGAAATTTATGCTACTAAAGCGGTAGCTGTATATTTACATTGAAAAGCAACACAACTGGCACTGTGACAACCAGTAGTCTACAGGCATAATGACAATATGATATTAATAAATTCCACTTACCATTTATAAGTTAAATGGACTTCGTGTACGACGATGCCTAGCAGGTACTCCGTAGCTAACATATTTGCCACTTTGAGCTCATCCAGGCCTCGGGAGTCGGGACTGCCAAACAGAAGTTGGTATCGACAATTCTTTATCGCATTTTCTTTCTCGGGACACGGCTGAGCGGCAGATATTCGACGTTGACCGCCTCCTGTACCTGGTCCTCCATTACGGCAATTAATGGCGAGACAACAATAACGACTGGGGTCTCGCGAAGTTTAACGCCAAAAGCTGCTCTTTTTTCAAAATAAACTTGCATTCTAAACTAACGTTACTTAGAACAATATCTAATGCTGCATCAAAAGGTAGCTTCGCGTCTGCTGCCATGATATAACAAACTGCTTCGGTTCGGGGTGCGTCATCGTCTTGCTGCTCCCTTGCCGTTCTGTGATTGGTTCCCTAAATGAGGCGAAAATCTGGCCATGGTATCCAGACTACCTTTCAGCGTGAATAAATGGCGCTACGGTAAAGCAGTATGGGGAAACCAAGACTAGTATCTATGAGTTTCTTTCTTCTGTTGAACAAAAAAGATGACTTTCTAAAGAATGTTGGCAATCAAACACTTGACAGTAGCCATTGACATCCATAGGAAAAATATGTAAGTCAATGGCTAACGTCAACTGTTTGATTACATAATGCATGTTACTTGTAATGCTTTACCCCCAAAACTGGTTGTAATTAATATTGTTTTATATCAGGCCCTATGTTATGTTTTGTTGTGTGTTTAATGCAGTGGATTGCTGGAATGGTCCAGATGAGCCTGTCATCTACCATGGTCGGACCATAACCTCCAAGATAAAATTTAAGGATGCGGTGAAGGCCATCAATGATCATGCTTTTGTAACATCTGAGTTAGTCATCAACAACAACAAAACACATTCAATGACATTATCACTGTGCATTGTAAATGTAACATTCAACACTTTTATTTAAATTCCTTTTTGCAGGTATCCTGTGGTGCTGTCCATAGAAGAGCACTGTGATATCAAGCAACAGAAAATGATGGCTCAGATGTTACGAGATGTTTTCCAGGACAAACTTCTGACCAAACCACTGGATCCAGAAGCAGTGCATCTACCCTCACCAAACCAACTGAAGGGCAAGATCATCATCAAGGTAGAAAAAACCTTCAGATTTGTCTGTTCATGTAGTTGAACCAACTTTAAAAGGAAAAAAAACTGCTTCAGTTTCCAATGTAACATGATTCATGAAGATTTTAGAGTCATGATATGGCAGACAGAGAATATATTTTTTAGTTTCATCATTGTTTCAGTGGATGATTGTCTATTTTTTCTCTCCAACAGCACCAAAAAATAAAAGAGAGCGATTGCATTGATAAGGTATGCATGACACCCTCCTCAAATAGAGCTCAAAATGAAAGCAGTTGCTTATCTCATTCATGTAAAACCAGTCCCAGTTTAATTTTTACCGATTTACTCACAGCATTTGCCTTACCCTCAATAAATGAAATTTCAGAAATTATTCAAAAATCCAAATCTTCAACCTGCAAATTAGACCCCCTTTCTACTGTTCTTGTGAAGGTCATTACTCCTTTTCTGTCCCCTCTCATTACAAACATCATTCATTCTTCTCTCACCACTGGAATTGTTCCTTCGTCTCTTAAAACTGCTACTGTATCTCCAATTCTTAAGAAACCTGGTTCAGATCCCAACAATCTAAATAATTTTCGTCCTATTTCAAATTTTCCATTCATCTCCAAAATTCTTCTTTTTCTTGAGCAGAAAAAATAGTTGCTGCTCAACTTCATACTCATCTTTCCAACAATAATCTATATGAATAATTCCAGTCTGGTTTCCGTCCTCTTCATAGCACAGAAACGGCACAGAAAATTCCTATCTCTCAAGCCACACTCAGTTCATTCAGTTAAAATCATTCACCTCTCATTCAGTCCCTGTCATTACAGGAGTGCCCCAGGGCTCTGTCCTGGGACCCCTGCATTTCATTATTTAGTTCAGTTCCATTGCTACGCAGATGACACCCAGCTCTATCTAACCAAACCGAATTCAAAACTTCCACCATCGTCCTTTACTAACTGTCTTCTTGACATAAAATAATAAAAAAGACTCTAACCCTAACCTAATGTTTAAACAACATCCAACTCTGATTTGTTTTGGAAAGCTGTTATTCAGTAGATGAACTTGAAAGATCAAACTGATTACACATTAATGGATCTCATTTAATTTCTGTCCTCTTTCTAGCATATAACTGAATAAATGCACATTTATGCACATGAGTTTTTTTTTACATTTGTTTTTTTAACATATAGTATGTCATATGTAATTGTATTTGCTCTGAACAGCTGGAGGAAGAAAAGGGAAACGTGGCTGTGAAAAGAAAATTAGACAGCTTCAAGAAAATTGGAGACATTTACAGAGAAACGCTGCAAGTGTTTGAAACATTGGTATTTTTATTTTCCATTAAACAATTTTAAAAATAAGTGTCATAAGAACTGAATGAGGTTTTAAGCGGCACTTTTTTATATCTTCATATTTAACTGCAGATAAGAAATGCTAAAGAAAACACTGTAATGGAGAAGGAAGGCGAGCTTTGCATCTGGGATTCAATAGATAAGGTGTTTTTAATTCATTTAAATGGAATTGCTTTTTTTGCTGTCCCTTATTCATAGTCAGATAATTCATAATATATATTTTTTTCTAATGTAGAGGTTTTACAGACATGACTGTGTGATCTTGGATAATAAGCTTTACTATTCAGAAGAGAAGTGGGAGGAAGACAGTACTAAGGTAAGGGAAGAAGATTACAATAATTGTCTTTGTAAAAACAGTCAGTTCCACTCAAGACACTTTGAGAAATTGTTCAGTCATAAACTCTTTTTTTGTTGTTGTTGGAAACGTCCAGGACGGTTCAGACCGGTACCTGTCAGAGACCTGGTTTCACGGACGGCTGGCCGGGGGCAGAAGAACCGCTGAAAAACTCCTGCGTGAATTCTGTAAAGGGAGGGATGGAAAAGATGGAACGTTTCTGGTGCGAGAGAGTGACACGTTTATTAGAAACTACATCATCTCCCTCTGGTACCCTGCACATCCTTTCATTATTCTTATGCTTTTTTTAAATGTCTTTTTAAAAGTTTTGAACCTGGGTCCTAATTGAATTTCCTGCCACACCTGTGCCAAAAAAATGTATTGCATATAATACAGAATCTTACATTATGTGGTCCAACAAAGGCATTTTTAAGTTTATATATATATATATATATATACAGTACAAAAAAATCCAGAAAAACACATTATATAAAGGTTTTTATATTGATTAGCATTTAATCGAGTGAAATAAGTATTTCCTACCAACCAGTGAGAATTCTGCCTCTCACAGATTTGTTATGTGGAACAGAGATCAATTAGGGGATCAAATACTTATTTCACTCAATTAATTGTTAATCTATTTACAACCTTTATATATTGTGTTTTTCTGGATTTCTTGGTTGATATTCTGTCTCTGTCCATTCAAATAAACCTACCATAAAAATGATAGACCCGTCCTTTCTTTGTAAGTGGGCAAACTTAAAAAATCAGCCGGGATCAAAAATGATTTTTCCCTCTGTATTCTGTTAAAATGTTTTTTAGACTGATCATTTTCAGAAAACAGAAATAATGTTGAAATAATAATATACTGTATGCTCTCGGTAGGACGAGTGTAAGAATTCAGCACTACAGAATCTTCTGGTTCTCAGAAAATGGCCACACGTCCTTCTTCTTGACAAACAAGCGGTGTTTTCCAAGTATGTGTGCCTTGATCGAGCATTATAGACAAAATCTGATTGAGTATGATGGATTCAACTTGCGTCTTACGAATTTCCTGCCTCGGCTCAATTTTGTTTCTCACCAACATAGGGGGTAAGAAGAAAACATGAATTTCAGATGAAATCTTAAAACACTCCTTCATACACACAGATTTCAATTATATATATATTAGGGCTGTGCAAAAGTTAATTGCGATTAATCGCATCCAAAATAAAAGTCTGTGTTTACATAATATATTTGTGTGTGCTGTATATAATTATTTTGCATATATAAATACCTATGCATGCATGTATATATTTAAGAATTATTTGTGCTTAAATTCTGTATATATTTATAAATACATAATCTATATTCTATAAATATAAATATTTGATATATGAATAACACATTTTCTTAAATATATACATGCATGTGTGTGTATTTATATATATCAAATAATTATATACAGCACACACTAATATATTATGTAAACACAGACTTTTATTTTGGATACGATTAATCGCAATTCATTTTTGCACAGCCCTAATATATATATATATATATATATATATATATATATATATCGTCACGGAAACTAGTAGAAACATCTGGAGATGTCTGTGTTGTCGTCTTTAGGTGGTTTTACAGTAACCTGAGTCGAGCCGAAGCAGAAAACTATCTTCTGAGGATCCCTCGAGATGGAGCCTTCCTCGTCAGACAGAGAGAAGAGCCAGGCACCTTTGCACTTTCAGTCAGGTTTTTTTCCTTTTTATTTCCTTACTATCCTCATATAGACATTACATTTGTTCTCTGTTTGTATCTTAATTTGTTTATTTGTTACTCAGAGCTGAAGGGGATATCAAACACTTTCTGATATGCAAAGACAACAGCAAGTATGTGCTGGCAGACACCTACGAGTTTTTTAGCCTTGAAGACATGGTCAGGTGTTTCCGTGAAGACAAGATAAAACTACGCTACCCTGTAACACCACAATTAGTGGAGAGCTTCTATAGGGTGAGAGAAGAGCCAGAGGGCCACTTCAATTATTCAGATACAACATTGTGACCATATAAACGCTGCAGTTGATAACTTTTTCCTTTGCAGGAGGATCTCTCAGCATATGATAATGAGATGTACAGTGAGGTATGTTTGGCCCTAAAAGTATTTAGAAACTTAGTATAAGTTTATAATATCCTACATTTTAAGGGTATCTTAAAATATATATATATATATATATATATATATATATATATATATATATACTGTATATAGCAGCTGACCATACATCTAAAAAGGGAAATGTTGGCCAACTTGTTTCGGAGAAAAACATTTTGTGATTGGGAAACATTAATTTTTAATTGTTTTTGAAAGAAGAATCTTATGCTGACCAAGGCTACATCTATTGAATGAATATAAATGTAATGTAGATGAATGAATATCAATTTATATAATTAATATTATATAGTTGAATACTTGAATACTTATACTTACACACACACACACACATATATATATATATATATATATATATATATGTGTGTGTGTGTGTGTGTGTGTGTGTTTAAAATGTTTTCAAATACAAATGTATGTATATTTGTATATTTGAATTGAGCTCAGTGATTGTTTCAGGTCGCTGAAGACAATCCCTTAGGTGTCCAATGTAAAGGTGTGGTGGACATCTCTATGTGCAATGTTGGTAAGTGTTTCTTTGTCACCTGTGTGAATTGATTGTACACACACACACTTTTGCTTAGTTGTGTGACTTGCATAAAAAACTCACCAATTTTCAGCAGATACTGTAAGAAAGTCATCAATGTCCTACGAAAAAAAAACCCTTATGGTGAACAAATTATAAATTAAGTCTGTTTCTTGTTTCTATCTGTTTTTATTTTAATGGGTTCTCCTCAGCTCGCGAAGCCAAACATGCCAGACACCTCGTGGTGACCCTAATGAACAAGGAGAATTTGAGGCAAACCGAGTTCACGTGTGAGAACTTGGAGCAGGTGGACGAATGGTACC
Organism: Pimephales promelas; assembly: GCF_016745375.1. Next base: position 3,218,545 of record NW_024121599.1, read on the forward strand.
AGGTGATTCTCAACATCATCCAAAGAGGGGAGAGTTTGGAGAGGAGGGTTCGTATATCTGTCTTTCACACAAACTCACATTCAATTTCTGTTATTGTGCTTGATTATGAAATGTAGTGTACTGAAATTTTCTGCATACTGTATATTTATATAGTTTTGATGACCAATACGTCCTGTGAATAATAGAATATCTGTGCACTGACAATATCTCCCTTACTTCTCAAAATAGAGAATAGCAGAAATGGAGTCCAAAACCAAAATAGCAATTGAGATGTCAGACTTGGTGGTGTACTGTCAATCTATCAAGAGCACATTTGGTATGTAATTTCCAGAACAGTGCGTGAGCGAAATCTGAAACAAACTACAATGAAAAGCATCTGTACTGCATCTAACACATCAACATAAGCAAAACAATTTCAAGGCCCCATTTAAAACATTCCAGAAATGTTTTGAGGTGAGTGAACCGGACATTTCATTTCATTTATTATTCCATTCTGCACTTTTATGACCTCTCAGAAAAATACAACTACAAAGAAGTTCGCTCCGTCAATGATCCCATGATTCCAAAAGAGGGGAATGAAACTGACGAGGAGAAATCAGACATCATTCTGGAGTATAACCGCACAGCTCTCACCCGTGTGTATCCCTCCGGAGGGCGAGTTGATTCTTCCAACTTTGACCCTTGTCCTTCATGGAAATTAGGCTGCCAAATGGTGGCTCTCAACTTCCAAACTGCTGGTACGTGAAAGAAGAAAGAAAGAGAGAAAGAAAAAGATCTCTTATGCTTACCAAGCCTGCATTTATTTGGCCAAAAATACAGTAAAAACTGTAATATTGTGAAATATTATTACTATTTAAAATAACTGTTTTCTATTTTAATATATTTTTGAAATATAATTAATTCCTGTGATGGCAAAAGCCATTTCTCCAGGCCTCCAATCCTCAGTGTCACATGATTCTTCAGAAATTATTCTAATATGTTGATTTGTAGAAAACGTTCTTATTATTATCAATGTTGAAAATGGTTGTGCTGATTAATATTTGATAATAATTCATGATATATTTTTTGCAGGATTCTTTGATGAATAGTTTGCTGTCACATTTGATACATTATTGTGTTCTTCTTGCAGAATTAAATGTATTAATTTCTTTAAAAAAAAGAATTTATATAAAATTGATGTGTGTGTAATGTGTATATATATATATATAACTTGAATGTGTGGCTTGTCTCATCCGCTTCCAGTTATTTTAGCTGTACAAAAACAGTCCCTTATGCTGCTTGAGATTGTAAACGGCTATTTTTACATTATTTTAATTTATTATCATAATCATAAACATTGTTTGGAGCGCAAATTATTTTAACATTTACTGCATTTTTTTAATTTTTTTTTTTTTTTTCCAGTTTTCCAATGTTCATACATTGATATGGGAGTAACTAACCTATCTACTCCAGGGGGCGATAGAGGGTTAACAATTCTGTTTGGAAGGAATGAAAGGCTTCACCCAAAAATGTTAACTGTCATCTTTTACTCACCGCCATGTTGTTCCAAACCTGTATGATTGTCTTTCCTCCGTTGAACACAGAAGAAGATTTTTTAAAGAACATTGGTTACCAGTTTTTCCCACTATGGAATGGCTATCCTCAACTATCTGGTTACAGACATTCTTCATATCTTCTTTTGTTTTCAATAGAAGAAAGAAACTCATACAGGTTTGGAACAACATGAGGGTGAGTAAATGATGACAGTTTTCATTTTTGGGTGAATAATCCCTTTAACCATATATATGTGCTATTATTACTCATTATTCAGCTAGCTAAACATCTTGACTTTCCTGTAAGTTTCTTGTGAAGTTATTGCTCCACCATGACTGTACTTGACCTTAGAAGAAGAGTTTACACTAATGTCTGCTCTATGATTGTTAAACTTCAGAACCGGTCTCTATAAATGTGTCTAATGAATCTTAATGGCGTCTCTCTTCAGATAAGTTCATGCAGCTGAACAGTGCTCTCTTCAGTCTGAATGGAGGCACAGGTTACGTGCTTAAACCAGAGTGGATTCGAAATCCAACCAAGAAGAAGCCTCCTAAACAAAACATCCGAATCAGAGTAAATACCCATGTTGATTCAGTTTGACGTTTTATCGCGTTCTAGAATGATGGCTGATGATACCACGCAATGTTAAAGGGCTAGTTCCAACAAACAGGAAAATTCTGTCATTAGTTACTCACCCTAGTGTTCTACCAAACCCAGACTTTCGTTGATCTTAAATAATATCTTTATTTGTGTTTTGATGATGAGTGAAAGTCTTATGGGTTTGGAACGACATTAAGGCGAGTTTCATTTTTGGTTGAATGATCCCTTTAAATGAATAGGAATGACATAATCACTTGCAAACCTATATGTCATTCCAAAATTTTCTAAATGTCATTTTCTTTGGTTCCCTTCAGGTGATAGCAGCTAGGCATCTGCCCAATCCAGATCACATCATCAGTCCTTTTGTGCAGGTTGAGCTGTGGCCGTACACTGGAAGTCAAGCAGATGACTACAGTTTCAAGACTACTATGTTCAGTAAGAAAGTGGAAAAGAGAGTTATTGAGAGAAAAAAATGTTTTAGATTACAGTAGTGTTGCTGAATGTTGGTACTGTACCTTCACAGAGGATAATGGACTAAATCCAGTGTGGCTGGGCCCAATGAATCCACCAAAATGCTTTCAAGTAGATGAGCCAGACCTGGCCTTCCTGCGCTTTGTGGTTTTTGAGGAGGACACGTTTTCTGATGCTAAGTTTCTTGCACATGCCACTTTTCCTATCAGAGGTATTCGCTCAGGTAAATCCACCCAATGGATTTTAACCACCAATAGGCCTTGTAAATGTTTCATTCTTTTAGTGAGCTGACGAATTTTATATATATATATATATATATAATTCAAGCATTTTGAGCATTTATCTTCCAGACGTTTAAGGGGTCATTTACACGACACTGTTTTCAGTTAAATCCTGAAAACTTTGTATGCCTTTTTGGCCATTCAATGACACGACAACAGCGTTATGGGGCCTGAAGATAGAAACTTTTGATAACGGGATGCAATATTGTCATCATCTCCATGTAAACTCCTAAAATGTGAATTTCTGAAAATGGTGACATCAATGACGTGCATTATGTATTCAGTGGATTTGGGAAACCCTGAATTTGAAGCATTGATTTTATTACATTTCTTTCATAATATAGGTGATTCTCACAAAAGCTTGGTTTTAAAAAATTCAAAGATGAAAATTAAAAAAAATGCTTGAATTAACAAAAACAAATTTCAGACATTAGAAAAAAAGTCTGGAGAATTTGTGAACTTTAATTTAAAAACATTTACTTACAATTTAAGACCTTTTTGAGCATAATTTCCAAAACAAGTCCTAAAAAATCTCATTACCGAAACAGTTGGAAAACATCAACATGGTTAGAAAATAAAATAAATTTTCACATTTTAAAAAAAGGATTATTAACAGTCATGCACAGTTACTTAGAAATTTGAAATAATATTTATTTTTAAATTAGCATTATTTATATTTTTCATTTAATTTATCTCATTACCGCAACACCTTCCACAGTTTACAATCTTTTTTTTAAATATATTTTAAAGAAACCTGACACAATTTCAAAATGATGTGACAAACCTGAAAGAACATAATGTGTAGATATTGTAAATGCATTTAAAATGCATTTTATATGAATTAAATTAACATTTAATAATCATCTGTTGCGGTAATGAAACAATGTTTAATATTTCGGTAATGATAATACATTTACTATGTCTAGATTTAATGTAGAACATCCATTTATTTTTTTATGATTTATTTTTATTTTAATTGGTTTAAATTACAACATAACATACAGTCAGTTAAGTTGGACACATTACGGTAATGAGAATTTTCACAGAAAATACAGTAAAATAGAAAATAAAATTATTCCCACGTTGAAATTACACATTGTGAAAGGTAAAAATTAGTATTGTCTTTATTGTGATGCTTTTTTAAATTACTAAATAACATGTTTAATATTTATAATTATTAGTGCCGTGGTGTTTTAATTCTTTCGTGAGAATCACCCATATTGAGTCTCTTTATTTACAGTCTCTACTCTCTAAAGGTTTCTGAGCTGTTGCATTTCACTTCTGCTATTTTTGTCTTTTTATTAGGGTATCGTTCTGTCCCACTGAAGAACATGTTTAATGAAAACCTAGAGCTTGCATCTCTTCTGGTGCATGCACAGCAGTTAGAGGTGAGAAACACACACAAACTGATATCTTTCTCTCTTAGGGCCTCATTTATAAAAACGTGCATAGATTTAATTTTAGGGTGTGCGTACGCCAAAATCCACAACAAAACTTTTATATAAAATGGTCTTTGACATGGAAAAGTGCTCAGCACCACACTAGAGTCCAAACAGACGTACACACTTTTCCTTGTGGCAGTGTCAGTGTACTGGAAGTATTTGGAAAATGAAGCAATTCCTGCCGCTTGACGTTCTCAAGTAAAGGATATGAATGTTAATGACATTAATCAGGTTAAATAAGTTTCGAGTCACAGTTTTCCATTTAGTGTATGTGAACTGATGTTTGCAGCACCAAAAAGACAAACACAGCTCACGAAGACTTAGAAAATAGAGCAGAATTAGCTCTGACTACTTTTACCATCATTTATATAACATCTGGAATATTTTTAATACACTAATGTAGGGTAACTGAGCAGACCATGTTAATGTGAAGTCATGTTAATGCATTCAGGATTATGTTAGAATAAGCTGTATTTGCACCTTAGATTTAATGAACAATAAAGGGATAGTTCACCCAAAAATGTAAATAGCGTCCTCATTTACGCACCCTCATGTCATCCCAAACCTGAACGAAAGCCTTACAGGTTTAGAACGACATGAGGGTGAGTAAATGACAATTTTCATTTTTGGGTGAAATAACCCTTTAACATTGAGACTGCTGATATAAAAGCAGTAACACCTGTCCCTCCTACAGTTTTACCACTTCCTCGTTCCAGTCAATAATGAAAAATCTGTTTTGTCAACAGGTGTAAGGTAAATAGCAAGTCTTAACCACCAGGAACTAGCCGCCAGGCAATGTAAATATGGACTTGACTCTGTCACTATGGACTGTGGACTTCATTGCAGAAATACATTTAACTGCTGTGATAAACAAAACTGTATATATATATATAATATATTTGTATTACTTATAATATATGCACATTTGTTCACATGCTCATGTTTTCTGGTTCATAACGATACCCGATAACAGAATTTCCTTTTCTACCTAATGCATCCTTACATCTCAAAATAACATCACGTTAAAAAATGGGTCCATATGTTGGGAATATGAAACCCCCCATTTTTTTTTTTTAACAAATGGCTAATGTACAAGTAAAATGCATCAATAAAAAAAAAGCTTTGAAAGCTTTCTATTTGAAACATATTCACAGACAGTTTATTTTGATTGAAACTGGTTCACATATTAGGCTTATTTTCCTGTTGAAGGTTGTGTGTTCGCATTACAACAGCCACAGAGCAGCAGCAGCAACCCAGCTGTAGGTAGAAGCAGAAAAACACACACGAAATAAGGGCAGCAGTTCTATCTGCAAAAAACTCCAGGAGTCATGGATAATGTAGTTCATTCTGTATGTACAAGCCTGTGCCGCAGGGGCCGCGAGGACCCCGGCCACATCATATTAAGACTCAGTCTCAATTCAACATTACAAAAAGCGCTTTTCAAAGAAAAGAAGAAAAATAAAAGCTGAAATTAATGAGACATTATATGTTGATAAGGAGACATTGGAAACACAGATAGCACAGTGAGCTCCACAGGATATTACAAAATAATCAGGAAACAGTTGACTGAAGTATAAACTGGATTTCCACCCCAATAGATAAGCCATCAGTTCGAAGAGATGGTTTCTTTTTCTTGACAAAATGAAGGCTGGGGGAAACCCAGCCCCCAAATCCTTCCCCGCACAGAAAAATGGTCCACTGTTACGACTGTAGACCATTACAGAGTGTCAGTCACATTACCACGGCTTGAGTTTCAGCAGTGTACAGAATGGCACAGTTTCTAGCCACTCACGAGCGCACCTCAATAACACACATTCCCAATATAATCCATCGGTTCACTCCATGCACGAAAACTCTGTCCATATTTCACTTTTAGAAACACGTATTGATCCATATGGTAAGTGGTTGAAGGGAGCTAGTGCTGTTACCCTTTATATTTAAATTCGTAAGATCAAATTGCAACATGCAAAAAGAGAATTAAACAAACAAAACAGGCAACAAACATGGATTAAACATATACAGTCTAATAAAAATAAAAGACCTGAACGCAATGACAGTACACTTGGCCTGGGGGCGGGCAAGGGGAACAAAATTAGGTGACCATATGCACGCACGCATCTCAAAAAGTGAAGGCAACAAAGAGTCTCCCAAAAACATGAGAGAAAGAGAAATGGGAAATTATATACACTCGTATGTACATTATACAGTATGCAAGATGGCAGGAGCCCAGGACTGAACGCCCCCCCCTCTGGACGGCATCTACATCTCTGTGAAATCGAATGCGCGAACACACATGGCAGGACCTACAAAAACTGCTACTTTCAAGACCGGCCACATGGACGTGGCAGCGACTCTATCTAGATATAGTTTAAAGTGGGATTGGAGACAGACACGCCTTTGTAAACATATGAAGAACTCGAGTTAGGACGGCAAATTGATTGTTTTATTTCTGACCGTCTTCATGAGATTTCTTTTTTTTTTTTTACTACAAGATGTGTCTCATTTCTCTACAAGTCAAGATATCGTATGCAACTTATTACAGTGGTCAAACTATACGTTCGCAGAGGCGTTAATCAAAACAAAGCGAGAAAAATGAAATACAAAAAGGTTAAACTGCATAACATCGCACAAATCTTGGCTCGATTTGATATAAATATGAGGAACATTGTCAACCGTTGTGGCAGGACACTCTTTGTGGACTCCTATTGACCACTAGAGGCAAAGTTTACAGAGAATAATAAAAGCTATTAATCTGTTTAAAAGTCCATAATGTCTCTATGTACAACTTAACTGACTTTCCTCAGAGTTGCTAGGTGATGCAATCTTTTACAGAAAATGTTTTAGGCACCATCTTGGTTCAGTACGTTTGACAAAAGTACTTAATAAAAGAAAGAAAAAAAAGACCAAAAAAGGGGGGGGGGCTCATAAATACAAAGTAGTCCCAGACTACTTCCTGGACGACGTTCTCTTAAATATGGGTGTGAAATAAAAATTACACTGTACAATGAAGCTTAAAAAAAAGGAGAGAAAGAGAAAAGGAAAAGAAAATGACAAACAAAAACGTTTTTTTTTTTGTTTGTTTTTTTTGAGAGACCGAGAGAGAGAGAAGCCCCTGAAATGTTTGCATTAAAAATGGGGATACGTCGATTTTCTTTACAAACACACATATGAAAGCAGTGTATGGAAAAATATGCTTATTCAAGTTGATAAAAAATGATTTTCAGAGCGATAGATATATAGAGATGAACATGTCAAGAAGTGAACATTGTTAACAGACACATTATACACAAGAAATCTCTGTGAGGATGCAAAAATGATCCGACAGGACCAAGCACACATGTAACAAGAGCAGGAGAAAAAAAAAAAAAAAAAAAACATGTGGAAATTGGTTTTCCACAAAGGAGGTGATATCAAAACTGTACTGGAATGTGGCTCTGAATATTCAGGCCTTCACCAGGGGAATTGGCTCCAGGTGGTTCAAGGAGAAAGGGAGAAATCAACCATGTCTTCTATGGGGACAAAAAAAAAAAAAGAGAGACGCCAGTTATAGGTTAAAACGAGGGACATGGTTCCTCTGAGGGGGTTTGAGATAAAGGCGAGAACGAGACAAAGTCCCCAGGTCATGTCGCTAGAAAGGTTCCTGTGCAGTCTGATGATGTCTCAGGACATACTCTTGCATTGTGATGCCACTACAAAGAGCGACTTCTAGATGATTCTTAAACGTTTATGATATTATAAGAAGGTCCTTGTCGTTTGAATGATGTTCCTATAAATACAGTCCTCGTTTCTTGATTATGTGTCAGCGTTTTCCTGTGTTTATAAATCTCCTTGAGCATTGTGTTCACCACGCCTCAGTGTAGCGAACGTCCACTTCCTTTAGATTGGGTAGTTTCACCTGTGGGTAGGATTGGAGAGAGAGGTTTAGATATTGAGATGCTTAAGGTGACATCCCAGACAGGAACATAGTGTTGGCCCAAATCTGGTACACGTGGATTCCACACATACCAAATGTGGGCCGGATCTGGGCCCACACTATGTTCCTGGAAAACATTCTTATCGGCCCATCATTCTCTGATTACAGAGTACAATTGATTAATCTATTGTTGAACAAGGAACATGTTTTAATTGTAGATCACATTGTGCACATAGGCAATAAAAATTGGCTGGATGATAAGATTTAAAAGTGAATGTGTGTAATTTATGCACCATTAGTGTCACCAAATGGAGTTCAAACTACCCCATTTGCTTTTGGCCAACCAAACAGATAACTACACCCCCAAAGTTGCTGTTTTGTGCTGGTTGTAATGCCCAAACAAAAGCACCACAGAATCACAGTATTTAGATTTTGGGGGGAAATGAACACTACTGATTAAAGTTTAGAGTCGGTAAGATTTTATGTTTTTGAAAGAAGACATCAAGCCTCTTACCTTCAAATCCTCATAGGTGTCTGCAGTGAGTTTAGTACTGTTCATATTCAGGCTGCACAGGCTTTTCATAGCTGCAAGGTAAAGTTGAAATAAGTTAGTTGTCCCACATGTTGACTAATATAAACCATTAATGTGTTAGGAGTCCAGACACACACTAAAGGCTCTTTACATCAAATATTTTTTCAATTTGTTTACTGCATTTGTTAAACGGATTGGCAAAAAATTAAATACTGTCATTTACTTGGATGTTTAGATCAATACAAGAAAAAATATGATGGTTTATATGTAAAAAAAAAAAAAAAAGAAGAAGCTGGGTAAAGTTTGGGTTAAGTGAATGGACCTGACTGAAATTTGAAAGCTTCACTTATTAAATTTCATTTGTACTTGTGGCCAGGCATAACAGGATGTCTGACTTCACTGATGGCAAAACCCACTGTGTTCTTGTGTGCGTTACGTGACGTGGCAAAATTAAAACATGACAGCAAATAACATTTGAGATCTACAGCAGAGAGGAAAATCATCTGCGAACGTCACATTTTATGATACCTTGGAGCTTGACGGTATAAAACACCATCCACTTTTGTAACAATACAAGAAAAACAGAAGCTCGGACATTGTGTTCTTATTTTTTTTTTCACAATAGTACGTGGGTCATACTGGTCTGGAATGACATGAGGGTGAGTAAATCATGACAGGATTTTTTTTTTTGGATGATTTTGGACACCGTTTGGACTCTTCAATTGAGCAGCAGCTGTTTTTTGACAGTTCAGAATGAAGGTAGCTGGATATAAGATGTGTGTAATGCGCTCTTACAGCTGAGGGAGAGCAGGCCAGCGTCTGTGACTGGAGTCTCACACAAGTTCAAAACCTGCAGACAGGCCAGATGCTCTGAGAGCAGACGGAGCCCTGCATCTCCAAACTGAAAAAGTGAAAACACAAACCAAGTCAATTAAAAGTCATTACATTTTTGAGAAATTAACAAACAAACAAAAGTATACTTTTATTAAGCAAGGACACAGTAAATTGATCAAAGGTTACAGTATAATAATACTGATCATAATAATTTGCAACATAATTCTAAGGATTGGATTTACCTCACATTGTGACAATTTTTGGGCAGCCCCAATAACCCTACAAACGTTATATATGTCAGATGCGTATGTGTCATTATATTATTAACATTCTACTAAAATAAGATTCAAAAGGAGTTTTTTTTTTACACTTATTGGAGAAACCAGTTCTGTATTATGTTTGCATTGTAAATAGGCAGAGACGCTCAAGTTAAATATTTGCAAAACCCACAGACAGACGTAAAGGGTCCATTAATTAAGGACGATAAATGAGTAATGATTTATATATAAAAGACGAAATATGGAAATACAAGGTTTTTGCCTGACAGCAATAATATTTTAAATTTTGTTGTTTTAGATAGTAGTTGTCTTGCAATGTGTTTTAGCATTAGAGTGAGATAATAATTTAAAAAAAATTATATTTCTCCTCTGTAATCGGGCCCTCCTGGACCTAAAAGGCATGTGCCTAAAATGCCTATGCATAAATCTGGCCCTGATACCTTTTTTATAATTATAATGTAATGTTGTTCTTTTGAACTTTCAAGTCCTGATCAAAATGTATCATTGTTTCCACAAAAATGTTAAGCAGCACACTTGTTTTCAACATTGAGAATAATAAGAAATGTTTCTTCAACAGCAAATCAACATATCAGAATGATTTGTGAAGGATCATGTGACTGAAGGAGTAGTAATGGCTACAGAAAATTCAGCTTCATCACAGAAATCGTTTTTACTGAACAAATAAATGTAGCCTTGGTGTGCATAAAAGACTTCTGAACTGGATTTACAAAGCATTGGATTAAAAAGTAATAAGAGCACATTTGCTTGGCTGTTACAAAATAGCAGAGATTCTCTGGAACTATTGGACAGTAGAATGAGCAGAAGTAAACAGAGACCTGGGTGGACCACAGATTGAGCTGTTTGAGGGATGGCAGTTTGATGAGCTGTTCGGCGCAGGCACTGGTGACGTTGGTGAACGCCAAGCTGAGGTTCTCCAAATTGCCGAAGGAACCGGAGCTCAGCAGACGAGCCAAGTCAGCATCCTAGAGTAAAAAATATGAGGGGAAAAAAGCCTTGAGAAAGAATTTATAGTACTGTTTTTCACTAAGAAAAAAACAGCATGGATCCAAGCACATACACACATTGTAATTTATTTACACAAACACACACTTACCGTAGATTTAGAGGGCAGAGTGAGTCGAGTAGGACCTCCTTTTCTTTGCTAAAAAGAGAGAAAGACATTACTTGTTCTGCAGTTCAAACAACAGGTGGCGCTTGAGAGTCAGCACTGTATGCATAGGAAGTATGTAAATGGGTCACTTCTGTCTTTCTTTTAATGGGAGCACTGCGTTAAACCAACAGTCAGAGCTCGGCCTGTGATGGCAGCAATGAATGCACAATGACCGGGCACTGTTATCGAAATCTGCACGTGGCGGTGAAAATATCTCGGTGTTGACTTGTGAAATTGGTTTGTGCACTCACCAGTTCTTTAAGCTCCCTCTGCCTGTCGCACAGCTGCTCGTACATGCGCAGACCGACCTGGGTGCTCTCCAGGGTGGAGATGATTTGTAGCTGAGTGTCCTTGTTCTCTATGATGTTATACTCCAGCATCAAACACAAGATCTGCACGGCACAAACACAGGGATGAATGCTTGATCCTATATGCAGGTTTCTATAGAGTCATAGATAGTGAAGCTGTATGTAGTGAGCTGCCTCGCTGTCAGCTTATGAGGGTCCATTTCTGTGTGAATCCTGCCTGGGTAACTGATTTTAACCTCAGGGGCAACAACCCTAAATTTGAAAAGTAAATATAAATGTGCAGTCACATTAGCAAAACCTCAGAGAAATTTTGCAGGCAAAAAGGTGTTGTCTACTGTCAACACCGTAGCGATGTATGAATCACAGAAGTCACTTTGTTGGAACAACACAACAAATTTGTGTGAACCAGTTGCGAAATCCGTGCAGGGAAATCTTTCGCAAAAAATCTGACGCAAAGTTCCCAGTTGTGTGGATTCCTATTGAAACAATTGGATTTCACTCACGAAATTTTGCAAAACAATGGTAAATGTGACCGCACCCTATCGCTCGCCATGATTTCCAGTGAAATTTGACGTCTGAACGCTGTTAAACTAATAAGTGGAAAGTCTAATAAACACAGCGCATACAAATATTGGATGAAAAGCTACAATATCAGCCGACGTTTATATTTGAATCATTGGAATGCATTTTGGGATTGCCAAATACACAAAGGATACATGCAATGTTGTGTTCCTGTTGTAATCACAGTGTCGACTAACTAGTCCACTCTACTGTTTATTCTGGTCTAGAACTGCCAACTTAAGACTTTAAGTGATCAACTACCGTTTATTTAGTTTTTTTTCCATGTTGTTTACAGGCGAGCTTAACTGAAATTCATCATACTACAACAACAGATGGCTGTGGGGAAAAAAACACAACTAGTTTATGCAAAAAACGAGAATAAAATTTCTGTCTGCATTAAAATATAGATCATTTAGAGTGGAATATACAATTAGGCACATGGACATCTTTGTTTACTAAGCCTAGTCATTATTTCTTCCTCAGAAGCGTTCATTAGTACCTTTGTAAACACAACTTTGTTTCTCAGGAAGTTGCATAATGCTTGCCAAATCAGATAAAAAACCGGTCAGTGAACAGACTGTGGGCGATCTTTGGTCATGCCCTTTAAAACTGAGACTAGCAAATGTGTCCCAAATCAAAAACCCTATACTTTTCCAAAACTATAGTGGACGTTATCGAGTGGACTCATTCAATCCAATAAAAGCACCGCAACAACAAGTGTACAACTGATGTACACTCAACGGCAAGAGAATACCCATAATTCACTGTGAGGGTCGTGCCGAACAGATTTTACTATTGTAGCTGCCAGTTTGCTAAGTATTAAACAATTACTAAACCGCAAATCAGAAAATATGCAAAAGCGGCAGCCTAATTCGCTCACTCATTCAAGTGGACTATATTTGTGGAGTAAAAGAGGGAATAGTGAATGGGGTTATGGGGGCAATTTCGAACATAGCTTAGGTCTTAGATGCTAGCAGTCTACTGTTTTGAGGAGCCTTTGGGTTGAACTGTTCATGATGCCAAAAATGTGTTACTTAGGTGGGTACCTCAATACATTTCATCTTAAAGCAACAGTTAGTGATTTGTACCTCCACCATGGTCTGGTTCCCCCGCAGGGCCAAGAGCATGCAGGGTCCCAGTTTATTTTCAGCCAGCGACAGTAGAAATTTCTTCGTCTTGTAGCAGGAGCCCATGAGGATGTGGACCTGTGATGAACAACATCAAAGCATTAAAGTAGATATAGTGGCAGGACAAAGACTAAACTAAATGAGACATTTCGTATTTCAAACACACTTTCATACCATGCTAGCGAACAACTCTCCGTCATCGTCGCAAGCTACGCCTCCTGGACTGTAGAGCTGGAACCACCCGTCTTTACCAGAGCGCACGCTGAGCAAACAGGAGTGGACCTGTGAGAGACACACACACATGCATTTACAAACCATTACTAAGCCTATAGTGGAAATATTAAGTACACTGTAAAAAATATATAATAGTGTGTTGTTTCAACTTAAAAAATAGGTTTGTGCTTGACTTATAAATATAAAGTGCAGTTAACTTTAGTTGTTTAATTAAATTGGATATATCAGTTATATCAACACATTTTAAGTTGTTATAACTAATTGCAGCAACATTTCTTTTTACAGAGCATTCAACTGAATCTGCAAACTAAAGAACACCCTTTCTGCAAACAACCTTTCCAGTTTCCTGTCTCACCTCTTGTCTGGGATCTTCAGCAAACCTCTGAATTACATGTTTCATCTCTCTGTTACAAAAAAAAACAACAACAACAAAAAAACAGCAGACCTGTTAGATGATAATACAGGTCGACTTAGACACTTTAAGCAAAAAATAAATAAATAAATAAAATGCCGAAAACAATTATAACAAACCTGTATTACTTTTTTCTGAACAATAGATTGCCTTTTCCCATGCAATTACAATGAAAAATGACTGGAAGCGTCAAAAACATACAAAAGCACCATAAATGTATAATAAAAATGGGTTAATTTTAAAAAGAACTAGTGAGGATGTCAACATTTTCAGTGAATAATGACAAAGTGTGTTCCTCAAAAGCTGTAATATGGATTCATTTGTGCATGGTGCATTTGTATTTAGATTTTGAAAAACTCAACATGACTATTCTTTGGAAAACAAAAGGAGATGTTTTTAAAAGTGTCCTGGCCAAAGACAGTCATGTTGGTTTAAAATGAAATAAGGGTGAGAAAATGATGACTGAATTTAAATTATAAATAATAATTTCTATAACATAAAGGAATGAATGAAAAAATTAAAATACCATCATCATTTACTCGCCCTCATGTTGTTTCAAACCTGTATGACTTTTTTTCAGCTGAACATTGCGGAAGATATTTTGAAGAACTTATGTTCAAAGGAAGAAAAAAAAAAAGTCATACAGGTTTGGAACGACATGAGGGCGAGTAAATGATGACGGAGATTTAAATTGAGCGAACTTTGCCTTTAACAAACCAGATTGCTAGTCACTGACATTTCATATCTTAACACTAAAAGTGCCAGAATTCCATAACTACAAGAACTGCCACAAGCGGTCATTTCGACCTTAAGATTGCAAACTCAATCTCTCAATTGAATGTTTATCATTAAAGATATAAATGCATTTTTTTGTATTAGGATATCTTTTAAAAACAAAGCACCACCAAATTGTACATTTAAACAAGTTTAATTATACATTTAGAAATAATAATATCATTAGTAGGCCAGCCCGTAATAATCGCGTATTCACAACAGATAGGCTATATATTCCATATCCATTCAACATAGCTCAGGACAAGATAATAACAACTAGAAGTATCTTATTTAGATATTCTTTTTACAGAGAGAGACCATGTCAAATGTAACTAAAAAATATAGCAAAATTCAGTGCGGTCAATATGACCGTCTATGTCGAAATATGCAAATATGTTCATTTGTTTTTTTGCCTTATCTGAAATTTACATTAAAAACATTTTAAATGCAAATATGTTCATTTGTTTTTTTGCCTTATCTGAAATTTACATTAAAAACATTTTAAATGAAAATATAGACACTTTTAGGAAAAGTCAGGTACCAGCAGGATTTTATTTTTTCAACAAAGTTATTGCAAATATAAAATTTAAAACGGTCAAAATGACTGTTGTGGCCGTTCTAGAGTTAAAGGGATACTCCACTTTTTTTGGAAATGGGCTCTTTTTACAACTCCACCAGAGTTAAACAGTTGAGTTTTACAGTTTTCGAATACATTCAGACAATTTTCTTATATTTAGAAGAATATCAGTAACCAGACAGTTTCTGGTCTCATTGACTTCCATAGTACGAAAAAAATATATACTATGGAAGTCAATAAGACCAGACACTGTCTGGTTGCTGATATTCTTCTTAATATCAGAAAATAGGATGTATGGATTTGAAAACGGTAAAACTCAACTGTTTAACTCTGGGGGAGTTGTAAAATGATTTCCAAAAAAAGTGGAGTATCCCTTTAATGCCTTAATTAAGTATCTCTCTAAATAGTTCTGTATACAGTAAGAGGGTATAATCACTTATAATGTCAATGTCACTTACTTTGTAAATTTGGCATGTGCGAGGGCCCTGGAGAGGAGAGAGCAAAAAGAGACAAACATTGACTTGACTCAAGTACACACACAAAAAAAAGGAGGGTGTCGTCATTCCACATAATTACACAAGTTGCTTTCTGAGTCTACATGTAGGCGTGCTTGCCTTAACATGCACAAAGATACAATTTCAAGTCATCTAAAGTGTTGTGCATGTGTGTCTGTGAGGACTTCATCAAATGTTTTGCATGTGACCTCTGGGATGCTGTTGTTTTCTAATGAAGGCTGAAAGCTCGGCGTGGCGTATGAGCGCAGGTGAGCCCCCCACCTGTGGCAACTGCAGGGCTCTGCAGAAGACCTGTAATGATGTGCTCTGTCCTGCAGGGCCAATTACAGGAGCCACAAAGGACCCGAAACGCCTCACCCAATACCCACAATCCCACTGCAGAGCCTTGCTGCGGCTCGCCCACGTCAGTTCTCTCCCCTGTACGCCGTTCCTCGAGAGACCAGCCCACCGCGCATACACAGAGAGCCCCTGGTATCGTTATGTAGGCTACACATTTAAAACAAGAATTAATGTTGTACATACCGTACCGTCCAAAACTTCGGGGTCAAGACGTTTTACAACGAGGTCAAGGCTGCGTTCATTTAACCAAAAATACAGTTAAAATTTAAATTAGATTGCTTCTATTTTAAATTGTCATTTATTTATGTTATTTCTGTTTTCTGTGGCAAAGCTGAATTCAGCAGTCATTAACTCCAGTCTTCAGTGTCACATGATCCGTCCATACTATTATGTTGAAAATAGTGCTGCTTGATATTTTTGTGGAAATACCACAAAATAATAATAATTACTTTTCAGGATTCTTTGAGGATTATAAAGCTGAAAATAACAGCATTTATTTGATATTAATATTTTATAACATGAGTGACATACATGCGCGCGATATCATTTCCGGCACTTGCAAAGCGTCCACGCCCTCAGATCAGTTGGACGTGGCTGTGGTTACATGAGGTAAAAACTATATAAATATTATTGATTTTCTCACATAAACCGCTCGTTTCGTGTCTTAGGCTATCAATGTGAACTTACATTTACTAGTCATTAAATCATGTTTAATTTGGACTTCTCTGTGCTTGCTCTTTGAGGTGGTCCCCATATACCGGCATTATATGACTGATAGACAAGAACGGTTTGACCTAAAAATATCAAAATTGAAAATACTTTGGAAACAAAGACACCTACATCTTGGATGCCCTTGAGGTAAGCTAAAACATACCAAAAATTTATTTCAAAGTGAACTATCCCTTTAAAACAGACGTCATGAAACCAGTTACAAAGAAAGCAACTGTGTGCAGGATGGGAAGGGAGTAAATGCCCTTACTCTTTCGGGAAGGGGATGGGTTGAAGCAGGCTGGCCAGTGCTGGTCTCCAGTCATCGTAGTCCGATCTGCAGAGAGAAAAGGCCAGAGGAGAAATTAGAGATTCAGAGGCAGGAAGAGCGAGAACAAGAGAAAATAAAAACCTTATGTAAGATAGGCCAGTAAAAGTTGAAACCTCTTTGGCCTGAAACCTGCTGTGATCTGCAACCGGATGGTTCATAATAAGATCAGATAAAGGAGGTAAAGGCTAAAAATGGATTCCGCTCAATGAATCCGTTGTAAATATGCAGACAGGTTTATGGTCACTCTTCCCCTGTGATTATAGTTGAGTCTGCTTTTTTATATACCGAAACGATAATTTATACACCATGTGGGACGATTAGCAGTGTTAAAGAGTAACTAACTAAAAGTAGCATTGCTACACTACATTTTTCATTGGAAGCTGTTTTTAAAATAGCATATGTTTTTCGGTAAGCGACTTATTCCAACAAACAGCAGTGTTGCGCATTAAAGTGTTGAATTGCACATTTTCTCATAAAATGCTTCTTTCTATTGCTCAAATAGCACAGGGATGCCCAATCCATTTGAGAAAATGAGGTGGTTAGGACAAAAAGAACTGTATCAATAAGATGTTTAGCAATTCATTTCCCAGTAGTTTTTTGTAGTTAAATAAAGATTTAGTTAAAATAAATGTAGTCACATTTGGAAGACGTTCACGTTAACACTAAATAGACTAAAGGTCCCGATACACTTCAAGTGAAACCAATGTGACATAGTAATTTCGAATAAAATCAGGCCAAAACGATGTTCGTTTGCAGTTTGTTACGGGAGTTCGAAACAGCTTGCCAAACCAAACTTTTGCTTCTTGGTTTTGCTATTGGTTCATGGCAATTATACAACAGGTACTTTTGCACCGAGACTTCGCCTTCCTTGACATGGAAATGTTCTGCGCTTCCTTTGTTCTGTTCAGTCCATCAAGGTCAGATGCAAGTAAAACATGAACATACTACAGAGCTGCTTTATAGCAGACAAACGACATTTTGGCATAACTGTGTGTGTTATTGTTCATTCAAGCATGAAAGAGAACTGAATTCAGAACTGAACTCTTCTGTGCATGCGCATGATACTGGCACGTGTCTTTCCGTGATTTCCACAGTCAGGGCATTCACAAGCAGCGCGCTCTCTTTTGACTTGTCTCAAATTAATGGTTTAATGCATTCGCAAATAAGAGCGGGA